>OZ025295.1:205660912-206260912 GCA_964019185.1 Maratus speculifer
GAACATTAACTTTTTGAAAAAAAACGTTTTCCCGAAAGCTTTCATTTTCCATTTTTCTCCGCAGAATTTTCGACCGAAAACTATCGAATTTTAAAACGATTCCATCCTTTTTAATTTTGGAGGCAGGACAAAGAAAAAAAATATCCCCTCAAAGACGCTTCTGTCTAATTTCCAACGGTGTGTTTATTTTTGAAATATTCTAATATTAACCCTTTGAAAAAATATCGGGAAAAAGAGTCTCCGATCGTACAATTTTGTTTGCTTTTTCGACACTTTTTCCGCTCATATTTATATGAATAAAATCCCTAATTTTCAATATTTCTTTTCCATCTTTATACACCTCTTAGTGAATACATCGTTTTGAGTTGTGTCAAAATTTCAGAAAGATACAACGGTTAGAAGTATTTTTAAATCTGTAAAAACCGCGAAATTACGGCGTAAAACGGGCGATTTTTTTTCTGCCATATTTTTAGGTAAAAGTTGCCCTTAAATCCTGTATTCTTCAATGATCTTTATATGTGTGTTTGGGGTACTGGTTTTACACCTTGCATAAAATTTTTGAAAAAATCGGGAGGCCGTAACTGTATTTTAAATAATATAATAGGCGAATTTTTTAATTTAAATTATTAAATGTGAAAAAGGAAAAAACTAAAAATTAAAATTTTTGTACAAAATATGCATATTTTTACACGAAAATTATACTCGAGGTTTTTTCAAAGTGTGTAATAGTAATACATTGCGACCTCAATAATCCGACACTCGGTAATCCGTATATTTTTAAAATATCGTTAGAGAACATTATTGCAAATAAATACATTTTAAAATTTGACATTTCTTTAAAATCTTCATAAAAGCAAGTTGCATCACTTGGTACAAGTTGCATCACTATTTTGAAACGATACAACAGTTAGAAGTATTTTTAAATAAATAAAAACCGCGAAATTACGGGGAAAGAACGAACTTCTTTTTTTTTTTTTGTTTCATATTTTTAGGAACAACTTTTACTTAATTTCAATATTTCCTTAAAATCGGCTAACACCATTCTTGGTAATCCACTTTTAATGAGGTATGAAATTTTTGGAAAACTATGGCTATCAGAACTATCTTACTGAATCAAGACAGCCACAGGATGATTGATGGTTTGTGGTCAGTGGTTAGAAAACGCAAGTGTGCACCGGGCCTTAGAGAGATTATTCTTTTCAGAAAGAGGCCGCTAGCGGGCGAAGCTCGCTAGTTATTATTATTAATTTTATTTATTTATTTTTTTGTATGCAAGTTTTACTTTTTCTATATTATTCTTCTTTGAAGTTTTAAAAATGTTAATTTTTTTCCGCATAAATAAACCCAGATTTTTATAACTATAATTATACTTACTAGCAGGGGAGACCGAGCTTAGCTCGGTCAAAATTAACTTTGTGTTCAACTCGATATAGTATTTTCACTGTATCATTAACTCTGTATTATTACTGTAAAACATGTTTATAATAGTATTATTTAGAAAAACAATCAATAAGAAAACTATGTTTTTATGCGCATATTTATAAATTTTATTTTATTTTAAATTTTACCACGAAAGGACATCGATCTAAATCACTTTTTTAGCTCGACTCTGATTGGTTTAACCATGCATCTCGAATCCTCTTAAGAATGTATAAAAAAATTCTTTACATTCTGAAAGACAATATTTTTTGCTAGATATAGCCAAATTTGGAGGCATTCTTTCATTTGGCTCCATATACGTGTTTTGGTTTTCGTAATTTTTATAGTCGATTTTTTGGCCATATGTCGTCAATATTTTGTTAAATATCACCAAGTTATTGGCTTTTGCCATATTCTCGTGACCCTGACCCGTATTACCCAAAATGAGCCACTAATCAAATTTGATCAAGCATGTAACATAGCTCAATCGTCTTCAGGTAATCAAAAACAGTAGAATATAAAATTGAATCAAAATCGTTTAAGCCATTTTTAGGTAAAATTAGCTTGGCAGCATTCAGCAATGAAGCGAAATGACCCACTAATATAATTTTGTTTAACATGCGACTCAGCCCAATAGTCTTCTCGTGACAAAAAACGTTTTGTTTCAAAATTTAGGTAAAATTGATTGAGTCGTTGTTATATATAATTAGAATGACCCTAGCTCATTAAGACCCAAAATGACCCACTAATAGAATTTTTGCGAGCATGTGTCCAAGCCAAATGGTTTTCTCTTGCTCAAAAACGATATAATACAAAGTATAGTCAAAATGGTGAGTACCATTTTCTATATAAATTTAGCATGACCCATCATGACCATGAAATGACCCTTATAATCGAAATCTCTCGAACATGTGGCCTAGCTCTTTAGTTTTATCATGCCGAAAAACATTAGATACAAAATTTAGATGAAATCGATTGGGCCGTTTTTTAGATATAGTTAGTTTGACCCTGACCCCTTATAATCCAAAATGACCCACTAATTGAATTTTCTCAAAAATATGTCTTAACCCAATGATTTTCTTGTGACCGAAAACAATAAAATACAAAATTTAATCAAAATTGCGCGAAACGTTGTCTAGATAAAATTAGAATGACCAAAAAGTGGCCCACTAATCGAAATTTCTCGAACATGTGACCTACCCCAATGATTTTCTCATGCAAAAAATATGCTGTATACAAAATTTCGTTAAAATCGACCCACCCATTCTTTAGATATAGCTTGACCTTGACCCATTAAGACCCACAAATGACCCTTATAATCGAAAGCTCTCGAATATGTGACTTAGTCCATTAGTTTTCTCGTTTCTAAAAACTGTTACATACAGAATTTCGTTAAAATTGATCCTGCCGTTCTTTAATTATACATAGCTTGACCCAGACCCTTTATGATCCAAAATGACCCATTAATCGAAATTTTTCGAACATGTAACCTAGTCCAATGATTTTATCGTGCCAAAAAAATGTTGCATACAAAATTTCATTAAAATCGATCCACCTGTTCTTTAGATATAGTTTGACCATGACCCATTATGACCCATCATGATTCACAAATGTCCCTCATAGTCGAAATCTCTCAAACATATGATTTAGCCCATTAGTTTCCTCATGTCAAAAAAAATGTTACTTACAAAATTTCGTTAAAATCGATCCAGCCGTTCTTTAAATATAAATAGCTTGACCCAGACCCTTTATGACCCATTAATCGAAATTTCTCGAATGTGTGACCTAGTCCAATGATTTTCTCGTGCCAAAAAAAGTTATATACAAAATTTCGTTAAAATCGATCCACCTGTTCTTTAGATATAAGTTGACCATGACCCATTATGACCCATCATGACCCACAAATGACCCTCATAGTCGAAATCTCTCAAACATGTGATTTAGCCCATTAGTTTTCTCATGTCAAAAACCTGTTACATACAAAATTTCGTTATAATCCATCACGCCGTTCTTTAAATATAAATAGCTTGACCCAGACTCTTAATGACCCAGACTTTTAATGACCCAATATGACCCATTGAAATTTTTTCTCGAACATGTAACCTAGCCCAATGTTTTTCTCGTGCCCGAAAACCATAGAATGCAATTTTTAGTCAAAATTGCGTGAGAAAATCGCTAGATAAAAATAGCATGACCCACAATGACCCCAAAAACGACCCACTTACCGAATTTTCTCGAACATGTTACCTAACCCAATAGTCTTCTTGTAATCCAAAACGATACAATATAAAATTTGGTCAAAATCGTTAGAGCCGTTTTTTAGATAAAAATGGCTTGACTCATAATGACCCAAAATTGACCCACTAATCGAAATTTTTCGAACATGTGACCCAGCCCAATAGTTTTGTTGTGCCAAAAAACGATTGGATAGAAAATTTCCTTAAAATCGATCCAGCCGTTCTCTAGATATAAATAGCTTGATCTTGACCCATTATGACCCAAAACGACCCAATAATCGAATTTTCTCGAACATGAGACCTAGCCCAATGGTCTTCTCGTGCCCGAAAATGGTAAAATCCAAATTTTTGCGAAAATCGTTAGAGCCGTTTTTGAGATAAAATTTACCCACACAGACACACACACACACACACACAATTTTTGCTCGCATTATAGTATAAGATATAAAATAGTTTGTCCTGACTGACTGATAATCAACGCACATACCAAATTACTGAACCTAGAAGGATGAAAATTGGGGAAAATACACTTCTTATGATGTAAGCGTGCACTAGGCGGGACTTTTGAAAATCCTCCCCCCCCCCTAAGGGGGTTAAATTGGTAGTCGAAATTTTTTGAGCATCTTGCTATATCTCAGCAGTCGTTATAGCTAGGAATGTGACTCTCGAAATATTCATTCGGATAAAAATTCTATAAAAATGTTCGAAATTGTTTTTTTTAAGAAATGAATAATAATAATAAAAAAAAAGCAAATTTTGAATAAAGAAGGAAGTTAATCGGATTATTAGTTGCTGAGATATTCGTAATTCTATTTTTCCACACTCTTCGATTTTTTATGACGCTGTATTTCATTCAAATTTCAATTCAAAGATGTATTTTCATTGGAAATGAGACGCTTAATCCGGCGCAGTAAATTGTTAACTAACATGATAATCATTTTTGGAGTTATGAGAATGTTTCTTTTACCCAATTTTGTACTACTTGATTATCCCGTCGTCCAAAAAGTATAGTCAAATTTGTCACCAACTTGACGATATATCGCGAAACCCGGCCACAAAAACTACTCGCCAAAAATTATGCCAACTTGACGCTATTTCCGGTATTTCGCCAAATTCCTATAGACTTCTATTGTAATTCAATGGGATACCATCCAAAAAACGGTACAACATAAAAGGAACACATTTAAATCTTTCTTTTATGCAATTCGAAACTACTTGATTACCCTGTCGACCAAAATACTATCGTCAAACTATAAGATTAAATGTCAATAAAAATGCCCCACGCACTTGACATTAAACACGTTGCACGCGTTTGTTACGCCATCAAATGATTTTTAATTCGATGTTTCATTTGTATTTTTATTAATGTTTTACTAATGTATCGGTTCTTTCGTTATCTAAAATAAAAATTATGCCAATTTCTGTAACAATGGGAGTAGTTTGGCGATTTACATAATTTGTAAAAATAGGTCGACAGGATAATTCAGTAATAGAGCATTTATGTATATTAAAAATATTTAAATATAAGTTTAAATTTTATTTTGGAATTGCAATGCATTTTATAAATAGTTTACATATTTTATATTATGCATATCCATGATGGGTAAGAATTATGGTGGCCACCGACGACTAATTACTTTCTTCTATCTTTAGAAAAAAAGTACTGGATTCGTGAAATTTATGGTTCGAATTCCAGTTTTCGACGAATTTACACGTTTTAACGGGTCAGAAACCCCAAAAACATGCTTTTGCAAAATGTTTGTCTGTGAGTCTGTCTATCACTCTGTGACAAAAAATTTGTGGGCGCTCTATCTCAAGAACTAATGCATGGAATTTCACAAAACCTTAGATTCAGTTAGACCTCAATATAAACTGGAGCTGATTAGTTTTTAGTCTATATCGACCTACCATGCTGCTTTTGTCACGATTTCCGCAATAGCTGAATCTGAAGAACTATAATGGATGGATTTTCATAAAGCTTCGGAGTCTGTTAGTCCTTGATATAATATGGCCTTTTTTACTTCTTGGTGTAAATCGCCCAACAGGTGATGCTGCTATGCGGCATTATACATGATTATTAACGCACTAGCTCTATCTCAGTAACTAAAGCACGAATTTTCATCAAACTTCAGACTTAGCTAGTTCCTGTTAGTAATTAGTATTTTTTTTATATTTGGAGTAAATGGCCCAACAGGTAGCGCAGCTATGTGGCACTATTCATGCTTATTGCCCTACCTCTATCTCAGGAACCAATGCACAAATTTTCATTAAACTTTAAATTCAGTTAGTCCTTGATATTAATTAGTATTCTTTAATTTTTGGAGTAACCCACTCAATAAATTGTGCTTCTATCCAGATTTTTTTTACGATTTCTGCAATGATTCTACTTCAAAAACTAGCGCACGGAGTTTTATCAAACTTCAGAATCAGTTAGAACTTGACATAAATTGTTTCTCATCAGATTTTGATGTAAATAACCTGAGCGGTGATGCTGCTATGCTTCGTTTTTCTGAAAGTATTAACATGCATAAGATAGAAGAAAGCTTTGAGATTCCCTTATCCTACTCGTTTTTAATTTAGCATCAACAAGAAAATTATTCAAAATTTTAGAATACATCATTCAGCTATGCAAGAGGGTGACAGTATAAGTGGGATTTTCTCCAACCTAAGTAAATTCTCCTACTGTGTGAACATGATGAATTACTTCGCTACTCAAAATCTATTGTCTAGATGGTATCCGGTCTTTGAAGAAATTCATTAAAGGCTTCTAAATATAAACATGCCTCTAAACAAGTGGTTCCTAACATGGTGCGCACGTGCCACCAGGGGACAATTTGAGTTTTCAAGTGGGCAATTCCAAATTTTTACTCAACCATTCGCTATCACTTTCTTTTGTCTTTTTAACTATTTGGAAAATAGTTGTCCTTGGTAGAGAATTGGGAAATCTGAAGTGTATCTGAATCTTTTTACTGATTAAATTCCGCAACTTATTAACTATTTGGAAAAATAGTTGTTGTTCTCGGTAGAGAATAACGAAATTTGAAGCATATCTGAATGTTTTTATTGGTTGAATTCCGCAACTTATTTAATTCTATTCGTAATTTGATTGGTCTATGTTTAATGTCCAAAAATGAAATGCTTCTGTTTTTTATTATATTCGTTTTTTTATTGGTTAATGCTTAATGTCTAGAAATGGAATATTTCTGTTGCCATGATGACAAAAAAGTATTAAAACCTGAAAAAAAAAAAAAAAAATGAATAATTCAGTAACAAATTTAGATACAGTTTTCAAACAAGTTGCATTTAAAAGTAATTTTTTTTCTGCTTAACACGGTGTAAAATTTGAAAATGTGCGATGTTTATAAATTAAAAAAATTACAATACCGAAAATTATTAAAATGTTATTTCATTTATATTTGTTTATGATTGGCCCAGAAATATCAACGTGACTCTAAATGTCCAGACATATTAATATAACTCTTATTACGTAAGCTACGTTTTGATCATCATAAAAATGATATTATTCTTTTTTTAAATATAAAAATCATTTAGAAGTCTAAAATTATAGTTTTTGAAAATATTATTTTCCAAATAGTCGTTGTAATTTGTTAAATTACAATTTTTTTAAAAAAACTTTTTTATAAAGGAATTACCAGATATGTGGTTTTTTGGATTTTTTTTTTTTTTTTTTTATAATTATTTTATTCGTTTTCTGATTTATCCGTGTTTAATGTCCAAAAGTGGAATACTTCTGTTCTTTATTTTATTCGTTTGCTGATTGGTCCACGTTTAATGTCCAAAAATGAAATACTTCTGTTGCCACGATGACAAAAAGAGTAATAAAAACTATAAATAATAATAATAATTTGAAAACAAATTATGAATAAGGCTACAAACAGATTTCATTTAAAAGTGCATTTTTTTCTCTACGCAATGGTGTAAAGATTTAAAATGTGTGATGTTTAGAAGTTTAAAAATTTGTGGATTTTCACTTAAAATTTATTTATGATGGTTCCTGAAGTATTAATGTTTAATCTATGTCGTACGTAATATGAGGCATTCAGAAGTTAATCTAATTAACTCCATAAAATAAAAATGCACATTTTAAATAGTTAAAATTGTATATCTATAAATTACTGTTTTATCTTTGGTCTAGGAATATTTATGTTTAATGCATAGCGTACGTATTATGTAGGTCTCGTTATGTTCATCATGAAAATAATGGCACTGGCCGGAAGGACTTTTAATTTCTAGTATAGCTGACATATTGAAACAATCTGATTCTTGACACGTGATAAAACGCATATTTATGAACCAATTTGGATGTAATTTGGTGTGTACTTACAGATGCTGGACCGAGTTTGTTGGCCAGTTCCATCCCTCATATTGTTTCAAAATGGCGGCCATTTTTTTTAATTTTTAAATTTTAAATTAGGTGCAAAAAAGTGAGAAATTGAAAACTATTTTGCTTTTATGTATTTGAGCGTGATACAAAGACTCTAGAGCATTTTTTATTTCGTCTATATCTTAAAAAATGGCTGAGCTATAGCACTTTGAATTATTAGTGTGGCTGACATTTTGAAACAATCTGATTTTTGTCACATGATAACACCGGTATTTATGAACCGATTTTGATGTAACTTGCTGTGTGCATAGTATATACCAATGCTTCGACCGAGTTCGCTGGCCAGTTCCATCCGTCATCTTGTTTCAAAATGGTGGCACTTTTTAAATTTAAAATTGGGTGCAAAAAAGTGAGAAATTGAAAACTATTTTTCTTTTATGCGTTTTACCGTGATACAAAGATTCCAGAGCCTTTTTTATTTAGTCTATATCATAAAAAATGGCTGAGTTATAGCATTTTGAATTTCTAGTGTGGCTGATATTTTGAAATGGTTTGATTGTTGTCACGTGAAAAAATGCGTATTTATGAACCGATTTGGATGTAATTTGGTGTGTACATCGTACATACCAATGCCTAGATCGAGTTTATTGGCCAGAACTTTCCGCCATTATGTTTCAAAATGGCAACCATTTAAATTTTTAAAAAAATTTTAAAAATAAAAAATTAAGTACAAAAAAATTAAAAGTTTAAAAGTATTTTTCTTTTATGTGTTTGTCATCTATACAAAGATTCCAGAGCATTTTTTGTTTAGTCTATACCTTAAAAAAGGGCTGAGTTGTAGCATTTCGAATTTCTAGCGTGGCTGACATTTTGAAATGGTAATTTTGATTCCCCTTTTTAAGATAGTTAACCATACAGCTTGCAAACAAAATCACATCCTAAAATTGATCATAAAGTTTATAAAAAAAATTAAATAATTAGTAATTATAAATGGGATAAATTAAAATCGTTATAACTCGAAACATTATTCATTGCATTTCATTTTTTTTTATTTAATTAAAGAGGAAAATATAATTTTAGCTTTCTTTCAAGTTTTATTTTCAATATCAATTTTTAAAAATATTTAAAATATGTATATTTAAAAATGATGTAACTTATTTAACTTTATTTAACATTAAAAACTCATATTTTCAAAAGTAAATATTTTTTCAAACTTGCCGAAACAAAATTAATGTAAAAAAATTCAACTTTGTACCTTATGTCATTAATGATTCTTCACTTTCAATAATTTAAAGACAAAAAATGATGGAGGGGGAAAATAACATGCAGAAAAACGCATTTAAAGTTTTGAATAAAGATTGGCTCCGAATAAAATGTTTAAATGCTTTTTTAAAAGTTGTAAGTGAAAAGAAACTTCTATCTGTGGATTAAACTTTCGGTTCAGTTTAATTCTTGCGTTTCCACCTTTTTCTGTACTATCTAAATGTCCGTCAGTTATTTAAAACAATGCTTATTCATAACATGAAAATTAAGAGCTTTTTCATAATTTTAGCTCGCAGAACTTCAGGTTTTTTTTATCGTCCCGACAAGGCTGTTACAAAAGTCTATTTTCTGGGACAAGCCGGGCCTAACTTATTTTTTCATACCGTACCGTAATTAATTTCCTTTTCCATAGGTCTGCAAGGGACGAAATTTTCAGTCCCGGTCTCGACACAACCGGCATTAAAATCATTATCTCTGACTGACCTAATCCGTGCATAAAATAAGGAAAATTTAGCGCAGTCTAAAATTTTTTACAAAAAATGATTATATTTTTTAATCGCCTTTATTTGAAAAACTCTAAAATTCATTTTTAAAAAAAATAGTAGATTTAAAAGGAAAAGAAATTAAAAAAAAAATTAAACCAGTGTAAAAGAACCTGCCTATGACGGAATCCAGTTTTAAAAGGGAAAAGTTGAGAAAAGGTGTTGATCCATTATGCAAAATGAATATAATAATTTCTGAGAGAAAAATATCCTTTTACACCTCCTAACAAGAGATGTTGTCTATAACGCATTTTTTTTTCTTTTCTTTGTGATTCCGTTTTAAAAGGTTTTACTGTATAGAATTTTTCAAAGTCTCCAACGCATAGAATATCGATTAACATTATTAAAGGATAAGTAAAACACTTACATATACTCACATTCATAAATAAAAGAAATATACACTATATTGCCATTGATTATGGGACACTTGCGATTTTAGACATTTTATTAAATATCTAGAAAAATACATGAGGAATCATCTCGAAACTCCTAGTGTATAAATATAATAGTATACGTCATACGTCTCCGTGAAGATTTTTTACCGAAACTCCATAGGGGACCGTCAACAAATTAAAAAAGAATGAATATCTTTTGAATAACCCTGTCAAAACTAATGTAGCAAAAGCGCTCAAACTCTAGATTATGATTGAATGCCTTATTGTAATACACTGTGTTCATTTTTATGCAAAAAGCATGCATACTCGCAGAGTAATTAAGGTTTTTATAAAAATGGCCCCAAATTTTTCTAAGTTTTTCCCTTATAATTTTCAGAGTTCTTAATATAAAATAATATTTTTTTCAGAAAATATGACAAACAATATTGCACACAGTACCCTGTAATCAAAATTAAAAACTAATAAAAATTGTATGAAAAATGAGTAGGTTTACTAAATAATTTTTTACTGCGCATGCGTCAAAGATATCAAAATTTCATTTGCAAATTATGTTAGCTAAATGTATAGAGCAACTTTTGTAAAAGTCTCAAAATTATAACTTGAAAATTCTGAAAGTAATCGTCTATAGAAAAAGGACAAAATCCATTGTTTCCAAAATGAAGCAAAAAAATGAGGGATTTTATCCAAAAGTAGTCGTAACATCCCGTATTGTGTATTCTATATTGACACTAATCAATGAGTATATGGATACAACCCCTCTTGTTTTTGCTTCATTTTGAGAATAACGGATTTTCAACTTATTCAATTGACGATTATTTTCAGAATTTTCAAGTTATGATTTTGTGACTTTCACAAAAGTTGCTCTATACATTTAGCTAACATAATATGCAAATGAAATTTTGATATCGTTGACGCATGCGCAGTAAAAAATTATTTAGTAAACCAACTCATTTTGTATACAATTTTCATTTTTTTTTAATTCTGATTACAGGGTACTGTGTGCAATGTTGTTTGTCATATTTTCTGAAAAAAATATTATTTTATATTAAGAACTGTGAAAATTATAAGGAAAAAACTTGGAAAAATTTGGGACCATTTTTATAAAAACCTTAATTACTCTGCGAGTATGCATGTTATTTGCATAAAAATGAACACAGTGTATTACAATAAGGCATTCAATCATAATCTAGGGTTTGAGCGCTTTTGCTACATTAGTTTTGACAGGATTATTCAAAAGATATTCATTCTTTTTTAATTTGTTGGCGGTCCCCTATGAAGTTTCGGTAAAACATCTTCACGGAGATGTATGACGTATACTATTATATTTATACACTAAGAGTTTCGAGATGATTCCTCATGTATTTTTCTAGATATTTAGTAAAATGTCTAAAATCGCAAGTGTCCCATAATCAATGGCAATATAGTGTATCACAGTCTTCGACGCTTCTTTAACAGTGAAATTTATAAACATGAAAAACAATAAAAATAATATTGCCCAGTTAAACTGATGGCATTGAGCTCACAGGCTACGCATACTAATTCTATATTACAGCCTTATATTTTCAAGGGTTAATTCCGTTCGAAAAAAAAATTAAAGGAAGGGAAACAGCTCCCTCCTTTCCCCCTTTTATATTTAATCATTGAACCCCCTAAATTAATCAGGGATATACTTTATCATATATAAAATCTATATCCAAAATTCAGAGCAAATCGGAAAATTCCTAATGAAAACCCATTTATATAATTTAAGAGGAGTTACCTCCCTTTTTTATATTTAACCATTAAGCTATTCAGAGATTTGAACGAAATCTGATAATTCTGCATGAAAAACCCATTTATATAAATTAAGGGGAGAGGCATTAGAACCCCCGTTCCCCCCTGTTTATACTTATCCAATCAACACCTAATACCAATCACGGTGGCGCATCATCTGAATGATCCTATATCTAAATTTTGAACGAAAACTGATAATTCTGCATGAAAAACACATTTATATCAATTAAGCGGAGGGGCATGAACCCCCTGTTCTCCCTCTTATACATATCGAATGAACTCCAAAAACTAATCAGGGAAGCGCCTGATCAGGATATACCTATATACAAAATTTCAAGTGGATTAGATATTTTTATCATGAGTTATCGCGTTACGACGTACGCACGAACGAACGAACGCACGTGCATACATACAGAACGGGCGGGCACATAAGCTCTCAGGATATGATAGCCTGTGAGCTTAAAATCTATAAGTATTTTTGGTCTAAATCCTTTATACAAAACAATTTTTATCCACATCAAAGCAATAAACTATGTAAAAATTGAATGCCGAGCCGGTCTATGATTTAAACTTTTTTCTCGGCCGGACTATGATTTTGACTTTTTTCCGGACTGAGCCGAACTTTTTTTCATATGGGTCGATTCGGGACCGTACGTAGATATTTCGACCCGTTCAGACCACCAGCATACTTTCAAAACAGATTTAACGTAAAATCTACACGCTGATATTTTTATGTCCAAAGGGAACACACTGTTTTAAATCTACTTTTAAAAACATACAATTTGTAGATGATGCCTATCTTGCATTTAAAATGAGTCAAAAGCTCATCACTCAGAAGCATGGTTAAGTGATGTAAGTCAAGAATTTTGTAGAATTTTGGATTTTAATATCTGTGTGAGATTTGTAGATATCGAGATGATTTTGTTGTTGTTGTTGTTTGTTTAATTCAGAAATGGATAAGGAAAAATTTCCTAATTAGAAATTTTACCCTACGAGGGCCGTATAAAAATTAAATTTTTGCATTTTCTCAACTAGACTCCCAATGTAGTTGCGACTTATCTCATCAAATTTTTACCTTTTTTACGAAACTTTGCAATTGGAAATATTTGCGTAGGAGCAAAATTTAAGGAGATAGCCTATTGTTTCGATATTTGTGAATCCCCCTGTATAAGTAGAATAAATTTTATATTTAAATCGTAAACAACATATTTTAAATTTACGTACTGTCGTTCATTTACATAAATATGAGAATAATACTTTAAACACTTAATGCACAGGATTGAATTATTATTATTCAAAACTATGATTATGCTGGTAGCAATAAATAATGAGCTTTGATATGCTAATTTAAAAGCAAAAAAATATATTGAAACCCATACTAACTTTTAATAGCCATAATTACGTTATTTTCAATTGGAATTTATTTATTGTTACACTCATATGCGCTTACTGTATGCTTAACATCGTTTATTTTGCAATTTTAAATTTAAATATATATAGTCGCTTATATTTTTTATGAAACATGGTTCAAGTAGAACTATGTCTCTTACGGTGAGAGGAAGAGTTTTGTTGGCTCACTCATGTATGCGTTGTATACGATTAAGATTTTGTAATACATCTCTGTCATTGATATTAAGACATATTACTTCATGGTTTTTGAATTTGTTCAACAACTGGAATATAGTTATTAAGTGTGATGGGTTGAGAAAATTTTCAAAATCTGAAAATCAAAATCATTAATATTATTTAAATAATCCTCCGCAAAGAATGAAATTACAGATAAAATCAGATAAAGAAGCTGCATCGTATGTCTATCGAATATAAACCAAGTTATATGCAAAATATTTACCGGCATATTTCAATATACACTGGTGTCCAAAAGTTAAGCATAATTGGTAATTAAGTAATTATTTTTAAGTAATGAAAGAAATATGAATCGGAATATGCTGAAACTCCAGGTGTGTAAACAAAATAGTACGCGTCACATATTTTCGTGAAGAGTTTTCCCCGAAATCGAACAGGGGACCGTCAACAAATTGAAAAAGAACGAAGATCTTTTGGATAACCCTGTCAAAACTAATGTAGCAAAAGCGTTCAAACTGCACATTATGATTAATTGGCTTATTGTAATGTACTGTGTTAATTTTTACAAGGATAGCATGTATACTCGTAGAGAAATTAAGGTTTTTCTAAAAACAGTCCAAAATTTTTCCAAGTTTTTTGCTTATAATTTGCAGAGTTCTTATTATAAAATAATGTTCTTTTCTAAAATTATGACAAACATCATTGTACACAATACCCTGTCGTCAGAATTTAAAAATAATAAAAATTGTATGAAAAATGAGTATGTTTAGTAAATAATTTTTCATTGCGCATGCGTCAACGATATCAAAATGTCATTTGCATATTGTGTTAGCTAAATGTATGGAGCAACTTTTGTAAAAGTTTCAAAAACATAGCTTGAAAATTCTGAAAATGGGAGCTTATAGAATCAACTCAAAATCCGTTATTCCTAAAGGAAGCAAAAAAATCAGGGGTTTTACCTAAATATAGTTGTATGTGCAATATTGTGTAGGCACTAAACAATGGAATATGGATACAGCCCCTCATCATTTTTCTTCATTTAGGGAATAAAGGATTTTGAGTTGATTCTATAGGCTCCCATTTTCAGAATTTTCAAGCTATGTTTTTGGAACTTTTACAAAAGTTGCTCTATACATTTAACTAACACAATATGTAAATGACATTTTGATATCGTTGACGCATGCGCAATGAAAAATTATTTACTAAACATACTCATTTTTCATACAATTTTTATTATTTTTAAATTCTGACGACAGGGTATTGTGTACAATGATGTTTGTCATATTTTCTGAAAAGAACATTATTTTATAATAAGAACTCTGCAAATTATAGGCAAAATACTTGGAAAAATTTAGGACTGTTTTTATAAAAACCTTAATTTCTCTACGAGTATACATGCTATCCTTGTAAAAATTAACACAGTACATTACAATAAGCCAATTAATCATAATGTGCAGTTTGAACGCTTTTGCTACATTAGTTTTGACAGAGTTATCCAAAAGATCTTCCTTCTTTTTCAATTTGTTGACGGTCCCCTGTTCGATTTCGAGGAAAACTCTTCGCGAAAATATGTGACGCGTACTATTTTGTTTACACACCTGGAGTTTCAGCACGTTCCGATTCATATTTCTTTCATTACTTAAAAATAATTACTTAATTACCAATTATGCTTAACTTTTGGACACCAGTGTAATTTGTATTTTATTTTAAATTTAATTTACATGGTGGAGAATTTAGATATTTTATAATTATCTACAGCTAAAAATTGCTATAATGTTGTATTAAAATTTCTTTTCTAAAAAGTTTGCAATCACAGTGAGTAAGCAGAATTCAAAAAGTTAAACACTTAAATGATTAAAACTGAAATGGGCTGTTTTGAGAAAAATGTTAAATTTTGATAATCAAAGCCATAAAGAAAATATTTGTATGAAATCACAGATGCAATCAGAGAAAGAAGCCGCATCTTGGCTATCGAATGTAAACAAAGTCATTTTGATTTTAATCAGGTTATGTGAAAAATATTTACTATATATTTCAATAGTATTTGTATTTTATTCTTAACTAGCTACCCTTGGCGACTAGTTTGGTCTCAATTATGTAGTGCTAAGCAATTAATCATGCTACTTTAATTAATTTATTTAATTGATCAATACTTCGAAAAATTGGAAGATTATGGTAGAGAAATCAACAAAAACTTGGCATATTTGTGTTAGCCGGACGTTGAGGATAAATCGCCAAACATAGTTTCCGTTACATTTTTCGATATTTATTATTGCCATTTAAAATATAATACTTTAACTGATTTCATTTAAAATACACAACTTTAATTTAAAACTGAAACATTTAAAATTCTTGACTTTTTCTTATTTCATAAAGAGAGAGAGAGAGAGAGAGAGAGAGAGAGAGAGAGAGAGAGAGAGAGAAAGAAAAGAAAATAATAAATACTACCAATAAATCATGACATTTGATTTCAGTATCAAAGTATTGTCTTAATTTATCGGTTTACCACGCAAAAAATAAAAAATGTTAAATGGCGTAAAAGATGCTATTGGCGATTTTTTCACCTGGCTAACATTATTTATTGAAAATGATCGGCTTGCATATGAAAAACATAATTGTTTATAACAATCATATGACTCGAACAATTATAATAGATGAAATGATGGTGAGAGAACAATATTGGCGATTTATCACCTGTGCCAAGTACCAAAATGGCTTCCTGGGATAATGAAAAGCGAAGTAGTCAACCCGGAACTGTTAATGATAATCACATGATTAAGACTTTTATTATGGAGGTTATAGAGATTAATTTACAGGATGGACAGTTCAGATATTTTTAAATTAGCTAGCCAAATGTTAAAAATTGATATTAACTGGTATTGAAATTTCTTTTCTAAAAATCTGCAATCACAATCTGTAAGTGAAATGAAAAAAAAATTAAACACTTAAATAATTAATTCAGTATGATTTAGCTTAAAAATATTTAATTCAATATCGGAGAATAAACTTGTTATTTATGAAATAGCTTTTATTAAACATATAATTGGTTTTCTTAATATTAAATACAATTAACTGAACACGATGAACATAGCTACTGTATTATTTAGGATATTATGAGGGTATAAGGTGATGCTCAAAAATACATATCTTAAGGTATCCGACTACGTTTGGAGACATTTTTAGGTAGATTTCGTAAGAAGTACTACATATTGCAATCGTTACCATGATACGACTTTTGAAAAGTTTCTTTATAAATTTTCAATATATGACCCCAGGAACTATCCAAAACCACCCTCATCTAAAAAGTTGATATTATATATATATAAATATATATATACATATTAAAAGTCACATTTATGGACGAATAGTTTTCAAATTCGCTAAAATCATTGAGATGTTTAATATCTCGACGAGAATTTCAAATGCGCAAAATCGGCTCGAGGGGATGGAAATGAGGAGGGTTCAAAAATTTGAATACCGCCCTTAATATTGCTCTGACAAAACCAGCTCTTACAGAACAATGACAGGAAAACATTTTTTTTTCGTTATAGCAATTGCCAACAGTTTAAAAAAATGATAGTAAAATTCTTACTACAACAATTATTTTACTATTGGAAGATTTACACGTGAAAAATGAAAAAAAAAAAATAGTTTGAAGTATTTAAGGAAAACTGAATATTACGTCATAACTTTTGTACTATAAGATTTCCACATGAAAACGAAAAGTAAAATAAAAAGCTTGACGGATTTTTTTTAAAAGCAAATATTATGTCAATTTGGAAATAAATTGGATGCAAAGTAGGTGAATATATTACATTATCTGAGTTTGTAAAAATGTCTTGAAACATCATAGAAACTAGACTATGGAAATATTGGCATACTTTAACATTTTGAAATTCACTGATTTTGTTTTCGCCATTTTTAAATCTATTCCATATATATATATATATGCATGTGTACATGCTTGTATATTAGAATTTTCACAAAAAGTTTAGGTACCTAGAGCTCATTCTTAGTGATGAATTAGTTTTTGTTAATGAGATTTGTACCTAATATCGAAATCTACCTCGCCTGTAGGCCGAGCCAGCAGGCATTTTTTAACTTTTGGCACATTTTTTGAAATTTTTCCTTTTGTGTAATCTAACACAAAATAAAGTATATAAAAAATACATATAATCTCTATGCAATTTTTTTAATTTTTGAAGAATTTTGGTCATTTTTTAACATTTTTTTTTTATAAAAACAGCCCCGGCTCTAAAAATAATAATAAAAAATAAATAAATAAATAAAAAATAATAAAAATGCGTATAAAACAAATCTTTTTTCGACGTATATATAAAGGAAATACAGCTGATTATATACAAATGCATATAAAATTTCAGTAACTTTACGTGTAATTCTTCACAAAAAAAAATTAAATATCTACAAACTAGCAGGCGTCGCCCGCTACGCTAGTCTGCCTATCCAAATTAATCTTTGATTTTTTTTATAGGTTTTGTTATAGAGCGACATAGCCTTATGCAATTTACAAAAACTGTCATTGAAAATTTGTCTAACTAACAATGTAAGTCTTATCAATATCAGCCTATTAATAGTTTTTATAAAGACTAATCTTTCATAATCGGGTTAAAGTTATTATATAAATTTATTTCAAAATAACTGACTTACTCTATAATTCAGCATTATAGAGCAATATTTAATATACTAAAACCACGCCTGAAAAATTATCTAACTTATAATGCAAGTTCCTTCAAAATGCGTGTAATAGATTTTTTAAAAATGAATAACATTCCACAAATGAGTTTTACTGATTATTGAACTTTCTCCCGTAATTCGATAAATAAGTAACATAAAACATAATGAAACATGCTAGATGCTTCGAAAAAAAAATTACTCCATGAGGATACTTTGAGCAGGACTCGGGTTATCAACAACCGGAACGAAATACCAATTTGCATTTTATGTTTAAATAAAAGTAGACAGATGTAACGTCATAATAATATTGATCGTTAAACAATTATGAAACAGAATGTTACTTTTAAATATCTTTGCTCAATAAATGCCGTAATTGAGTCAGAATGACATAAATTTAAAGAGGTTTCAATGCACGATTGTTGTGATTTACTATTATAGTTGCAACAACTGTAGTTAATTTTGTACCAAACAATCTCGCATAACTGAATTAATTAGACTTGTATTCTGATTCATAGTTTCGAGTACATAGTTTCGAATACTATTTTATTAAACAAACAATATATAGAAAGTAAAAGAACAAACAAATATTTACAATAAAATATTTTTTTTTTCAATATCTCCCTCTAAACTGCACGCATGAAACTGTAATTGTTTCTTAGCAATGCAGTAAACATCGTCATTTTTGAATGAGGGGAAAATAACTTAAAAGTTTTTTTCATGCATTTTTACTCTGAACTACATTTAGTACACTAAACAAGGAAGGTCTCCATAAGAGCATATTCCGAAAAATCTGAAAAAATTACAGAATGTTCTTCTCATGAGGATATATATACGTTTATAAAAAAATTTCGGCGGAATCTCCCTTCCCTGTCCGTAAAAAAATAAAGATTTCTTTATTTGGCGATTTATCATCCGTTGACGATAAAAGGGAATTTCAAAAAATGCTTTTTATGTCAATTATTTTAAAAGGAAAAAGTTTCATGTTCAACTTGTTTAGATAAATTAAATATCTTTGGTTTTGTCAGTTTTAGTTTGTTTTAAGTATAATTTCGTTATATCGATATTTATATGATTTGATATTCAAATTTAACCATCAAAATTTGAGATTTAAATTTAAACTAATTAAAATTGTTTCAAGTTCAAAGTCCAGTTGAGCACTGTCAATTTGATTTTTTTGCCATGGAAACATCTCGCTTTTATTTTTGAACACGCTTAAATGTATGAAAATAATTTTTCTGAATAAGAATTTTTAATATCTGAAGATATTTTTTTCCAGAGGTAATAAAATAACTATAGCACCAAATAATATATATATATATATATATATATATATATATACAATACAATATATGTATATATGTATATAATGTATTAAACTCTCTCATTTTTTATGTTTAAATTCATTAAATATCATTTACACACATTCTAAAAATCCAAAAGTGTTCAGCTGCATTAAAATCGTTTGCTTTTGGCGGGGAAAAGTGTTGCTCGCCAAATCGCGTGACACTTTCGTCTTTTCACGCCAAATATTTGAATTTTTTTTTCTGTCTTTCTAGTGTAATTCCGCCGCTAATTTTGACTTATCCTTTATTACATACATGAGTAGTTTAATTAGTATTTTTTTTTCAAAAAATTCTGGGTATGCCCATTATGGAAACCTTCCTTGTAAGATATCTTTGTACAATATAAATAAAACAATTTACAAGACTACGCAAAGAATTAAATACAAGGCCATCTATGGATGATAATCTCTGGATGAGCGATTTTAGTAGATTTAAGCGTATGTAAGTCTTAAATAAATTACAGCTAATAATTAAACAGCAGTTAATTAGTAGCGCGTGAATAACTAATGGTAAGTAAAATACAGGGTTGTATTAGAATATTCAAGCATGATTCCATTTGTTGGTATGATTTGCTGAAAGTGGAATTTAAATCAGCCTTGCGTTTTTAAAACATAGCAAGATAATTAAAAACTGTTTGTGAATTATGTTTGTCAGTCCATCTGGTCGTCTGTCTGGCTTTCTGAACTCGAACTTGCATTAATATAGCTGGATTGATCTGGAATTGTTACGCTGCAATTGGAACTATATGTCTATGACTAACGATTTAGAAATTAGCCATTGGCCACCGTTGAGAGTGTACACACTGCACGGCACTACCGTGCTGTGCAGTGTGCTTTGACAACAGTGTTTTAAATTAGACATTTAAAATTGTTGAATTTCGACTTTTCATTTAAAAAATAAACTCGAACTTTGATATTAATACAGCTAATACGCATCCGTGCAAGAAAAAAAAATAGAATTTCCCACTCTTTTTTAGACTGTTTAGAATTAACCAAAAAAAAAAAAAATGTTGTCTAGGAGTATATAAATAATTTGTTTAAGAGACAGATTTTATAAGAGTCAGGCAGGTCATTATACACACTATTTTTGTTTTGCCGAAAATTTTTTGGTGGTTTCTTCTAATGCTTTTAAAAGATATGTATATTTTGTTTCCCCCCCCCCCCCCAAAGTTTTTTTGTAACCCATAAAAATTTCTAAAGCGGGTCACGACCCAGTATTTTTTACGAATCGACATCTTTCTGTATTCTATTATCTCAGTGCACTGAACTTCAGCCAAAGTTATTTTTGTGATTACGACATTACATTTGGTAGCTAAATTGCATTATTTTGTAAACTTCATGGCTGACTTTCAGTGACATCCGGCGTGGCTCGTCAAACTTTGTCGCGGAAAGTGAAAAAACGCCATATTTGAAAACTCATATGGACCCATGCGCTGAGGGTCAGACACAGTTTTGCGGTTTAACTTGTGCAGTATTACTCACTATTAAATGTGACTGTTTTGTGAAATTCAAGTGCATTAGAGATAGCCCTTATAGCCCTTGAGATAACTAATGTTATCTCAAGGGCATTAGTTCTTGAGATAGAGCGCCCACAAAATTTTTGTCACATACACACAGACAGACAGACTCAAAGACAGACATTTTGTAAAAATTTTCGGGTTTTCTGACCCCTAAAACGTAAAAATCACTCGAAAACTGGATTTCGAAATTTTTCACGAATACAATACTTTCTTGTAAAGATAGAAGAACGTAAAAAATGTGATATATAAGTGAATAAGTTATAGTCTAGTATGTAGTTAATTGTATGCTTCGTTACCATATTTGCCATTTCCACAATGGCTTGTAGTAAGCTGTATGTGTTCGCATGGCCATTAGCCAAAGTTCTGTCAAATGTTTGTTAAAAGGTCGGTTTCATACTATAAAATACAATTATCAAGTTACACTTTGACCCTCAGCGCACTGAAATACAGGGTCATTAAAAAGACGTTTTTTTTTTGTTTCATTCGATACAAAATTAGCTATTTTTCGGCAGCGTTGAGGGTGAGCCATGCAAGTAATGAGTTAATTCAGTTAATAGTGAGTAATACTGCACAAGTTAAACCGCAAAACTGTGTCTGACCCTCAGCGCATGGGTCCATGAGTTCTCAAATATGGCGTTTTTTCACTTTCCGCGACAAAGTTTGACGAGCCATGCCGGGTGTCACTGAAGGTCAGCCACGAAGTTTACAAAATAATTCAATTTACCTACTAAATGTAATTTCGTAATCACAAAAATAACTGACTGATGTTCAGTGCACTGAGATGATAGAATACAGAAAGATGTCGATTCGAAAAAAATACTGGGTCGTGACCCGCTTTAGAAATTTTTGTGGGTCACAAAAATTTTTTTGGGGGAAAAACAAAATATACATATCTTTTAAAATCATTAGAAGAAACCACCAAAAAATTTTCGGCAAAATCAAAAATAGTGTGTATAATGACCTCCCCTTTTCTGCCTGACTCTTATAAAATCTGCCTATTAAAAAATAACGGATAATTTCGTGTATAAAGATGAATTTCAAAGCTGCCACAAACGGCTGTTTTTTAATTTTATCTCGAACCACTTTTACAAAACACAATTTTCTCCGATTACACGAAAATTAGATGCACTTTGACAACTTAATGCAAGTAAAATATATTATCTTTGAACAGTGGTGCGAATAGAATATATAAATAGTTGCCTGAGGCAGCCCTGGAATAATTTAGACAAGTTTTTATAAAATTCCAACGCAGAGTAAAGTCGGATCCACTGCATTATTCAGAACAGGCGCTTTTGCAGGCATAAATGCAGATTCTATGTCTTGTTCAACAACTCCCGGTAAAAACGGCTTGTCATTTTTTTTAAAATTAGGTTGTAGAATGCATGTTATTCAAACTTAATGTTAAAACTGAAATAGAACAAGCTTAAATGTCGATCCAGAGTAAAAACAAAATACAGGATAATGGTATCGATTCATGCAATTTTTGTAATTTATGAAGTGTGCCCGTACAAACAATTTGTATGTGTGAGTTACAAATGTATTCGTGTGTAACATAACATGCGTGATATAAATTATGCATAGTTGTGTATTTTTATTGACGAGCTTGAGTAACAAGTGCACAGTGTGGTTTATATAAATAATTTTAAGTGTTTAAATACATTCTTAAGCAGTAGAAGGCTGATAATTCAATCTGTGCAGGGCGTTTACAAAAATTACTTTAATGTTTTATAGTTTAAGAAAAAACTTTTTGATTTTTGTTTGGAAGTGAAAAAATATTTAAACTATATTTTTTAATATTTCATTTTTAATAAATTTGTATAGTATTTTTATATTATTGCTAAAAAGCATTATAAATGTATACATAAAAAAAAAACAAGAAAAAAAAAACAAGAAAAAAAAACAAGTGGGTAAGTGTGATTGCTAATTGCTCAGAGGGTTTCGTTTAATATTTCTTTCAAAACAACTTATCCTTTTAACTTTATTTTATAAATCCTAATTGTTAATTTAAAATTATTAAATTCTTAGATAGATGGTACCACCAATAAATTTAATGTTTAAATAATTATAAAAGGGAGTTATGTATTTTAATCATATTAAAAATGCTCAAATCAAATTATTTAAATAAAATCAAAAATTCCAAATGTATTTCGAAAATCCGAAAAAAAAAATAACGGAAATATAAATAGATTTTTAAATTGGTAAAAAAGAAAAAAATGTTTAAACTAAATTTAAAATGTTTCATCATTAATAAATCGCAATAGATTTTAAAATAGAAAAATAACTGAATTGCAAAAAATATTAGGAATGTCAGTGATTATTTATCACAGCATAATAAACCCTTAAATTGGCAAAAAAAAAAAAAAAATATTTTAATTAAATCATTAAATCTATCGTAATTTGAAAATTTCAATATCCAGAACCAGGTTTAAACTAAAACCCTTCTGTTTACTAG
The DNA here is from genome assembly GCA_964019185.1 of Maratus speculifer. NCBI lineage: Eukaryota > Metazoa > Arthropoda > Arachnida > Araneae > Salticidae > Maratus > Maratus speculifer. The sequence goes on from OZ025295.1 coordinate 205,684,480, forward strand.
TGAGATGCTTTACTTCCAAGCTACAACGATGACACGAAAATTAAGGTTATCTTCTAAAATTTAAATAGCAAAAATGAACGGATGACATTGTAAAAAATTAATTTAATTAAAATAAAAGATTTTTTTTTTATTTTATGATTTGCCGTGTGACATGAGGTATTCAGCTCTAAGTACACAAAATTTTAAATTTATGACTTACACAGTTTATGTGCACGGATTCTGTGAAGGACAGACGGAACAAAGAGATAAATAGGGTTTCATCAGATGAACGAAACCATGAAATATGAAAAGAAAATAACATAGAGGTAAAATATTTAATTTTTTTTACTAAAATTAAGGCAGTATTTTTAGTAAATATGTATTTATATAAAGGTCTAACATTGCATACTTGGAAAAGGTTTATCATTGCATACTTGAAAAGTTTAATATGCTTATAATTTCGGAATCTCAAACGTGTAAGTCCGTCTTTTTTTTTTTTTTTTTTTTTTTTTTCGATTTTCAAAAAGATTGCAAAATTTACCCTATACTACGTATGATTGGTAAGTAATAATAATTAGGATGAGCGAAGCGAATCCTCTACTAGGCCACTCAAATTACATTTTGTCACATTTTACCTCAAATTACATTACACTTTACAAAAAAATCTATTCGGTATTCTGACTTGAAATTAAACACAAAAATAAATTGTGATCTGTAGATTTGGCCAATATTATTATTTTTTTTTTACAGAATAACCTTTAAAAAATTATTATTTTAATTAATTTATTTTACATGTGCTTCCATTACGGATGAATTTTTGGAAATAAAAAATGAAACGTACATTTTCAGAAGAAAAGAAATCACGGAGTTAGGAATTACAGGTAGAATCATGATTAATTAAATAAATAAAATGTATTTTCTTTATTCCGCTAAAATCGTTTGCGCTGATGACACTTGCGCTTAAAAAAATTGTATATATATATATATATATATATATATATATATATATATATATATATATATATATTTTTTTTTTTTTTTATGAAGTAGCAACAAAAGAATTATAAACAAATAAAATTCATTGTTAAATTCGTTATATAACTAAGAGTTATTTGAATTTCGAAGGTTGAAATTTGAACCAAACCAAATATATATTATTATTTTGGTACATGTAGTATTTTTTTAAATAGTTTACCGTAATATTTTAAACAATTTGCCGTTTTAAACAATCTATGGAATATATTAGCTCTGTTACAAAAAAATGCCAAGAAAACGTACACTCACTGGTTGAAAAGAACGCGAATATGATATATCTTTAAGGCAAGATGACACAAAAAAAAAAAGACACAGATGTCATATACACATCACACTGGTGCAATTTTTTCCAACGTCAATTTGGTAAAAATCTCGTTTTCGAATACCAGTTACCATTCATATTTTTAAAAAGTGAATAACAAAAAATTTTAAAAAGTTTAATTTATATCTATAGAATAAAACAATTTATATAATTTGAAAAAAAGAAAATACAAGTTGAATGTAGATTTTGCCATTGCAAAATTCAGTTTCGCCTCCGATTAAAAAAAGGAAAAAAAATCGATTCAGGTCTTTTAAAAGGGCGGCCCCGTTTAGAATGCAATGAACTACTAACTTCATTTTTCTTGTGTTTATCAATATAATAGCAAACAGAACGACGTGAAATACCCAATTGATTAGCAATTTCTCTCTGAGACATTGGAATTGCGGAATAATAAAGAGATACAATTTGACGTGCTACTTCTTCATTGACTAGATTCATCAAAAACGAATTTTTTCTTTAGTTTAAACGTTTTTTATAGACTCTGAGAAAAAGAAAATGCATTTTAACAATAAAATTGTATGAATGTCTCGTTTTAACGGCCAGATTACGAAACTAGTCGTTGGGGGCCACCGTAATACTTACCCATCATGGATATGCATTGTATAATATGCGAAAATAAAATATGTGAAAACTATTTATAAAATGCATTGCAATTCCAAGACAAAATTTAAACGTATATTTAAATATTCTTAATATACATAGTAACGCTCGATTAATGAATTGCTGATGAACCCATTTCGACAAATTATGTAAAATACCAAACTACACAAAAAGTACCGGATTGCGTAAAAGAAACATCCTTATAACTCCAAAAATATTAATCATATTAACTAACAATTTACTGCGTCAGATTAAGCGTCTCATTTCCAATTAAAACATATCTTTGAATTGAAATTTGAAGAAAATACAGGGTCATGAAAAATCGAAGAATGTGGAAAACAGGATTACAAATATCTCGGCAACTATTAATCCGACCGACTTCATTTTTTATGCAAAATTTGTGTTATTTTATTGCCTTTGACGTCCTTTTATTAAAAAAAAAAAAAAAAAAAAAAAAAAAAAAAAAAAAAAATCGAAATTTTTTATATGCATTTCATCAGAACGAATTTTTCGAGAGTCCGAAAAAGATAATTCCGGATAATCGAGGTTACTGATATTAAACAGGCTTCGTCCTAAGTACATACAAAATTTTAAGCCGAATTTCCATTTGTTCGTGAGATAGAGCGTTTACAGATCGATAGACAGACAGACGGACGGCAATTTTATTTTCTAAAAATATGTTTTTCGGAATTTCCAGTATCTGAAACGTGAAAATCTGTCAATTTTTTTTTTTTTTCGATTTTCAAAACGATTGCAAGACATACCCTATACTGCGTATGATAGGTAAGTAAAAGTGGGTCACAATTTTCGACACGACACCTTTTAGCTTGTATGAAAGGAATAGCATCGAAGGCTAAAAAAAAAAAAAAAAAAAAAAAAAAAAAAACTAATTTCATTTTTACTGTGACATTATTTTCACTAACCGAAGTCATCCGAAAGTAAAATCTCAATCTCAGTGTCCATAATGAAAAGAAATATTGAAATGTTATATCGTTATGAGTAAAAATGCGATGTTTTAAATAGTGACGTCATTTTATCTTCAAATGTTTTTTAAAGTTACTGTTATTAGTAATATGAAAAAGGCGTCCGTGATAATATTGTAATTCCCATTTACAGTGGAGCATCGTTTATACGACGCCGAAGGGACTGCCGAAAAACGTCGTATAAACGATAACGTCGTATAATCGATTTTCACTTCTAAACCTCGAATTAATTTTGTTTTCACTTAATTTTAATGCTTAGCGTGTTGATTTACATCATATCATATATATTATAAAGCAGAAGTTCTCAAACTTCCAAACGAGTGTTTTCAAAAACTACCCGATGGATCTTTTTGCAGATTATATCATTCGATAGGAAATATTTTTGCGGAGGTTTATGATACAAATATACAGGGATAACTCTGATTTTTCGTACTAAATTTCGTATTTTTCGGTTATTTTTGACGGAAGGGTTGCAACAACTAATTTTTTGGCGATAATTATGTTTCAAAAAAGAAATGAAATGCTTTCTCTAATGGAAAATAATATAAACTATTCGAAAAAAAAAAAAAAAAACTGTTAATTCATTGATTTAAAATAAATGATGATAAAAAGAAAAAAATCCGTTTAATGCAAAATGATATTATGAAAGGAAAAAAATTTATCTTTAACAGAAAAAAAAAAAAAAAAAGAAAAAAAAAAAAGAATATTTATAATATTTAAAAAATAACTCAATGTGAAAGAAAGTTTTGAAGTGACACAATATTTGGCTATTTATTTCTTTCGAGCCAGATTAAAAGAAAACAACATCTCAAAAATTTCATTAGGTAAAACATAAGTATTTTTTTTCTTTCTTTTTCTAAAAATACTTTTAAATCTAATTTTCCCGTTATGTGTTTTACAGAAGAAACTCGCAGAATTAATTTTTTTTTTTATTTTTTTTTTTTTAAAGGCTCTAATTGTTATTTGTATGCTGTTTCTTCAATTGAGTGTTTCAATCTACTTTTGTCGCCAATCAATGCTATTCTAAACCAAAAAAAGCACAAGACGGAGCGATGTACGCAAGAACTATTTTCTCTCTCTCTCTATCTCTTTTAATGAGTGAGAGCATTTTTAGGAAAATTTTTTACATTTAACTTAAATACATATATAGCAGTTAATACCACAAAAATGAATAATATTTAAATTTTAGGGTAAATATCTTTCCACATACATAGATATTGTAAAATAATTTAACTGCAACTTTAAAAAAAAAAATTTGGCACAAATATCTCACACGCACTACATTGGTGCCATTTGTTTCTTACGCCAATACCATATATACATCTGGGTAATTAACTGACGCCAAAGTGTCATTATTTTGCTTGATATGGCAACCCGGATGTTATTGTCTGTTTATTATTAAATTGTCCATTTATAATTTTTTTCTTTTTTTTTTCCAGTTATATAAACTAATTTAATCTAGGCACATTTGTCATACATGCGCCAAATTTTGCGCAATAAAATGGCGATTTTATGCCTCACTTGGTAACCTGGCTGTTGTTTATTTATTAATAAATTTTTATTTTATTTTATTTTATTTTTTAAAGGATATAAATAGTTTTGTTTTATAATTATTAACTAAAATTTTTAAAATTTATTGTTATTTTCTATTTAAAATAAAAGAAAATAATTGTAAACTATATATTTAACTGGTATTTGAAAACAAAATTTTCTCCAAATCGGCATCAGAAGAAAAAAAAAAAAACGCGCCAATGTGGTGCGTATAAGTCATGTATACATTTTTTTCACTATACTACATTATTTAAACATGCTGTATATTGAACATGTTACATGCTGTGTATGTAACGATTATTGTTTATTCCAAACATGTTGGGCACAGATATTATATGCACACTGAGGTATCTGACTGTCGCCAAAACGGTGTTATTTTGCCTGATATGGTAAGCCAGCAATAGTTGTTTCTGTATTAATAAATTGTTTATTTATTTTCAATTTCTTTTTAGAAATTCTATAAATTGTTTTGTGCTTCGTTTTAAAATAACGAAAATAATTTTTAAAAATGCACATTTCTTCGCTATTCTAAAACAAGGATTTTGCCGCATTGGTATTGGAAGGAAATCTTGCAAATCCGGGTTTGTGCCGGAGTTTTTTGTGAAATATGATATTTTCAAATGTAAATTGAGTGCTACTTGATTAACACATCGGCCAGTTTCGCCAAACTATTCAATTTACATAAATTCATTTTAAATAACGAAAGAACAATAAACATAAATAAAAAATACAAATTAAAAGTCGAATTAAAAAGCACTTATGACGTAAAAAAATACTTGTATCACGTGTAATATCAATTGCTATCATACTTACGATCATCGATTATTGACATTTATTCCTATAATCTGCTATTAATTTTTTTCTCGACAGAATAATCAAGTAGTACCGTACATTGTACAAACTCCAGTTAATATTGCAAAAATAGAGCTAAATAACTAAATTTAGGTGCAAATGCACACACCCATGTTGTAAGAAAGAGGCTCAAATGTCATATAAGCACCACGTTGGGGTGATACATTTCTGGCGCCACTTTAACGGAAACTTCATTTTCAAATGACAAATACATTTCTATTTTCTATTTTACTTTTCTATGTATAGAGCATAACATTTTTTATCATTTTAAAATGCAAATGAAAGTAAATAAATAGTTCATTAATAAATTAAAAACAAAGCTGGATTACCATAAGAGGCATAAAATTTTCATTTTGTTTCAATCGCGTCAACGTGATGCGTATATGACATCTGTATCAAAAAATGAATTTCACACATTCAAAAAACATTCACCTTATTTTTCTACGAAAAATTTTATTTAACTTTATTTATTCTGCTGCATTCCAAAAACGGAACACTGTAATAGATTTGTCAAGAGCAGATGTACGTTGCGAAATGTAATATAATATTGATAGAGGATGTACTGATATGCCACCTTTGTAAGGTCCTTACTTGGCAGAATGTCAAGCCGATTCCATTCAGACTTTAGAGGGAATAACCTATGAGGCCGAGATTACTTCAACGTATTCATGGAAATGATATAATATTGTTCTCTATTTTTTGTTCTGAGTAAAATTTTATTTTAAATTAAATAGATTGTGCACCTTCTAACAGTTCTATGAATAAACTTTCCAAAGTATATATTTTCTCCTACATTTTTTTGAATTTTAATAAATGTATGTCTGTTTTTTTCTTTTTTTTTAACTTTTATATTTATGGCTAGAACACAGTTTTAACGATTGCTTGGCATCTGACTTGGCGGCTATGCGAGAAATTCGCCAATTCTAACAACCTAAATATTAAGAACATATGTATGTCATATACTGCCTAGGATTTATTTGTCGCCAAAATGGCGTTATTTTGCCTAATATGGTAACCCTGATATTGTTTATTTTTTGATAAACTGTTTATTTACCTTAATTTTTCTCTTTTGAAATTATATTTAAAAAATGTTGTTCTATAGTTATTAGTTTTTAAAATTTAATATATTTAAAAATTGTTTTATTTATGTTATTTTTTAAAATAATAGAAAATAATTTAAAAATGTATATTTAACCAGTATTCGAAAATAAGGTTATCGCCAAATTGACGGTGGAAGAAAATTGTACCAAAACTTGTGCATATATGATATCTGCGCCATATTCATATCCAATGTTTTCAAATAATATAAATAAATAATGTACACAATAATATAAAGAAATTTTTTAAAAAAATTGCTAATCTGGCAAGTTTTAAAATCATGCCATGCAGCCGTTAATTCTAAAACGATTAAGTTACGCTACATTGCCAGGGAAAAAGTTATTAAACTAAGTTTAATAATCATACCTGTTAGTGTTGCGATGCGATATAAATATGAATTAAAAATGTCGATATAGCAGACTGTAGTTTATTATTAAAAATGCGTTCTGAGAGCAGTGACTGCCTTGGCGGCGTCCATAACAAACTGGAGGGAAACATCTGTGGGCGGGGGATATATGCTTACGTCATTCGACGTCATAACAAAGGTGCGCCAACATACCGCCCCACGTTGAAATATCATTTCAATATACAATACAATATCTAAATTTACAATGAATAACATACAGTACAATAAAGATGCATAATATAATAATAATGAATAGAACAATGAATAATTAAATAGACTTCAAACATTTGGTTACATAATGAGTTTACAGTGAAATGGTTAAACATATTCATATAATAATTTATCAATTTATTGACAAGGAAGTAAGCATAATTTCGATATGCCTCTTTTGAAAATACCCTGAGGGGTTTTAACTAATACCACTGTAACCTTACCATCTGGTCCGTTAACTACTTCCTGAACTCTACCAATTGTCCATTTGCAGGGTGGAAGATTATCCTCTTTTAAAAGGACCATTGAATTTGGAATAACATTGTCTTTTTCAAACTGCCATTTATGTCTGGCTTGTAAATTATTAAGATAATCTAATTTCCACTTTCGCCAAATAAATTGGACCATTTTACTTAATCTTTGCCATTGAGACAAATAATTATCGCGTTCGCCAGTGAGATCAGGTTCAGACAAACTGCTTAGAGGTCTACCTATGAGAAAATGGCCTGGAGTTAGAATTTCAAAATCATTGGGGTCAGAAGACATGGGCGTGAGGGGCCGACTGTTTAAAATGGCTTCAATTTGCGCGGTAACTGTTAAAAATTGCTCAAAAGTTAATCGCGAATTTCCTACAGTTCTTCTTAAATGATGCTTAAACGACTTCACCCCAGCTTCCCACAAACCACCAAAATTGGGTGTCCTGGGTGGAATGAAATTCCAGGAGATTTCCTCACTTGTTAAATAATTCGCTAAAACATCTGGGGGGTTTCTAATCATGTTTGCCAAACGTTTTAACTCTGCACTGGCTCCAACAAAATTTTTTGCATTGTCAGTACAGATAGAAGAACTTTTACCTCTCCTACTGAAAAATCTCTTTAATGTTGCTATCATTGCTTCTGAAGTTAAGTCAGTGACCACTTCTAAATGTATGGCCTTTGTTACGAAACAAATAAAAATAGCAACATAACATTTATTGTAAATATCTTTTCTTTGACCCTTATATTTAATATAAAAGGGGCCACAGAAATCAATCCCTACATTAGTGAATGGGGAACTAGGAGTAATTCTTTCTAAGGGAAGATTTCCCATAATTTGCTCAATACATTTAGGTTTATTTTTGAAACAAATTATACAGTCATGGACAATTTTTCTGGCAGTATTTCTACCACCCAGTGGCCAAAATTCTTGCCTAATAAGATGGAGTAAAGTTTGGGCTCCAACATGTAAATATTTAAGATGAAAATATGTCATGATCAATAAAGTCAATTTATGATTTTTTGGGAGCAATATAGGGAATTTTTTATCAAAGGATAAGTCAGAATTATTTAACCTACCACCTACCCGTAACAATTTCTGCTTATCAAGAAAGGGATGTAAACAACTCACCTGGCCTTTCTTGGGAATTTCTCCCTTTTCAAGGGTTTTGATTTCATATTCGAAAGATTTTACCTGCACCATTTTGATGAGATAGTGCTTGGCATTACGAAGTTCCTCTGTTGTGAGTGGACCACTTCGTCGAATGTTATTTTTAACATTAAATATAAATCTGAAAATAAAACTTAGAATACGTATTAATTTTAAGTAGTTGTTACTTAAATTAAGAAAATCATTTACAAATGAATTTTCAGAAGTAGAAAATAAATTGACATTATCCGTTTTTTTAAGTTCATGCGAGTACAGTTCTTGTGATAGAATGTCTATATTGTCATTGGGTTCATCAGAAGATGAAGGTGTGTGAAAGTTCGGGGGTCCATTCCACCAAAGATTCATGTTGGAAAGTTCTTGAGGACCTAGTCCACGTGATATAACATCTGCTGGGTTTAAATGCGATGGGACATGTTTCCAATGACAGTTTTCCGTTAAAGTTTGTATCTTGGATACTCTGTTGCCAACAAAGGTTTTTAGTTTGTTTGGCGGTGTACTGATCCAAGCAATTCCGATTTTTGAGTCTGTATGCAAATAAATGTCACTTACTAGCATTTTTAAAGAAAGTCGAATTTTCTCTATTAGTTGAGAAAGAAGTAGGCAAGCTGAGAGTTCCAGGCGGGGTATGGAAATTGTCTTTAAAGGGGCTACGCGAGACTTACTCGCAATCAGTTTAGTTGTTACAGTACTTGTTTCACTTGTACAATGCATATAAACTGCAGCTCCATAAGCTAATTCCGAAGCATCTGAAAATCCTAACAACACTAATTTCTGAAAAGAATCAGTTAGAATGTATCTGTCGATTCTAATTTCTTCGATTAGTTTTAGAGATGACACAAAATTTATCCATTCACTTGCAACTGGATCTGGGATTTCATCTTCCCAACCTAATTTCAGGAGCCATAATTTCTGAAGAAATATCTTTGCTCGAGTAATAATTGGTCCCAAAAGACCTAAGGGATCGTATAATCTTGCAATGGTGCTCAGCACGTCTCGTTTCGTGTATGATGATTTCTCTGTTACTGAAATCTTGAACATAAATTGATCTTCAACGGGTTTCCAAATAACCCCTAGAGTTTTGCTTGTTGATTCTTCATTTACGGAAAAATTATGTTCTTGAACTTCCTGTGGCTTACTGTTCATCAATTCCTTTGAGTTGGAATTCCATTTGTGAAGGGACATGCCGCAGGTTTTTAGCATGTTGCATAACTGCTGCTGGAGTTCTGTAGCTGTATCTAGGTCATGTGCGCCTGTAACAATATCGTCCATGTACACATCTTCTCTTATTATTTCAGCAGCCAAAGGGAATTGTGATGATTCATCGATGGCTAATTGTTTCAGAGTCCGTATTGCGAGAAACGGTGCACAGCAAGTTCCATACGTGACTGTATTCAATCTGTAAACAGCAGTTTCTTCGTTCTCATCTGTCTTCCACACAATTCTTAGAAGGTCGCGTTGAGATGAATCAATTAAAATTTGTCTGAACATTTTTTGAATGTCTGTAGTAAAAGCATACTTGTAGACACGAAATCTTGTCATAATTTCAAATATGTCTTCTTTCACTTCTCCTTTTAGCAGACAATCATTGAGACTGAAACCAGATGTAGTTGTCGCTGATGCATTGAATACCACCCTTAATTTTGTTGTGGTTTTGTCTGGTCTGAGAACTCCGTGATGTGGCAAGTAGTAACATAAATTATTATCTGGATGTTCGGATTGAGCATCTGTATCCTTCTCCATGTGGCCTAACTCTAAGTATTCTTGCATGAATTGCTGTAATAATATATTCATAGTTTTGTCTTTGGATAATCTTCTCCACAACTGATTCAGACGTTTTTTCGCAAGCTCTTTAGAATCATCTAACTTTTCCAAATCCTTGGTAGGCATCTGTACTATATATCTACCAGCGTCATTTCTTTTATGCGTAGTTTTGTAATGTTCTTCACAGTATTCTTCTTCTTTACTCAGAATTTTGCAAGGTTCATCAATGGTTTCCAATTTCCAAAATTTTTCTAAACATTCATCAATGCTTTGAGACTGCGAAATAAAACCACAATATTGCGTATGACTGATCGTATCTGTGGTTCCTGTTGCGATATATCCGAATACTGAATTTCGGTAAACTAAATTGCTGTTTGGAATTCGAATTTCTCCATCCTTTATTATATCAAAGAAGGATTGTGCTCCGAGTAGCATGTCAATTTTGCCAGGAACGCTAAATTTTGGATCTGCTAACTGATGAGGAATTTTAAAGTTATGAATATTCAATTTTGTTACTGGGAGTGAATCGGTTATTTTTGAAACAACAAGGAAATCCAATGATGTTTCAAAGGATCCATTTCCATTTAGAATTTTCGCATGCATCTTATATTTAATGTTCATTTCTTTTCCACCTAATCCTGATATCGCGATTTTCAATCTCTTTAATGGAATTCCTAGTCGATCAGCAAATTCTGATGTTACAATATTGGACATACTTCCTGAGTCCAGTATTACACGTGCTTGTAAATAACTACCAGAATAAGGGTTAAAAACCCAAACTAAAGCAGTGGAGAGAATAACAGATTTATTTCCGTTATTAACGCAAGATAAGGAAGGCGATAGAAGTGATTTAACTTCTGTCTGTCCGAAAAACTCTTGTGCATTCGGATTTAGTTTATTACCTTGCTCGATGGGATTAACTTCATTAATTTTGTTCGGAAAGGAAGTGTTTGCATTTCTGTGAAGTAATGTATTATGTCGTGACTGACAAATGTTGCAGAAACTTTTAGATTTGCAATTAGCAATCGTGTGCTGATTACTTAAACAATTAAAACAAAGTTTGTGTTTCATTGCTATTTCTTTTCTCTGAGAGGCATTTGATTTCAAAAATGTATCGCACTTATAAATTGCATGATTTTGCTTACATAATACACATGAATTAATTAAATTAGTTGACTTAACAAAGAGAGATTTTTGTTTAGAATGACGCTCTTGATTTGTCTTCGGTTTTGCTGAAATGTTTTTACTGATATTTTCCAAGATTTGGGAACGTTTTTCTAAAAATAGTATTAAATTGTCTAATTCTGGAACTTCATTTGAACTGATACTCATTTCGTAACTTTTTCGCGTATCTTTATCCAATTTTTGAAGAATAATATTCAGAATTAGAACGTCGGAAAGATTGTTCCTTGTGTAGTCTAAAACCTTTAATGCGCGAATGCTTTTCTTTACGGTGTCAACTAAATTCCGCAAATCTTTAGCAGAAGGTTGTACAATTTGGTCTGCTTCAAAAAGAGAATTTATGTGTATTTCTACAGCTATTCTATTGTTTTCATACCTATCTTTTAATGCCTGAATTAAAGAAGCGAATGTATCTTCTGTCGTTTGCAAAACTTTTGCTTCGTTTGTTAAAGCTGCTGATAAATAATGAAGTTTTTGAGTTTCAGATAATTGCTCATTCGATGTTATAATATTATCAAATTGTAATTTGAATGAACTCCAATCTTCCGGTTTTCCTGAGAATTTCGGGAGCGGTATTTCCGGTAACTTAATATTAAATGAGTCATTTGTAAGAGTAGTTTTTAGTTGACTTTGATTGAGAACCTTACCCTCTTCTAAATGCTTAATTTGTTTCTTAATTTTGAATTTAGCTCTTACAATATTCTCTGTATATTCTTCACTAATGGTAATATCATTTTCATAATCTTTCGCAATACTTATGGCATCTTCTATCTCGCTATTTAAATTTTTCAGCGATTCTTCCTTTTCATTTAATTGTTCCAAAATTTCTAAATACTCATCGGTTTCTTTATTTTCTTCATTAATTAAAGTATCAATTTTAGTTATAAGCTTAGTTACAGCTGCCCTTACAGTTGCGCGTTTCTTTTTTATTTTTTCAATTGCATCCATTTTAGAAACTTATGAAATCAAAAGGAATAATCGAATGTTTCTTACCTTTTCTGGTAAACAGGTGATTTCGTATTTCGTTTGTGCTTACTCTTTCTTGCGATGATTGCGTAACACTTTTATCAAACTGTAGGTGTTGTTCTATGCGTTCGAAGATTGAATTGTTCGAAGAAAGAAAAAATACATTTATTCGTGTGCGCTGTCAATTCACTATTTTAAACAAACTATTATTATTTTTTAAATATAAATACCTCAGAGCTCGACGGCCCATAATGTTAGTGTTGCGATGCGATATAAATATGAATTAAAAATGTCGATATAGCAGACTGTAGTTTATTATTAAAAATGCGTTCTGAGAGCAGTGACTGCCTTGGCGGCGTCCATAACAAACTGGAGGGAAACATCTGTGGGCGGGGGATATATGCTTACGTCATTCGACGTCATAACAAAGGTGCGCCAACAATACCTTTAAATCATCTTTTTTATTATATTTGTCTGTTTATAACTTATTTTAGTGTAACAGAATTACAATGTAATATTTAAAAACAGATAATTCAATTATAGAACCAGAAAGATATTCGCCAAAAAAAATCGACATATCTAGAATGTTTAATGAACAAACTCATCTCGAGAAGTACGAACTTTCCCATTTTCGAAATGGACTCACTCTTTTCGCCCATGCGCATTTCTGACCAGGTCTCTATGAAACGTGGTTCATCAGTATTAAGGTTTCCACAGATACCCATATCCTCAAGTTGAGAGGTTTAGAGTTCAAAAACTATCAAATGAAAATGAATCACTTGAAAATTGTTTAAATTCAATGGTCAGTCTCTGCAATCATAATGCTCGCTATTTTAGAAGTATGGTGAATAGACAATATTTAAATTGCTCTTTTCATAATTGCCTCATTTATCTATCAAACTCTACAATAAATGGTCAACTGAAATATTTTTTTTCTTAAAAGCCCGAATTTTATCGAATGCATAAGCTGATACAACAACATAATATTTTATTATTATTTTAATATATTTTGGCGTCAACGGGCCAAATATTCCATTGTTGTTGCTTTTACTTTTGGCTCAGTTTTGTTTTTTCTAGCTCACTGAGTTTTGCACTGATGAAGAATCTCGACAGTAGATTCGCAACAGCTGTTTGCTAACTTTTAATGCATTTTTGGTGCATTTATAATCGTTGGTTTTCTATCTTTAAATACAAAGGCGTTTTGTATGATTTTCAGAAATGTGAAAGAGCATTCGAGGTGAAGTTGCTTTAAAAAACACAATCATATTCAATATTTTGTTTGATTCATGTTTTGTTTTGAAAATTAGACCAGCGCAGCGGGCTTAGCCTGCTAGTACATTTATAAATTAAACAAACAAATAACCAAAAAATGGGGGAAGGGAGAGGAATATAGTAAGCAATTTCAATTTAACACAAAAAAGTACCTAAATTAAGCTCCCTCTGGAATATGTTCCCTTCTCTGACATATTTTGCAAATTTTATAAACCCTGGAAAATGTGTTAAGTCCAAATATACCCCATCACCCTCTTATTGTTACGTTTATATTCCACAAAAGTTTCAATTATAAGCCTCCCTTAAAATTTACAAATTTCCTGTCTGCTAAAGGGGGCTTATTTTCGATACTTTACGGTACATAGAGTTTTTTTTCTTTTGATCATTTTATGTAGAGAAAATAAAATGCCTGTGGTTGTTTGACCTAACTGATTGACGTTGAGTTGTAATTAATGATTTGTGCAATGAGTGAAGGGTTCGAAAAGTATTTCTGCTGGTATAGTAGCAAACAAAATAAATTCTTGATGTTTCGATGCAATTTGCGAAATTTTTTAGTATCACAACTTACTAACTTACTTAGTATCACAACTCACAACAGCCCACGTTATTATCATATGGACGAGGTAAATTTAAATACATTCTTTGTTGTCATTCATAACTGGCGAATTCCGCCTGTTTTTAAAATACACAAGAAAAATAAACAAAAAGAAAAAATGTGTAAAATCTGAAAAACGACGTATAAACGATTTTATGCGTCGTATAAACGATACATTTTTATATTAAAACAAATAAGAATGAATTGGGACCACACTAAAACGTCGTATAAATGTAAACGTCGTATAAATGATCGTCGTATAAACGATACTGTATCTGGTTGCAGCATGACATCCTTTTCCTCATTTGAAAATTTTCTTATTTTGCTTTAGACATTAATTTTTATCATAAGTTATTTTGTTATTTTATTTACATTATTAATATTATTTCTTAGTAAATATATATTTTTTTACCTCAATTAGTGCATAATTGCAATCCTTTTATTGTGGTTAAATTTTACGAAAACAATTAACTTTTTTATTTTAAATGCAAGGACATGTTCACTGATGAGATCAAGCTTCTGATCAAGGCCCCCTTATCATAATCAGGCCTCGCATTCAGGAGAAAATCTATTGTTGAAATTGTCTCTATAGCTGCCAGCATATTAACTGATTTTGTCTCGTATGTAGCGCCATCTGGTGCGTACTACTAGTCATCAAGGCTACTTTCATAATAATAGACTTGGCAATCGCTAAGTTTTCGTGGCCCCAGTAAACTTGGTGAGAAACCTCGTGATTTTCCCCGTTGTTAGCGCCCTCTGTTGTAGTAACAAATGTATAAATTTTATAATTTGTTTTCCACCCGGGCCTTGTTTTCTATATATGCTTTTCCATTTTCTTTTCGATATGCTGTAAGCTTGTATTTTTCAAATGAGATTTGTTATTTTTTCAATTTTCGAAAGTTCGGCAGTTTTTTGTTATTATTTTTTTTTCTTTTTGGTATAAAATGTACTTATTTTACTGTAATTATTTATGAAAAATGGTTAACTGTTGCGTACCGCTGTGTAAATCTCACAAAAATCGTAATCAGGGGGAAAAAATATCTTTCCATGAATTTCCGAGTGATGCTGAAATGCGAAACAAATGGATAAAATCAATATCCCGAAATAGTAATTATTTTAATACATATTATCTCCCTCTCATTAAAATTTCATATTATAAATAAATTATTTTATAACTTTTTCAGCTTCATATTAGATGGTAGATGTGCCAGTAATGGACCTCCTTCCAGTAATGGGCCGCCTCATAGTTTTTGGTTTATAAAAAAATAATAAGTAATAGTTAAGCTTTTATTGTTTTTTCTTAACTCTTACTTGCAAGCTTTATAAGCTGGATTTTTTTTTTTTTTTCACTTTTCATCAAAGTAATTAGGAAGCACAAAATAAAGTTTCACTGTTTTTTATGCAAAATCTTAATGAACAGAGCTGACTTTACTTATTTAATCTTCTTTATTTTCTAGTAAAAATTGAATGTTTTTGTTTGGACAGTAATATAAAACTATGAACTTCATGTAGGGGAGAGGGGGGGGGTTAGTGTGGACAAGGGGTTAGAGTAGACATTCAAAATAATAATTTAAATAATGTAGAAAAAATTACTAAAAAATTTATACAAACTGACAACAATGTACTCCATACTAAGCAAAAATTTAGTTGCAAAGTGTTAAAAAGTTTTTGAATAGTTGCAAGAAGTTTAATTTCATGCATGAAAAGTAAAAATAAGATTTCTTTTTCATTTTTGCAGCACAAAGAATTTAAACTTAGAATCCAATAAACAAGTTGCTATAAGACAAGTGTGACTTGTCTTCTTTATTTCTATAACCTTCATTAAGATATTAAGTTGGTTAAATGAGTATAATTAAAGAATAAGGGTGAAATGTAGTTTACTCTCCTTCGCCAAGGCGACTTTTTTTTTTTTTGTATAGCGATAAATGTTTCGATATGGCAACCCTGCATTTTCATTTTCTCTTCTCTGATCTTCAATATGGCAATCCTAAGGATGTACCCATTTACGAGATGTACTAAAATATGCATTTTGTAAAAAAATATGGTGAAAAAAAAGCTATTATACATTTACAGGGCCATACAAAAGAATTCCATTACATAATGATCAATGGGGGAATTGTGTGCGACATATTATAGTTATATTAGACCATTTCCTATATGATAAAACTGATATATATATATAGCTGAGGCTTAGTATAAATTACACGAAACATGCATAATATGAAGTACATAGCATTTACAGGGACACACAAAAGATTTCAAATAGTATATTCTTTTCGAAGTACTGTACATGTATTCGATGATGGCTGATGGATGAATGAAATGCATTTTAATTTTGATATGTGCGTTTAAGTTTCACTAAATCTATGCATATTATATGGTGTGTATAAATATTATAGT
This sequence comes from Maratus speculifer, assembly GCA_964019185.1. Lineage (NCBI taxonomy): Eukaryota > Metazoa > Arthropoda > Arachnida > Araneae > Salticidae > Maratus > Maratus speculifer. The sequence goes on from OZ025295.1 coordinate 205,701,117, forward strand.
TGATATACAGGGCTACCTAAAATAGGTTGCAAACGTTACTGAATATGAGCTTAAATCACCTAAAGTTGGTTTTTAAATAGGTTATGCATTTTTAAGCTAAACTGCATTCACTTTACTAAGAAATGTTTGTAGAATATAGATAAAACGATATACAGGGCCACGCAAAGAATTGAATACATGGACGCCTATGAATGATAATTTCTGATAATGTGATTTTGTAGTTTTAAGAACGTTTTAGTTTACAATAAATTTTAGCCTAATGATGTTGTGTAATAAAGGTACAAGGTAAACTACAGGGTTGAACAAAAGGATTCAAGTATAGTATAAATTTCTGAAAGAAAAATTTCAAACTGCTAGACATTTTCTGATTAAACTAAATTGTATTATTATCTAGTATATAGTATATAAACCAACAGATCAAATACAGAGTTGTTCAACAGTGTTGGAATATATATTTCGCTATATACAGTAACTTTATTGCCCTAAATGATGATTTTTTGTTAAGGATTTCATGAAGTTTTGGAAAGTGCTTCATAATCTATTCTTAACACATGATTTTTCTTACTTGTTATTTTCTTTTTAACACTTTCCAATAAAGTTGAAAAGTGTTTATGTTTTCGGGTTTAGGTGTTTTAGGGTTTTAGGTGTTTACACCGAGATATAATTTGGCAGACCGATTGCGTCTTAATATGGGAACCGAGATTTAACTAATCCTATATTTTCATCTGTGAACTCGATGAGATGATTGTCTGTGCTGCCGCCTCCCGGTCTGGTTGTGCGTATACATTCTTCTACCTGACTAATAAACGCTACGCTCAATATTTTCGATTAAAAACATGTTCTCATACCCAAAATTTAAAGTATTCCCCGATCTTATATTTTAATTCTTTTTAGTCTCCCTGTATAGTTAGCTATATGTATAAACCGGATAAAAATCATAAACATTAAAAAAATGAAAGCTATAAGAAATTTATAAATCACTTAAACTAAACGCATCTCAAAGTTTATCCTCAAAAATAAATTCTTTTTGTGCTACGCTTGTGGTGTAAATTTTTATTTGGCGCTTCTTTCTTAATTAAACTTACAGCCAGTTAGCTCATTAAACAAGTATAATTGGCGCTAAACTAGTTTCATTTTTTAACCGTATACTTAATATTGCATTGTTTTAGAATAATGCTTATTTGCAGATAACTTTAAATGCGAAACCGGAACTTATTACAGAAAAATAGCCAATATTGCATTATATAATATTAAATCGATACTTTTTCAAAGTACCTTTCTCAAATAGAGAAAATGGTCTTGGCGAGAAAAGGAAATTTGGCAACATATTTTCTGGAATCCTATTTTCTGTTCTCACAGAGAAGAAATGTTTTGCAATAGTTATACAATATATTTCATATAAAAAAGCCAATTTTCTATTTTTATGCAAAAACATAAGTAAATTGTACATAAAAACAATAATAATATTCATATAAATTCTTAAAAGACAAACGAAACATTTTACAAGTTTGTTTTCATTACTGTTTACATCATTTGGCAATAAAGCATACTTTCTGAAGCCGAAAATTACGCTAAGCTTTATATATATATATATATATATATATATATATATATATAACGCCCATGACTCTACATTAATAAAGTACCATTAATTCTTTCTTTTAATTCTTCATTTTCAGTGTATTTTTTACGTATATATTTCAGTGGAATTTGAAAAATATTTTTTATAATATTGTGAATAATATAGTTTGATTTTTCCTATGCAATTAGAATATTACTAGTAATATGCACCAGGTGGCGATACTTACGTTATAAAGTCGGTTTATGAGTTCGCAACTATCCGGACATTTTCTCCCATACACTTTTTTCTGATTGTAAGGCCTATTATTATGATAAAGTGGCCTTGCTGAACAATATATTTGAGCGACAGAGGGCGCTAACAACGTGAATTTTGATCACGTGTACTGCAGACAAAGGAAACTTAGGGAATGACAAGCCTTGTTATTATGATAAGTTAGCCTTGCTTCTGATAATGGAAAATAAATTTTTATTATCGAGAGAAAAGCTAAACTGAGTTGCCACCATTTGAAGAAATATCGTAAAAAAGCATTTAAAATTAAAAATAAAATATAAAAATGGAAATAAATTTAAAAATAGCTAAAATGGGCACAACTACAAATAAATAGCTTTCATTAAAAAAAATAATTATCAAAATCGGTTGAGTAGAAAATTCAGGGATGATGACACGACATTTTTAGCTTGTCTGAAAGAAATAGCATCGGAGGCTAAAAAGTAAATAATCAATTTATTAATAAATAAGCAACATCCGGGTTACCATGTCAAGCAAAATAATGACACTTTGTCGCCAGTTAAGTACCCCAGTGCGTATATGTCATTATCGTCTAAAAAAAAAAAAAAAAAAAAAAAAAGCCTATGTGGTGCGCATATGATATCTGTGCCAAAACGACGACATGACGAATATATTCTAACAGGGAATGCATGTGCTCGGAAAAATGCTTTAAATTTCGAAGATGCACAAAAAAATTTTAAATTATATTTTTGTAAAATTTGTCATCGTCTTCAGTTTGGCATGCATATACAATCTGACGGATCTTGTAAAATTTGCCATAAATGTATAGTAAATAATGAACTAAATATTCTCTCTGTAGCTAATAATATGGTATATGGATCCTGACCCACATCCCTAAATATTGAAGAGTTTAACTTTCGTTGAGGATAAATTAATTGCCCAGTTTCATCCAGTTATTACTGTTTATTGCATTAAATTCGTCAGCTTGAATACAGTGGGAAAATTATAATTTTTAATCAAGATATTATAGAATTTTCTACTTTATTACCTCATTCCATTGATACTATACCACAGTACATTTTTGGGTACTACTTGGTTATCCCGTCGACCAATTTCGCCAAATTATACAAATCGTCAAACTAATAGTCAAATTATACACATTGAGAAAATTTTTATTTTAAATAACGAAAAAGCAAATAATTAGTAGAATATTAATAAAAATACAGATAAAAAGTCTAAATGGAATCACTTAATGATGTTTTAAACACCATTATCGTATTTAATGTCATTGAATGCGACATTCACGATCATCTATTATTGGCATTTACTGTTATAATTTGGCGACAATTTCGCCAAATTATACAAATCGTCAAACTAATAGCCAAATTATACACATTGAGAAAATTTTGGTACTTCTCTGTTATCCCGTCGACCAATATCGCCAAATTATACAAATCGCCAAACTAATAGCCAAATTATACATATTGACATAATTTTTATTTTAAATAACGAAAAAACAAATAATTAGTAGAATATTTATAAAAATTCAAATAAAAAAACGAAATAAAAATCACTTAATGACATTTTAAGCACGTGAATCGTATTTAATGTCATTGAATGTGACATTCACGATCATCCATTATTGGCACTAGTACACCGAACCCGGGATTTCCGGGTCACAAAGTAAAAGTGAAAAACTTTTTTAAAATTTAAAATTGGAAAGTCTAATAATTTTTTTATGTTTTTTAAACTGCCAACTAATTTCAAAGAGCAATTTTATATGAAACATACTATTTATGTAATCATATACAGCTTTAAAAATTATCGGTACTTCCGTATTAGACGCAAGATAGAAGTTATTAGCCAAAGTTTTCGCCAAAGAATAAAATTGCATTCTCAGTTTTTAAAAACAACTAAGAAAATATGACACCCAGATATTTTTTAAAATACATTTTTGTAAAGGTTAATTGATGTATCTTTTGTAAAGTAAGTTTACAACGAACTAAAAGTCATTAAATTCATAGATAAAAACGAAATAAAACCAACAACATTCACCGGGTTTTATAGCCGACGATATATTGACATAACATGTTTTTAATTACTATTTTTTTCAGTTGCTATGAAAAAATGACAACTAAAATTTGGTGATCTGTTATTTTCCAAGGAGAAAAAAGATAGATGGAGGTGCAGTATGTGATTAAAACGGTTTGATGGGCGTTATTCTTCCAATTTAAGTCTCTCATTCGAACCAAACAAAACAATCACGTGGAACAGTACAAAAAAATTAATATCTCAAAAACAAATTGAGATACAGTTTTCTAACAAACGGCATTTAAAAGTGCATTTTTTTCTCTAAACGATGGTACAAAGATTGAAAACGTGCAATGTCTAGAAGTTTAAAAATTTACAATAGCGAAAATTGCAAAACTGAAATTTCATCGGAAAGTGTTGCCATACAAAACATGACGTATGCGTTACGCACAGATACGTTTGGCCTTTATTATATAGATTTAATCTTATAGTTTGGCGATGATTTTTTTGGTTGACGGGATAACCTAGTAGTACCAAAATTTTTATTTTAAATAACGAAAAAGCAATTAATTAGTACAATATTATAGTCTAAGAGCTAGCAACGTCAAAAATCACGTCATTTTATCAAAGCTCATTTTTTAATATGTTTTTCCCTTTTATAGTAGAATACGTTTGCAAGCGGTCTGGCAGTTGGGAGACGTTGCGTTTACTTGTGGCAGAAGGGGTTATGCAGGTAAAAAAGCTTCAAAATCACGTCATTTTATCAAGGCTCATTTTTAAATATGTTTTTCCCTTTTATGATAGAATACGTTTGCAAGCGGTCTGGCAGTCGGGAGACGTTGCGTTTACCTGTGGCAGAAGGGGTTGTGCAGGTCAAAAAGCTTCAAAAATCCGACATTTTATAAAGGCTCATTTTCTTATATGCTTTTATCAAGCTTAAAAATTACAAGATATTACTCTTTGGACAGAAGACAACCTATAATTAATTTTCCAGACACAAATTCGGTTGCAAAGTTAATGCCAGACGTCTTTAAATATGGCAACGAAAGTGCCTGTTTCTAGAGTGGTTTATAATTTAAAAATTATAAGACCTCTTTACATCATTTTATCAAGCTTAAAAATTACAAGATATTACACTTTAGTGGGCAAACAACCTATAATTAATTTGCTAGACACAAATTCGGTTGCAAAGTTAATGCCAGACGGCTTTAAATATGGCAACGAAAGTGCCTGTTCCTGAAGTAGTTTATAATCTAAAAATTATAAGACCTCTTTACGTCATTTTATCAAGCTTAAAAATTACAAGATATTGCTCTTTGGATAGAAGACAATCTATAATTAATTTGCCAGACACAAATTCGGTTGCAAAGTTAATGCCAGACAGCTTTAAATATGACAACGAAAGTGCCTGTTCCAACGGTGGTTTACAATTTAAATTTTACAAGACCTGCTTACGTCATTTTATCAAGCATAAAAATTACAAGATATTACTCTTTGGATAGCAGACAACCTATAGTTAATTTGCCAGACACAAATTCGGTTGCAAAGTTAATGCCAGACGGCTTTAAATATGGCAACGAAAGTGCCTGTTCCAAGAGAGGTTTATAATTTAAATTTTATAACCCCTCTTTACGTCATTCTATCAAGCTTAAAAATTACAAGACATTACTCTATGGATAACAGACAACCTATAATTAATTTGACAGACGCAAATTCGATTGCAAAGTTAATGCCAGACGACTTTAAATATGGCAACGAACGTGCCTGTTCCAAGAGCGGTTTATAATTAAAAAATTATAAGGCCTCTTTACGTCATTTTATCAAGCTTAAAAATTACAAGATATTACTCTTTGGATAGAAGACAACCTATAATTAATTTGCTAGACACAAATTCGGTTGCAAAGTTAATGCCAGACGGCTTTAAATATGGCAACGAAAGTGCCTGTTCCTGGAGTAGTGTATAATCTAAAAATTATAAGACCTCTTTACGTCATTTTATCAAGCTTAAAAATTACAAGATATTACTCTTTGGATAGCAGACAACCTATAATTAATTTGCCAGACACAAATTCGGTTGCAAAGTTAATGCCAGACGGCTTTAAATATGGCAACAAAAGTGCATGTTCCAAGATTGGTTTATAATTTAAATTTTATAACCCCTCTTTACGTCATTTTATCAAGCTTAAAAATTACAAGACATTACTCTATGGATAACAGACAGCCTATAATTAATTTGACAGACGCAAATTCGATTGCAGAGTTAATGCCAGACGACTTTAAATATGGCAACGAATGTGCCTGTTCCAAGAGCGGTTTATAATTAAAAAATTATAAGGCCTCTTTACGTCATTTTATCAAGCTTAAAAATTACAAGATATTACTCTTTGGATAGAAGACAACCTATAATTAATTTGCCAGACACAAACTCGGTTGTAAAGTTAATGCTAGACGGCTTTAAATATGGCAATGAAAGTGCGTATTCTAAGAGCGGTTTATAATTGAACAAATTATAAGACCTCTTTACGTCATTGAACCGAATTTGCAACCCTGGATTTTTCTGAGTCTTATTGATTATATTCACTATTTTTCTGCACCTGAATTTTTTCACGACACTTTTTCAGAGCCTGATTGAGTAAATTTGTAATACTTTGTGCTTGATTGACGAAAGTTGCATTTTTTGAAGTCCTACCGACAAGCCTTTGCATGTGATGAACATTTGTGCAGCTGGAGAAAGGTTAAAGTGTAAGAATTCATATAATTTGTCAACATCGACTCACAGCTTAAATATTGAACAAATAAATTCCAGTGTGGCCAAAACCGGGGCATCCACCCTAATATTTAATAAAAGAAACATATATTTTGATAAACCAGAGCTTTTTATAAGTAAACTTTATATTGAAAAAAAAAATTGCCGAATTCGCCGAATGCAACCGAATTTGTGTCTGGCAAATTAATTATAGGTTGTCTGCTATCCAAAGAGTAATATCTTGTAATTTTTAAGCTTGATAAAATGACGTAAAGAGGTCTTATAATTTTTAAATTATAAACAACTCTTGGAATAGGCACTTTCGTTGCCATATTTAAAGTTGTCTGGAATTAACTTTGCAACCGAATTTGTGTCTGGCAAATTAATTATAGGTTGTCTTCTATCCAAAGAGTAATATCTTGTAATTTTTAAGCTTGATAAAATGACGTAAAGAGGTCTTATAAAATTTAAATTATAAGCCACTCTTGGAACAGGTACTTTCGTTGCCATATTTAAAAACGTCTGGCATTAACTTTGCAACCAAATTTGTATCTGGAAAATTAATTGTAGGTTGCCTGCTGTCCAAAGAGTAATATCTTGTAATTTTTAAGCTTGATAAAAACATATAAGAAAATGAGCCTTTATAAAATGGCGGATTTTTGAAGTTTTTTGACCTGCACAACCCCTTCTGCCACAGGTAAACGCAACGTCACCCGACTGCCAGACCGCTTGCAAACGTATTCTACCATAAAAGGGAAAAACATATTTAAAAATGGGCCTTGATAAAATGACGTGATTTTGAAGCTTTTTGACCTGCACAACCCCTTCTGCCACAGGTAAACGCAACATCTCCCGACTGCCAGACCGCTTGCAAACGTATTCTACAATAAAAGGGAAAAGCATATTAAAAAATGGGCCTTGATAAAATGACGTGATTTTGAAGCTTTTTGACCTGCACAACCCCTTCTGCCACAGGTAAACGCAACGTCTCCCGACTGCCAGACCGCTAGCAAACGTATTCTATCATAAAATGGAAAAACATATTAAAAATTGAGCCTTGATAAAATCAGGTGACGAAAACGTTGCTAGCTCTTAGACTATTAATAAAAATACAAATAAAAAGTTTAAATAGAATCACTTAATATTGTTTTAAACACCTTTATCGTATTTAATGTCATTGAATGCGACATTCACGGTCATCTATTAGCATTTACTGTTATAGTTTGGCGATAATTTTTTGGTCGATGGCAGAAACCAACTAGTATCAATTGGTTATCTACTATTGGTTGATACTACTTGGTTATCCCGTCAACCAATTTCGCTAAATTATACAAATCGCCAAACTATTGGCCAAATTAATCAAATTAACGTAATTTTTATTTTAAATAACGAAAGAAAAAATAAAGTAATAAAACATTAACAAGAATACAAATAAAACTTCACATTAAAAATCACTTAGTGGCCCGGGTTATAGTGGAGGGTATACGAGGGTTTCAACCGTATACCTTCTGGACTTTTTTAAACGAACACCGTATATCCTCTGGTTTTCAAGAAAGCTATAGTTCCAATATTCTAGGGTATACCCTCTGTATTGAGCGTATATCCTGTTTCTTTTACGACTACGCCACTGTATGATGGCGTAACGAACACGTGATACAAGTTTAATGTTATGTAATTGTGAAATTTTTAATCATCATTATTGGCATTTATTCTTTTAGTTTGGCGGTAACTTTTTTGGTCCACGGGATAGTCAAGTATCAAATAATATTTAAAAAATATATTGTTACTTTCAAATAGTTATCTAATGAAATAATGTTTCGCGAATCTAAACAAAGCATAGCTTTTGTTAGTAGAAATAAAATGTTTCATAATTATATGCTTTAAAAAACTTTAAAAGCTTTTTTTTTTCCATATGTTTGCAATGTTTACTAAAATGAAGTCACTTTTGTTATAGTCCCTCTGTCCCAAATTAGTTGCGACATTTCAAATAGGCGGAGTCATAAGTAACTTCTGATGCAGTTTAGAAGATCGACACCAGTAAAATTGTACTACTGCTCATATTCAAAATATTAGAATAATTGAGAAAAAGTAATAAGAAAAAATTATTTGTTATTTATTTATTTTTTATACTAAGTAAATGCAATTAAATTTCTTATAAATTAAATCTGGAATGTTTAGATAAGATTTTAACATTTATAAAATATAAAATACAGCACAATAAATTAGGTATACAGCTTCCTTAAACACTCCAGAATATTAGAATAAAATTTAGATTGGTTCAAAATATTAGAATATTTCATTTTACGCAACAATATTACCTTATGAATATGAAGTAAATGGTAGTTAATATTTTGTAGCATCCCCTTTAGCTTTCATAACAGCGTACAATCGATCTTGCATACTATATACAAGGTGTTTACAAACATTTCTATCAATATTAGCCCAAATAGACTTTATACGTGCCACTAACTCAGTTTTACTTGAAGGAGGATTTTCTTGAAGTTTTTTCTTCATTATACACCATAAGTTTTCGATGGGATTAAGATCTGGTGAATTTGGTGGCCAAGGAAGTACCTTAATGTTGCGTTGGCGGAACCAATTCTTAGTTGACACCGAGGTATGCGGGGACGCTAAATTTTGTTGAAAGATGAAATCATCTTCAAATAAATCTTCTGATGATGGAATCATGTAATATTCTAAAATTTCTTGATATATCAGAGAGTTAACCTTTTCGTAGACGATGCATAACTTTCCAGGCCCTTCTTCACTCATACAACCCCAAACCATGACACTAGCAGCAAATTTTACGGAACGTTTAAGGCATTCTTTATCAAATGCTTCTTGCTTCATTCTCCAAACTCGAATACATTGATTACCATATGAAACACAAAAGATATTTTCATCACTAAATAAAATATTTTTCCAATCTTCATTGCTCCATAAACGTCTTGATTTATACCAATTCAATCTTATACGCTTTTGTCTTGCAGTCATGAGAGGTTTTGTTTTCGGTACACGAGATTCAAATTTAAATTTATGGAGACGTCTTAATGTTGTCGATGTAGAAACTTCAACACCTTCTTCTTTCCATTTTCGGTGCAAGAATCGCACACTTTTAAAACGGTTTTTCTTAACTATACGCTTCAGTTTCCTGTCATCTCTAGCAGATGTTTTTGGTTTTCAGCCACCATTTCGGCGATTATTTTGAAATTTTCCAATTTTTGAATATTGTGTTAGTATTTTACTAATGCTCGATTGCGAACAATGTAAATAATTCGCTATAAAACATTGATTTTTACCGTGCCGATACAAATAAACCATACGAAGTTTAGTAGATTCAGGAATATCACTCACACGGCCCATTTTAAGACGAAAAAGAAACAAACTGCAAAAAAGAATACTGATTTTAAATAAAATAGTCTGAATTTAATCAATGATGCCACCAGTTAAGAATTGGTAATAATTAAAGGAGAATTAATGTGAAATATTCTAATATTTTGAACCACTTGAATAAATATTCTAATATTTTGACTTTTCAAAATAATTTTTTTTGCAATTAATCTTTTCAAAAATGATATTAAATTTAAGATAACAAGTAAATTTAATCAACAATAAGTTCTTAACAAAAATATCGTTTGCATATTTTCATTAAAAGACATTAAATTACCAAACGATATTTTCAATTTCTAAAAAAAGGTAATTATTCTAATATTTTGAATATGAGCTGTAGAATGAATATAAAGGTATGTACTAGGCGTTAGAAGCAATGTTAACTCGAATTTAAAGTAAAAGAAAAAGAAATATAATTTAGAAAATTCTCTGGAGAAAGAAATGAATAACATTGAGGGCAACGCTACATTGGAATGTTTGAAATGGTATTTGAAAAATTGTAAACTAAACCTTAATGCCATAATGCTGCAGAAAATTAAATCCGATCCCGTTTGCAGAAGCAGGCAAAGACGTCAAAAATAACAGATGAGGAAATTTACAGTGAAAATTTACAAAAAATTGTAAATGCGAACGAAAAAAATGCCACTCAGAAAAATCAAAGGCATCCCAATAAAACGAAGACAATCACTGCAAAGATCGTGATATGCTGTTATAATTTTTAAATCAATATTACACATGATTTTCGAAGCGGAAAAAAAATTGGAGCGTATTTCATCCATCATTAAGTCTAATAGAAAAAAATAAGCTCTTTTATCTTCATTTTTTGAATACTAAAATATATTTTTTGAATAATGAAAAACTTTATATGCATCTAGACTGTTTTTCAGAACATTAACTATTAGCATGTAACTCTTTTAATGTGTGTTGAAAATTTCATATCCAAAAGTTGATCAGAGGTTCAGAGGGGGAGTTAAAGTAATCCATATTAGGCTGTCATTTTAATGCAATGTCTCATCTTCAAAAGGACCGGTTCTCATATTCCCTTGCTCAGCAGTTTTATACTTTCTGACACATTTTCTGGCTCCCTTATAAGCATAAAGGCATAAAACTAAGCAGGTTTGATTAATGAAGCAATTCCTATTCGAATTTTTATAATTACTTATAGAGTTGTAAACGATTCTTCTCATGTGACGACAAGTTATTTTTTTCCCGCTTCGGGAGTTTAATTCATAACACCTACAGAGGTGTGAAAATTATTAGAATAAGTATGAAATTTACAATAAAATTTTGTTACATTACAGAAATAGCACATTATTTAAAAAATAATGATGCATTTAATGTTTAGTGTGCATTACCTTGTTCTTTATTAAACATTTGATACATTTTGGCTAACATTTTATGAACTTTTGGCAATTAATTTGTATTTTGTGGTCATGGTGCAAAATAGAGATGGGAAATATAGTTAATTTTGATTAACAGGTTTCATTGTTACATTCTTGCACAGATAATAGGTTCCAAAAACGTGTTATTTTTATAACATACTAGCAGGCGTCGCCCGCTACGCTGGTCTGCTATCCAGATGAATCTTTGGTTTTTTATTGAAAGGTTTTGTTAAAGAACGACATAGCCCTATGCAATTTACAGAAACTGTCATTGAAAATTTGTCTAACTAACAATGTAAGTATCATCAAAATCCGTCTATTAATAGTTTTTATAAAGACTAATCTTTCATAATCGGGTTTAGGTGATTATAGAAATTTATTTAAAAACAACTGACTAACTTCATTTTTGCCCATGATATTCATTAACCCTTTAAGTGGCATAACTTTGTTTTCCCGTCACATAAGTTTTGCAGTCAAAGGTTTATTTAACATAAAATTAATATCATGTTATTTTTTTTATTGCATATGATAAATAAATATCCAAGATTTTAAAAAGGAAATCTCCATATCGATAATTTCCGTAGCTGTTATTTTATGAATCGTTTAACTTGCATGCAAAATTCTGCAGGACACTTAAAAGGTTAAGGCTTGCAGAAATCATGTTTGTTTGTTTGTTTTTAAAATTTAAAAAAAAAAAAAAGGAAATATAATAAACCCCCTTAACACTGATTTTATTTGATCAACTACTGGCTCTGTCACCCTACACAGCATAGTAGTAATGCATTTTCAATCTTCCTCTATACTGAGCACCCCCATAATCTGAACACTTTTGGTCGGTCCCGGGAGTGTTCAGAATAGAGAAAGTCTACTGTATTTGTTTTCTATCAAAAATAAATAAAAGTGGATAAACAATTTATCTTATACTATAATGCGAGCAAAAATTGTGTGTGTGTGTGTGTGTGCGTGTGTGTCTGTGTGGGTAAATTTTATCTCAAAAACGGCTCTAACGATTTTCGCAAAAATTTGGATTTTACCATTTTCGGGCACGAGAAGACCATTGGGCTAAGTCACATGTTCGAGAAAATTCGATTATTGGGTCATTTTGGGTCATAATGGGTCAGGATCAAACTATTTATATCTAGAGAACGGCTGGATCGATTTTAAGGAAATTTTATATCCAATCGTTTTTTGGCACGAGAAAACAATTGAACTGGGTCACATGTTCGAAAAATTTTGATTAGTGGGTCACTTTTGGGTCATTGTGGGTCAAGCCATTTTTATTTAAAAAACGGCTCTAACGATTTCGACCAAATTTTATATTTTATCGTTTTGGATTACAAGAAGACCATTGGGTTAGGTAACATGTTCGAGAAAATTCGGTTAGTGGGTTTTTTTTGGGGTCATTGTGGGTCATGCTATTTTTATCTAGAGATTTTTTGACTAAAAATTGCATTCTATGGTTTTCGGGCACGAGAAAAACATTGGGCTAGGTTACATGTTCGAAAAAAAATTTTAATGGGTCATATTGGGTCATTAAGGGTCTGGGTCAAGCTATTCATATTTAAAGAACTGCAGAATCAATTTCATCGAAATTTTGCCTGTAAGAGTTTTTTGACACGAGAAAGCTAATGGGCTAAGTCACACGATCGAGAGATTTCGATTATAAGAGTCATTTGTGGGTCATGATGGGTCATAATGAGTCATGGTCAAGCTATAGCTAAAGAACAGGTGGATCGATTTTAACGAAATTTTGTATACAACATTTTTTTGGCACGAGAAAACTATTGGGCTAGGTCTCAGTTCGAGAAATTTCGATTACTGGGTCATTTTGGGTCATGAAATGTCTGGGTCAAGCTATTTATATATAAAGTACGACAGTATCAAATTTAATGAAATTTTGCATGTAAGTTTTTTCACACGAGAAAATTAATGGGCTATCTCACATGTTTGAGAGATTTCGATTATAAGAGTCATTTATGGGTCATGATGGGTCATAACGGGTCATGTCAAGCTATATCTAAAGAACATGTGGATCAGTTTTAACGAAATTTTGTATACAACACTTTTTGGCACGAGAAAATTATTGGGCAAGGTCACATGATCGAGAAATTTCGATTAATGGGTCATTTTGGGTCATAAAGGGTCTGGGTCAAGTTATTTATATTTAAAGAACGGCACGATCGAGTTTAACGAAATTTTGAGTATAACAATATTTATACACGAGAAAACTAATGGGCTAAGTCTCATGTTCGAGAGATTTCGATTATAAGGGTCATTTGTGGGTCATGATGGGTCATGGTCAAGCTATATCTAAAGAACGGATGAATCGATTTTAACGAAATTTTGTACACAGCATATTTTTGGCACGAGAAAATCATTGGGCTATGTCACATGTTCGAGAAATTTCGATCAGTGGGTCACTTTTGGGTTATTCTAATTTTATCTAGACAATGTCTCGCGCAAATTTGACTAAATTTTATATTCTATCGTTTTCGGACACAAGAAAATCATTGGGTTAGGTCAGATGCTTGAGAAAACTCGATTAATGAGTCATTTTGGGTCATAATGGGTCAAGGTCAAACTATTTATACCTAAAAATTGGCTTAATCGATTTTATCTAAATTTTGTATTTAACGTTTTTCGACACGCAAAAATTAATGAACTAAGTCACATTTTCGAGAGATTTCGATATAAAGGCCATTTGTGGGTCATGCTAATTTTATCTAGAAAATTGTTCTCACCATTTTGAGTATATTTTCTATTATATCGTTTTCGGGCAAAAGAAAATCATTGAGATAGGACACATGCACGTAACAATTCAATTAGTGGGTCGTTTTAGGTCTTAATGGGTTCGGGTCATTCTAATTATATATGACAACGACTCAGTCAATTTTACCTAAATTTTGCAACGGAACGTCTTTTGTCGCGAGAAGACTATTGAGCTGAGTTGCATATTAAACAAAATTATATTAGTGGGTCATATCGCTTCATTGCTGAATGCTGTCAAGCTAATTTTACTTAAGAAATGGCTTAAATGATTTTGATTCATTTTATACTCTACTGTTTTTGATTACCTGAAGACCGTTGTGCTAAGTCACATGTTTGATCATATGTGATTAGTGGATCATTTGGGTAATAAGGGTCAGGATCACGAGACTATGGCAAAAGCCAATAAGTTGGCGATATTTAGCAAAATACTGGCGAAATTTGGCCGAAAAATCGACTATTAAGGTTACGAAACCAAAACACATATTTGGCGCCAAATAAAAGAATGTGTCCAAATTTGGTTATATCTGGCAAAAAATATTGTCTTTCAGAATGTGAAGAAATTTCTTATACATTCTTAATAGTCTTCGAGATGCATAGTTAAACTAATCAGAGTCGAGCTAAAAAAGTGATTTGGATTGATGTCCTTTCGTTGTAAATTTTAAAATAAAGTAAAATTTATGAGCATGTGCATACAAACATTGTTTTCTTATTGATTGTTTTTGTAAATAATACTATTATTAATAACATGTTTTACAGTAATAATACTATATCGAGTTGAAAACAAAGTTAATTTTGACCGAGCTGAGCTCGGTCACCCCTGCTAGTAATGAATTAACAACAATATCCAGGTTACGTCGTCAGATGAAATAACGCCATTTTAACGATAATTAGGTATCACGATGCGTATATCCCATAAATACCAATGTGAATAATCGTAAGTTTTCTTATTTTTTTTTAATTGCATATTTATTTAAATAAAATTACTAACAGTTTTTTCTCTTTGTTCATGTTTTTCCCAATTAGTATTGCAGTTATAATTATTTAGTCAACAACAGCATAATATAGCGTTTCCGCAGCTAAAAACATCAAAAAATAACAATCTTTGAAAAAAAAAAAAAAAAAAAAAAAAAAAAAAAAAAAATTCAATTTGTCAAAAAGAAACTAGTTGGATGTGTCAATCCCAAAACTTTCTTCTATCTCATAAGTACATTTTAATATTAAAAAAAAAAAGTGGTAACCCCAAAAAAATTACCCACTATCGAATTTCCTCGAACATTTAACCTAGCCTAATGAGATTCTGGTATCCGAAAAGCCTAAAACGCAAAATTTAATTAATATTCTGAGAAAATGAGCTTAGTGGTGCCTCATGTTGGGTAATTTAAATACTAAAACCTAATAAGCATTTGTTTATGTCAAGACCTAACAGAATCTGAAATTTGATGGAATTTCTTCCATAAGTTCTTGAGATATAGTTATAACAAAAAATTTGTAAAACGTAGCACAGCAACACCATATCTTGGACAATTTATGCCAAAACGTAAAAAAGCGTCTAATTATGCTATGGTGTAAAATAATCTGAAGTTTGATGAAATTCTGTGCATTAGTTCTTGAGATATAGCTAGTTTAAAAAAAACCGTGTAAAATATAACACAGCAGCACCATCAGTTGAAGGATTTATAACAAAACGTAATCATAGTGTAATTATGTTATATGTCATTTTGTAACAAAATCTGAAGTTTGATGAAATTCTGTGCGTTGGTTGTTGAGATATAGCTATCGGAAAAATCGTGCAAAATGCAGCATAGCTGCACCACCTGTTGCAAGGTTAATACCAAAATGTAATCAGCGTCTAATTATGTTATATATTCTAGTGTAACAGAATCTAAAATTTAATGAAGTTCTCTGCATTAGTTCTTGAGATATAGCTATTGCAAAAATCGTGCAAAATGTAGCATAGCAGCGCCACCTATTGGGCTGTTCACACCAAAACCTTATCAGTGGCTATGTATCTCAAGGTATCGCGGAATCTGAAGTTTGGTGAAATTCTGTGCAGTAGTTCTTGAGATATAGCTATCATGAAAATCATGAAAAACGTGGCATAGCAGCGCCACCTGCTGGCCAATTTACACCAAAACTTAATCAGCGTCTATGTATATCACGGGGTCACAGAATCTGAAGTTTGGTGAAATTCTATGCATTAGTTCTTGAAATATAGCAATCTTGAAAATCATGAAAAACATAGTATAGCAGCGCCACCTGCAGGCCAATTTACACCAAAAACCAATAGGCACTAATTCATATCAAGGTCTAACTGAATATAAAATTTTATGAAATTTCGAGCATTAGTTCTTGAGATAGAGCGCCCACAAATTTCTTGTCACATACAGACAGACAGACGGACAGACTCACAGACAGACATTTTCTAAAAATAGTCAAAATGTGTTCAGGACCTTCTAAAACGTATAAATCCGTCGAAAACCGGAAGTCGAAAATTTTCATGAATCCAATACTTTCTTCTTGTAAAGACAGAAGAAAGTAAAAATAGATGTATCGTTATATTATGAATACGCCGCCAACGTACTGAATGATATAAGTAATTTTTTAAAATGCATCCAGCAGTTCTTGAAATTAACCCTGGTATACTTAAAAAATTCTGTTTAAAAAAATGGCGTCATTTATATTTTATTTAATTTTAATTTTAGATAGTATTTTTGTTATTTCGTAGCCAAATATGTAGGCAAAAAAGTGATAAAATACCAGATATTGATTCAATCAGCCAACTTTGACAACGCGTATTTCATTTAAGCCGTATAAAATTTTCCTCCATATTTAAATAAAATAGTGTTATTTTATATCATTTCTAATTGATTTTTACTTTCTTCTATCTTTACAAGAAGAAAGTATTGGATTCATGAAAATTTTCGACTTCCGGTTTTCGACGGATTTATACGTTTTAGAAGGTCCTGAACACGTTTTGACTATTTTTAGAAAATGTCTGTCTGTGAGTCTGTCCGTCTGTCTGTGAGTCTGTGTGTCTGTCTGTGAGTCTGTCTGTCTGTATGTGACAAAAAATTTGTGGGCGCTCTATCTCAAGAACTAATGCTCGAAATTTAATAAAATCTTATATTCAGTTAGACCTTAATATAAATTAGTGCCTATTGGTTTTTGGTGAAAATTGGCCTGCAGGTGGCGCTGCTATACTATGTTTTTTATGATTTTCAAGATTGCTATATCTCAAGAACTAATGCACAGAATTTCACCAAACTTCAGATTCTGTGACCCCTTGATATACATAGACGCTGATTAAGTTTTGGTGTGAATTGGCCAGCAGGTGGCGCTGCTATGCCACGTTTTTCATGATTTTCATGATAGCTATATCTCAAGAACTAATGCACAGAATTTCACCAAACTTCAGATTCCGCGATACCTTGAGATACATAGCCGCTGATAAAGTTTTGGTGTGAACTGCCCTATAGGTGGCGCTGCTATGCTACATTTTGCACGATTTTTGTGATAGCTATATCTCAAGAACTAATGCAGAGAACTTGATCAAATTTTAAATTCTGTTACACTAGAACATATAACATAATTAGACGCTGATTACATTTTGGTATTAACCTTGCAATAGGAGGTGCAGCTATGCTGCATTTTGCACGATTTTTCCGATAGCTATATCTCAACAACCAACGCACAGAATTTCATCAAACTTCAGATTTTGTTACAAAATGACATATAATTACACGATGATTACGTTTTGTTATAAATCCTTCAACTGATGGTGCTGGTGTGCTATATTTTACACGTTTTTTTTAACTAGCTATATCGCAAGAACTAATGCACAGAATTTCATCAAACTTCAGATTCTTTTACACCATAACATAATTAGACGCTTTTTTACGTTTTGGTATAAATTGTCCAAGATATGGTGTTGCTGTGCTATGTTTTGCAATTTTTTTGTGATAACTATATCTCAAGAACTAATGGACCAAATTCCATCAAATTTCAGATTCTGTTAGGTCTTGACATAAATAGATGCTTATTCGGTTTTAGTATAAATTAACCAACATGAGGCACTACTAAGCTCATTTTCTCAAAATATTAATTAAATTTTGCGTTTTAGGCTTTTCGGATACCAGAATCTCATTAGGCTAGGTCAAATGTTCGAGGAAATTCGATAGTGGGTAACTTTGGGGTCACCACGTTTTTTTTTAAATATTAAAATGTACTTATGAGATAGAAGAAAGTTTTGGGATTGACACATCCAACTAGTTTTCTTATTTGTGTCATATATATTATAAAGCAGAAGTTCTGAAACTTCCAAACGGGTGTTTTCAAAAACTACCCGATGGATTTTTTTGCCGATTGTATCATTCGATAGGAAATATTTTTCCGAAGGTTTATGATTCAAATTTACAGGGATAACTCTGATTTTTCGTAGTAAATTTCGTATTTTTCGGTTATTTTTGACAAAAGGGTTGCCAGTAGCTGTTTTTGGCGAAAATTATAGTTGCTAAATGAATTAAAATGGCTATATCTATTAGAAATATTACAAATATCTTGCAAATTATAGCAGAAAATAACTACTGATAATATTAATAATAATAAAGAAAGACCGCTTAAATGAGGCGTAATATTATAAAGATATATTTATCTTGAAAATGAAAAAAATATTTGTAATGCTTAAAAAATAAATTAACGCGAAATATAACAATTGGTTCAACTTTTGGCGACTTATCCCTGGCGTTAGAATAAAAACATGAATTTCAGAAATTGATTAAATGAATTTTGAATGATAGTTATTTCCCTTTTTATTATTTTCTTTCTCTTTTTTATCGAATTTCCGTATAATATAACTTACAGCAGAAAAAAGCAGATCTGATTGTAAAAGACACTGTAAGTTGTGAGTTACTATTCGTTTCTATACCATTTTCATCTTGCTTTTGTCGCCAAAGAATGTGTTTTTAAGCCGAAAATGTACTACTGATTTAATGCCTGACTTAGGTTCTTAATGGTCGCAATAATGTTTTTTTTTTTTTTTTTTTTTTTTTTTTTTTTTTTTTCAAGTGAAAATAATTTTAGAGTATATTTTAATATTCAATCGTAAATTATATAGATATGAGTATAACTCTTTTATTTCTTTTTGCAAATGTTTTCATTGTTGATTTAATTTTTCTTGCGCCATTTCGTCAATTTCACTTACAGGAAAAATTTCAGTTTTAAAATTTAAAAACTGAAGAAGGAAAGATTACCCATCGATTAAAAATCCACCCCCAAATTCCAAGATTAAATGCCAATAATGGATGATCGTAAATGTCACATTCACTTGACATTAAGCCTAATATAAATACTAATTATGTCATCAAGTGATTTTTAATTCGACATTTTTTTTCTACTTTTATATATGTTCTGCTAATTTGTTTTTCGTTATTTAAATGAAAATTTATGCTAATCTATATAATCTGGCTAATAGTTTGGCGATTTGTATAATTTGGCGAAATTGGTCGACGGTATAACCAAGTGGTACTGAAGGAAAAATTTTGCAATTCAAAGTAAATTTATGCAATTATACGTTATTACTATAGATAAATTCAATATTTTGAAATGAAAAATTCCCGCTGAATAAAATTTACAAGTCTTTTTTAATTGACAATTTCTTCTTCAATATTTCTTCAATCAATATTTCGCTATTCTCTTTCGCGCAGGCTAACAAAAATGTATTTTAAATATTTTATTAGATAAAACGTAAATAACATTTTCTATTTTTTAAAAAAAATATTTTTAAAATCTAATTCTACCATTATGTGTCTTACAGGATAAAATAGCAGAATTACTTTTAAAAACGGTTTTATCTGTTAATTGTATGTTATTTGTTTATTTGGGTGTTTGAATTTACTTTTGTCATCAAACAATGCGATTTTATACCATGAAGGCATAAGCCGGAGCGATGTTCACAATTACTAAATTCTCCACTCTCTTTTAAATGTGTGAGAGCATTTTTAGGATATTTTTTTATGTTTAATTGTAAATATATAAATAGCAGTTATAGCAAAAAAAAAAAATTGCGTATAATGTTTAAATTTTAGTATAAATATCTTCCTCATCCAAACTGTAAAATAATTTAATTGCAACTTTTTAAAGTTTTGGCGCAGGTGTCATATACGCACCACATTCGCACGATTGCAACAAAATAGCGATTTTATACCCCACATGGTAAACCGACTATGATTGTTTATTTATTAATAAACTATTTATTAACTTTCATTTTGTTTTTTAAAATAATATAAATCATTTTGTTCTATAGCTATTAATTAAACTTTTTTATTTATTATTATTTTTTTCAAATAATACAAAATAATTAAAAATTATTTATGAAATTGGTAATTAAAAACCAAGTTCTACAAATTGGCGCTAGAAAAAAATTGCGCCAATGTGGTGCATACATGACATCTGTGTCAAAATGCAGTATAAATACCGATTAAAGTTTTTTCCAAATGGAAATTTTGTCACGGATTTGGTCATATACGCATCGAGGTATCTCACTGGCGCCAAAATGGCATTATTTGCCTCATATGGTAACCCAGCTATAGTTGTTTATCTGATGATAAGTTGTTTATTTACTTTCATTTTTTTCTTTTTTGAAATGATATTTGTTGTTTTGTTCTACAGTTACTTTTTATTTATTGTTAATTGCTGTTTAAAAGGATAGAAAATAATAAAATATACATAAATTTCTTTGGTATTCTAAAACGAGGATTTTGCCACAATGTAGTCGCAAGATAATCGTGCTAAACCGATTGCGCATATGATGTCTGTGTAGGAATCTTTTGTGAAATATGAAAAGTGTAAATTGGCTACTACTTGATTATCACGTCAACCAATTTCGCCAAATCGTTCGCCAAATTATACAAATTTACATAATTTTATCTTAAATAACTAAAGAGAAAATGCTTAAATGCGAAAGAGCAAATAATTTTGTTTTCATTTTTCAGGAGGAAATTTTGCAATAATAAAGTAATTGTTGTAGTGAGAATTTTAATGTGTGTGTGTTTTTTTTTTATCGTTGGCAACTTGCTGTAACGATTTTTTTTCTGCTATTGTTTTGTAAGAGCTGGTTTTGTGAAAGCTATGTTAAGATGGTATTCAAATTTTTGAATCCTTCCCAATCACCACCCCCTTGGGCCAATTTTGCACATTTGCAATTCCCACTGAGATATTAACCATCTCAATGTACTTGACGAGTTTGAAGATGATTGTTGCATAATTGTGCCTTTTATGGCGCGGACAAAATTTAATATATATATAAACTTTTTAAGTGGGAGTAGCTTTGGGTTCCTGGCTTCACATAATGAAAAGTTGTGAAGAAATTTTTCAGAAGTTGTACCATGGTAACGACTGTAATAATTAATATTTCTTCAGATAAGGGAAAATTTTAAATCCTGTTGCCATAATGGTCTCATTTCACTTCCAAATGTGCACTGTTAGTAATAAACTAAAATAGTTACTTCTAAATAGCTGATTTTTGCGCAACGTTTAAGATAATTTAATATCACAATGGTGTCTAAATCGTTTTCAGCAATGAGCAAGGTGCTGCTGGAGGTCCAAATTATTTAAAATACAAATTTAAATTCACCAGTTCGTTTCATCCACGGTTGATTTTGAAATATTGACCAGCGTAGCGGGCATAGACTGTTAGTATTAAATAAAATCAGTAATTTTTTTTTTTAATTTTACTTTTAAAAATGTTCGTATATTTTTTTCTTCATTTCTAGTTAATATAAACATTTCAATTCTTCAACAAAAAAAGCTTAATATGTCGCGCCAAATGAAAAAACATTTGCCAAAAGGTAACCCTTTTAACCAAAATAAAAGAACTTTCCGTCATAGCTTTATAACTTATATACATAGGACAATGTATTATGCACGAAAACCTTCCTTGAAATAACACCTATCTAACGATATAAGTTATTTCAAAATCCATTCAGTAAAATGGAGGAGTAGACGGAAAACGCAAAATTTCCGTTTGTATTTTATATATACAAGGTGGTACCCGTCGAATTTCAACGAAAGTAAATGTTTAAAAAGGAACTGTTTTATTGATTTACTAGCAGTCTATGCCCGCTACGCTGGTCAATATTTCAAAATCAACCGTGGATGAAACGAACTGGTGAATTTAAATTTGTATTTTAAATAATTTGGACCTCCAGCAGCACCTTGCTCATTGCTGAAAACGATTTAGACACCATTGTGATATTAAATTATCTTAAACGTTGCGCAAAAATCAGCTATTTAGAAGTAACTATTTTAGTTTATTACTAACAGTGCACATTTGGAAGTGAAATGAGACCATTATGGCAACAGGATTTAAAATTTTCCCTTATCTGAAGAAATATTAATTATTACAGTCGTTACCATGGTACAACTTCTGAAAAATTTCTTCACAACTTTTCATGGTGCTACTTTGATGTGAAGCCAGGAACCCAAAGCTACTCCCACTTAAAAAGTTTATATATATATTAAATATTGTCCGCGCCATAAAAGGCACAATTATGCAACAATCATCTTCAAACTCGTCAAGTACATTGAGATGGTTAATATCTCAGTGGGAATTGCAAATGTGCAAAATTGGCCCAAGGGGGTGGTGATTGGGAAGGATTCAAAAATTTGAATACCATCTTAACATAGCTTTCACAAAACCAGCTCTTACAAAACAATAGCAGAAAAAAAATCGTTACAGCAAGTTGCCAACGATAAAAAAAAACACACACACACATTAAAATTCTCACTACAACAATTACTTTATTATTGCAAAATTTCCTCCTGAAAAATGAAAACAAAATTATTTGCTCTTTCGCATTTAAGCATTTTCTCTTTAGTTATTTAAGATAAAATTATGTAAATTTGTATAATTTGGCGAACGATTTGGCGAAATTGGTTGACGTGATAATCAAGTAGTAGCCAATTTACACTTTTCATATTTCACAAAAGATTCCTACACAGACATCATATGCGCAATCGGTTTAGCACGATTATCTTGCGACTATATTGTGGCAAAATCCTCGTTTTAGAATACCAAAGAAATTTATGTATATTTTATTATTTTCTATCCTTTTAAACAGCAATTAACAATAAATAAAAAGTAACTGTAGAACAAAACAACAAATATCATTTCAAAAAAGAAAAAAATGAAAGTAAATAAACAACTTATCATCAGATAAACAACTATAGCTGGGTTACCATATGAGGCAAATAATGCCATTTTGGCGCCAGTGAGATACCTCGATGAGTATATGACCAAATCCGTGACAAAATTTCCATTTGGAAAAAACTTTAATCGGTATTTATACTGCATTTTGACACAGATGTCATGTATGCACCACATTGGCGCAATTTTTTTCTGGCGCCAATTTGGAGAACTTGGTTTTTAATTACCAATTTCATAAATAATTTTTAATTATTTTGTATTATTTGAAAAAAATAATAATAAATAAAAAAGTTTAATTAATAGCTATAGAACAAAATGATTTATATTATTTTAAAAAACAAAATGAAAGTTAATAAATAGTTTATTAATAAATAAACAATCATAGTCGGTTTACCATGTGGGGTATAAAATCGCTATTTTGTTGCAATCGTGCGAATGTGGTGCGTATATGACACCTGCGCCAAAACTTTAAAAAGTTGCAATTAAATTATTTTACAGTTTGGATGAGGAAGATATTTATACTAAAATTTAAACATTATACGCAATTTTTTTTTTTTTTTTGCTATAACTGCTATTTATATATTTACAATTAAACATAAAAAAATATCCTAAAAATGCTCTCACACATTTAAAAGAGAGTGGAGAATTTAGTAATTGTGAACATCGCTCCGGCTTATGCCTTCATGGTATAAAATCGCATTGTTTGATGACAAAAGTAAATTCAAACACCCAAATAAACAAATAACATACAATTAACAGATAAAACCGTTTTTAAAAGTAATTCTGCTATTTTATCCTGTAAGACACATAATGGTAGAATTAGATTTAAAAAATATTTTTTTTTTAAATAGAAAATGTTATTTACGTTTTATCTAATAAAATATTTAAAATACATTTTTGTTAGCCTGCGCGAAAGAGAATAGCGAAATATTGATTGAAGAAATATTGAAGAAGAAATGGTCAATTAAAAAAGACTTGTAAATTTTATTCAGCGGGAATTTTTCATTTCAAAATGTTGAATTTATCTATAGTAATAACGTATAATTGCATAAATGTACTTTGAATTGCAAAATTTTTCCTTCAGTACCACTTGGTTATACCGTCGACCAATTTCGCCAAATTATACAAATCGCCAAACTATTAGCCAGATTATATAGATTAGCATAAATTTTCATTTAAATAACGAAAAACAAATTAGCAGAACATATATAAAAGTAGAAATAAAATGTCGAATTAAAAATCACTTGATGACATAATTAGTATTTATATTAGGCTTAATGTCAAGTGAATGTGACATTTACGATCATCCATTATTGGCATTTAATCTTGGAATTTGGGGGTGGATTTTTAATCGATGGGGTAATCTTTCCTTCTTCAGTTTTTAAATTTTAAAACTGAAATTTTTCCTGTAAGTGAAATTGACGAAATGGCGCAAGAAAAATTAAATCAACAATGAAAACATTTGCAAAAAGAAATAAAAGAGTTATACTCATATCTATATAATTTACGATTGAATATTAAAATATACTCTAAAATTATTTTCACTTGAAAAAAAAAAAAAAAAAAAAAACATTATTGCGACCATTAAGAACCTAAGTCAGGCATTAAGTCAGTAGTACATTTTCGGCTTAAAAACACATTCTTTGGCGACAAAAGCAAGATGAAAATGGTATAGAAACGAATAGTAACTCACAACTTACAGTGTCTTTTACAATCAGATCTGCTTTTTTCTGCTGTAAGTTATATTATACGGAAATTCGATAAAAAAGAGAAAGAAAATAATAAAAAGGGAAATAACTATCATTCAAAATTCATTTAATCAATTTCTGAAATTCATGTTTTTATTCTAACGCCAGGGATAAGTCGCCAAAAGTTGAACCAATTGTTATATTTCGCGTTAATTTATTTTTTAAGCATTACAAATATTTTTTTCATTTTCAAGATAAATATATTTTTATAATATTACGCCTCATTTAAGCGGTCTTTCTTTATTATTATTAATATTATCAGTAGTTATTTTCTGCTATTATTTGCAAGATATTTGTAATATTTCTAATAGATATAGCCATTTTAACTCATTTAGCAACTATAATTTTCGCCAAAAACAGCTACTGGCAACCCTTTTGTCAAAAATAACCGAAAAATACGAAATTTACTACGAAAAATCAGAGTTATCCCTGTAAATTTGAATCATAAACCTTCGGAAAAATATTTTTTATCGAATGATACAATCGGCAAAAAAATCCATCGGGTAGTTTTTGAAAACACCCGTTTGGAAGTTTCAGAACTTCTGCTTTATAATATATATGATGATGATAATAAACCTACATAATTAGCTACAATAAAAAATGCATCTTACTCTCAGTCTAACTCTGAAACAAATATTATTTAAAGCTAAAATTAAGGTAAACAAAACTACTATTTCTCAGTTTACCAAATTATTAAAATTAAACTTTAATCGCATACGTAAAAATATAATAAGAAAAATAGGTACTTACGTATTAATGCCACCGCAGCTACAGATTTGGCGGTTTTTATGTACCGCCAATCTACATTTAAAATTTTTGCGATAAATCATAAAATAAAACATTTTATTTAAACCCTTAACACTTTCGAAATTCAAAACACTAC
Source organism: Maratus speculifer (assembly GCA_964019185.1). Lineage (NCBI taxonomy): Eukaryota > Metazoa > Arthropoda > Arachnida > Araneae > Salticidae > Maratus > Maratus speculifer. The sequence continues at coordinate 205,727,078 of OZ025295.1, forward strand.
AAAGCAGTCAATCGGATTCCGGTGGAAAATGAACCGATATCATATAGAGTTTAACATAGATTCATAAACAGTCTCTATTTTCTTTCATCTGAACCTGTCGGCAAATGAATTCTGATAAATAAAATTGCAAATGTGAAATGATGCCTCGCTGTCCTTCTTTATCTCTTGTTCCTCCATTTAGCACTGCCCCACATCCTCTCAAATTTTTTTGAATGAACTGCCGTATAACCGCTCCTGAAAAAACAAAAACTGCATCTTGTTCTGTTTCTGGCAAATCCCGAACACCCATTTTCATAGCACTAAAAACTGGCGTCAAAAATCAGCAATCAAAGCAATAAGGAATCCAAAAGATAACTGCGTGCGCGCGCGAATAGCAAGATTGTTCTTTATTGGCGCATTAGCGTCTACTGCGGTGGCGTTAATACGTAAGCACCGAAAAATATAATACATATCAGTTATTAAGATGAAGTTATCAATTGAAATTCTTATGTTTGGCATAAATGTGCATGAAAAAAAAATATTTCAAATTGACACGATCTTAGAATTTCACGTGAAATCTAAACCCGTCATATTTTTCATCTTCTCAAAATTTTCATGCCCGCATTTCAATTTTTATCAATTTTAAGAGAAAATGGCGTATTTCTGTTGCCACGATTACAAAATTCGTACTAAAAACTATAAAAATTAATATTTCAAGAATAAATTGAGATACAGCTTTCAAATAAATTGCATTTAAAAGTACATATTTTTCTCTATACGATGGTGTAAAAATGGAAAATGTGCGATGTTTAGTAGTATAAAATTTGCAGTACCGAAAATCGCAAAAGCCAAATTGCATGTGAAAGTGTTGCCATTCACAAAATGATGTATGCGTTACGCACAGATACGTCTGGCCTTTATAATATAGATAGATAAGTAGATAACTAATCAATGCGTATGATGTCAACGGATGTTTTAATTAGAAGACAGTTATTCAAAATGGTTGAAGTACTTTTTGGATTCAATTTTAGACGCAGTTTTTCTTTGAAATGCATTTACACCATTAAATTAGTTTGCGGTCAAAAACTTTAATTCTGCAAAACAAAAATTTATCTAATTATGACAGTATAAATTTCATGCATTTTAGCGTTTCTTTTTCTTTTATTATTATTATTTTCACTAAAAACACATTTTCCATTGCTGTGATTAAAACATTGAAAATTCATAAAATTGAAACTATAATAACTCAGTAAATTTTGGTCATATAAGAATCAATTTTTACTATTTACTTGCTAGAATACGGAGAAACATTTTCTAAATTAAACTTATGATGGAGCCGAGACATTGTATAAAATACGGAATTTCTTAACCTTTTAAAAATGCATTATTTTAACATAAATCGATTTTTAAAATAATGCAGAACAAAATTTAAATGATTTTTGTAACTTGAACCACACCTCTAAAACTAATGGTTATTAACTATAGGTAAACAATAAGAGATACCCTGTATAATAATAGACACAGCTTTAAAAGCCCGATTGTTAAAAAAAGAAAAATTGCAGTCATATCCATCAACGCATATTTAAAGTGAATGGCAAGAATATGAAAATATTATTTATACACTTTTAATCAAATTCAATTCATGCAAATAAATTTCTTACGCACAAATATGTTTTTCAAATTAATTACAATTGTATTAAAACTAATTGACCGGGAGGTGACAGCAAAGACAATCACCTCATCGAGTTCACGGATGAAATTCTAGGATTAGTTAAATTGCGATTAGCATATTAAAACTGTCTGCAAAGTCATATCTTGAAATTCCGATTTAAAAGGTTGACTCATGTATTTACCATTGTGTTTGCCTGGTCCCATCCTTCATGCTTTCAGAACTTTGGTTGCAGAAAAACATAATGGTAAACTTACAAATGAATCGCTAAAATCGGGTTTTCGGTATTTTCCTCCAAGATATGACTTGGCAAAGCGATTGCATTTTAATATACGAATCGAGATTTAACTAATCTTAGAATTTCATCCGAGAACTTGATGAGGTGAATGTCTTTGCTACCGCCTTCCGGTCTATACGTGTCCTCACAAATTTCAAAATGCTATTTTCTTTTTTTTTTTTTTTTTCAATAGATTTAAAACAAGAAAATAAAAAAAAAGTTTTCATCTCTCATTTTTAAAAGACGCAATAATGACAAAGGGGGAAAAAAAGGGAAAGGGAAAAAAATAATAAATCATTCGCCCCTCCCCTCAATAGAAAAAAAAATCTAGTATCAGAAATCTCCTCTCGAAAATTCGAATATTTAAAACCAAATAAACTACGATCTGCCAAGCAAGGTCTGAAACCAGTCTTTTTTTAGACCCGGGATAAAAATGAATTTCGCCCCCACTCCCGCCTACGCAATTTCAATTTGCAGAGGTAATATTTATAAGTTTCAAACAGCTGACATTTAAAAAGCACAATCATTGAATATGTTGTACTGAACAACATAATCAGCTTTGTCAAATATGGTTTCATTAAAATCCTGGAAATGGAATCAAAAAGAATAGAAAAACATTCCGTATTATACAGGCAGGATCCTTATAATCGTATATCATTTGTAGATTCCAGACAGAACTATTTTAACAATATCCTGCTAAACATAAACTTGAGAAAAATAGACAAACAAAATCTTCATTAGCGACGCCCCCCCCCTCCCTTTTGTCTGTTGTCCGGAGCACATGCCCCTCTGTCTGCCCTATCCCCCCCCCCCATTCTTCACACCGCCCTGGGCAAGTGAACGCATTCCAAAGAATCCGAAATTAAAACACTCCTTTACACTACAGAAACCATTCCTCTACCCATATCCATTGTTCGTTCAAATCAATCTCATTTTTCTTTCGATTACAAAAAAAAAAAAAAAAAAAAAAAAAAAAAAACGCAAGAACTCTTTTTCACTTTCGTTGCAAAATATTCTATACCACTCAATTTGTTCCACAAAACTCTATTTATCTCCACAACAAATAGGAGTTATTTTAAGTTTTAACCGCAATCCGTGATTTTATAACTCTGAAGAGTAAAACGATCTTTTGTTTCATACCGATACTTGAAATAAAATAACTGAAATAACAGAAAATCAACAAAAAAGAATAATAAAATATGCGTTTTTCATAGCCAAAGAACTTAGAGGGAAAGAAAGGAAGGCTTTAAAAACCGTAACTAATTGAAACAGTGCTAACAGCTCTGCTGGGAAACACGCTCAAAGGGGGAGATCGGCTGGTTCATTGCATCCACTGATTCGCTATAAGCGTTTGAAATATGATTCTTTTTAAGCACAATTTTAAGCTTTTTTTTTTTTTTTACAAATACAGAAAACAAATTTCGGAAATTTATTTTTATTATAATTTTAATGTATACTTCTAAAAAACGATTGTTTCAAATCTTTGTTTTTTAATACGTTGCTGGGATTGCGTTCTAAATTTAACAGGGAGTTTTGGTTAATCTGTTATTAAATAACGAACTATATAACAATAACATTGTTATTTATCCTAATACGTTAAATAATGCCCATCTCTAGTGCAAAACTCTGATGAGCCTTTCTATCAGATCTTTCTTGTTTACGATGATGCATTTCTTTAATTTTTTTATTTACAATGGCCCAAAAATTCTTTATCAGACTCATATTTGAACAGTTTCTAGGCTATATGGAAGGATTTTTATAATTTTCTTCATCCAAAAATTTAGTCACAGAGGAAATTTTATGGGACGAAGCTCCATCATGCATGCATATGAAGACTTCATTTGGAAACCAGTCTTCTAATTGTTTAATTAGTCTTTGTTCAAGTACTGTTTTATTTTTTATACTGATACTGGTCCATTATGCCTTCTACATTGTATAAACGTCCAATACCTTGAGAAAACATCATGTTACAAACCATTACTTTAGTAGGATGTTTAACCGTTCATGGTATGAAATTTGGGGAAAACTCTTCACTGGTACTTCTCCTGACATATTGACTGGTTTCTTTTAAAATTGTAAACATTGATTCCTGAGAAAAACATACCGAAAAGATAAAAAATTCCTTAAAGTAAGTAATTTGTAGAGAAACTTTCTTATACAGAAATTTTAATCAAATTTATAATTAGCTCTATGTCTTTAGCAAGTATGCAAAAATCATGATTTCAAGAAAAGGAATGAACAACTTATAAGTTCAACTGATTAGTTAAGGGGAAAATTAATTTTTCTTATCTTGCTCCAGCTATTTTCGAATTGTTCTTGTTCAGCTTTTGCCCAAACAAGTCCCTTTTTTGCCATAGCAGATGTGATTTTAGCCTATTTTCAAGAGCGATGAGCACCCAGTCCAGCTGAGATAAGTTTTTTATGGATAGAAGACATTTATTCCATATGCTTGCAAAGATATTTTTAGTTTATGGTTAGTTGCTCTTTTGTTAGCTTTAGCAAAATGAATTAATTTCCTTTCTGTTCTTGTAATAAATTTACTTTTCCTTCCGAATTTTCCTACTCTAGAGCTTTCATATTCATAATTGATATCCAAAGATCTTTTAATTTTACACACATATGCTTACAAAAATTTTGCTTTTTTAGCAATTTCGTGCTGTTTATAGTTATTTTCTTGGATGAGATACATTACCACAACTAGTTCTCTAGATGAAATATCATTTATCATATCCCTAATCACACAATAATCTTTTTGACAATCGGTAAAAAGGTACCAATTAGTAAACTAAGCAAAACAGCAGAACGATTTGTTTTAAGCAAGGTCACCTTATCATAATAACATTATTATGTTATTATGTTATTATTGTTATTAACATTATTATGTTATTGTGATAAGGTAGCCTTGATTTTAAGAATAAAATAATACTGATTCCAACTCAAGAAAAGAAAGAAAATACTAGCCCAGCAAGCAGACAATTTAAAGATTTTATTTTAAATTCATCTGTTAATCAAGCAAATTCTTTATGCAATGCAAATAATTTGATTACTTTGTATCAAATATTTTCCTTTTTAAGAAATAGCAACCTTTAATAAAATTATATATCCAAAACGGAGTGAAAAAATGACTCGATAAACAAATTAAATTACCTTTCATGAAACATTGCAAGTATATACAATATTAATCAAGAAAAACTGAAAAAATCGCAATTATTTTCATAATTTTCACACCTCTGTACTTTGATATCTTGAAAGATCTTCTGTTTTTACCTAAAAAACATTAAAAACGCCATTCAATTCATTTCAGTATCTTCAGATTTCCTATGTTTCCGAAGTAAAATGAATTCAGGAAAAAGCTCCTTTCGATTAAAACCGGGACACACACATACAATTAGCCCATCAAGTTCACTGCTAAGAGTTCAGAATTAGTTAAAACTGGATGAGCAAATTAAAATGCAATCGGTCTGCCAAATCATATCTTGGTGGAAAACATCTCAAAATCTGATTTTAGAAGTTGGCTCGTAAGGTTGTCATTATATTTTTTTTGCTTCCAGCCCTCCATGTTTCCAAACATTTGGATGCATTTGGGTAAGCTGCTAAAACTGAATTTTCAGGTGTTTTCCACGAAGATATGATTTAGCAGGCCGATTATGTTTTAATATGCGCATCGGGTTTTAACTAACTATGGAATTTCATCCGTGAACTCGATGAGGTGATTGTCTGTGATGCCGCTTCTCGGTATATTGAGAACTGTCTTCTTGACGCCGTCATTTTAAATTGAGAAATTCATCGCTCTTCATCTGATCAGTGAGACGTCATTGCGCAACAAATTAATTTAATTTTCTCCTTTAAAAAAAGAAAAAAAATCTTCATTTTATTTTTCTTAAGGAGTTAATTTGACACTTTAATGAAATGTTATGAAATAAAAAAGAATGCGATACATTGGTACCATAATTTGTAAAAGTATATCGGCAATTTCATTCATAAAAATGAAATATATTACAATGATTGTTATTGTTTATGTTTAACCCTTTGTGATTCTTCAATTCCGATTTGTATAATAATATTTACTGGGTGATGGAATCCATCATTTTAAGCATGTAAAATAATAATAATAAAAAAAAATAAAAAAAAACATAAAAATAAAAAAAATATCCACTAAAAGGAATTTTTTTTTTTTCACAACTGTAACAGAGAGAAAATTACATGTATAAGTTAATTTTCTAATAGAAAATTGTGAAGAATATGAACTTGATTTTGTAACAAATCCATTTTTAAACGTCTCCACTCTTTTTAATTTTACAAAATTTATGAAGTTCATTTTAGCAACAACGATGTGAAACTGATAAAATGATAAGTAAAATCTTAAGTAAAGTTAGATAAATAAAATTAACTCGATATCTCTGTTTGTTGCGAATTCTTCGGGCAGAGTACATTAACTGCAATGTTGCAAAGCAACAATAGATAAAATCGTCTTTTAAAGCCCACACTGTAAAAAAAATTCGTTAATAATATACACAATTTTTCCGTAAAATTTTACAGAATAGTTTCATTTTTCCTAGAAAACAGTACAATTTCCGTAATTGACATTTTGAGATTACAAATCCGTATAAATCCAGTAAATTTTCCGGAATTTATATGTATATATTACGCTATCGTATGCAACACAGAAATTGCGATTATTTGTTAATTGTTTAATGGCAATGTCCAAATGAAACACATCTGATTGGTTATCGCGTAAAAGTTTTTTGGCAGTATTTAGGCCATGGTAAACTAGGTTTGTTTACGTTTTGTTGTTTCGCTTCAAAATATCATTATTTTTGTTTTTTTCTGTTCTTTTTACTTAAAAAAAATAAATAAAAGTCACGAATTTTAAACGTTTCAGTTTCATATTAAACTTGCCTATTATAAATGAAATGAGTGAAAGGATTTTATTATTAAAGCACAGCACGGCAGTGCTATGCTTTATTTATTTCCAGTGTGACTCCGTAATGTTATTTTAATACGGAATTTAACATTGAACGAGCTATTTACTAGACATTTTCCCACATTTTGTACGCGCTTCCACAAATTTTCTTCAAAGGATCTAATTGTTTAAAAAATAATTCCCCCCCTATCAAAAAAATATACACAGGTCAATGGACATATTTCCTGTAGCAATTAATCTTTTTTACGTGATAAATAAAAAATAAAATTGATTTTTTACTTACCCATCATACGTAGTATAGGGTAAGTCTTGCAATCGTTTTGAAAATCGAAAAAAAATATGCTGACGGATTTACACGTTTTAGGTAGTGGAGATTCCGAAAAACATATTTTTAGAAAAAAATTTTTGCCGTCTGTCTGTCTGTAAACGCTCTATCTCCCGAACAAATTGAGATAGAGACTTGAAATTTTGTGTGTAGTTAGTATGTAAGAATGGGACGAACCCTATTTAATATCAGCAACCTCGATTATCCGGAACTATTTTTTTCGGACTCTCGAAAAATTCGTTCTGATGAAAGGTACATAAAAATTTTCGAATTTTTTTGTTCTAAGGCATGGACATAAAAGGCAATAAAATAACACACATTTTGCATATAGAACGAAGTCGATCGGATTATTTGTTGCCGAGATATTTGTAATCTTGTTTTCTACATTCTTCGATTTTTCATGACCCTGTATTTCATTCAAATTTCAATTCAGAAGTATATTTTAATTAGAAATGAGACGCCTAATCCGACGCAGTTAACTGTTAGTTAATAGAATTATTATTTTTGGAGTTATAAGGATGTTTCTTTTACGCAATTCGGTACTACTTGAGTAGTTTGGCGTTTTATAAAATTTGTCGAAATTGGTACATCAGCAGTTCTTTAATATAGCATTACTATGTATATTAACAATATTTAAATTTTGTTTATGAATTGCAATGCATTGTATAAATAGTTTCACATGTTTTATTTTCATACTAGCTGTTCTGCCCGGCGTTGCCCGGGTTCATCCAAAAATAGCAAAAATAGCGAAAAAAACTTTAAAAATCATAATAAAAACCTCGAAAAATTTAAAAAATGCTGCACGAATTTCGTCTAAACTTCGTTAAAAAGAGATGGGCTAGAAAATTGAAGTTGGATTACCTTTACTAACGTGGAAAAATCTTACAAATCGCAAAAAACATTAAAAATCTCATAAAAATATAAAACAAAATTCAAAAATTGTGTTTCAAAATTCGAATAAACTTTGAAGAAAAGAGATCAGAATTTAATAAATACGGCCAAAAATTGAACCTCTAAAAAGTCGAAGCGGGTCGCAAAGAAACGTAAACATCGCTTTAAAAATGGCAAAATTTTCAAAAATCACGGAACTCAAAATTTACTCTACTTGGATAAATGTTTTGAATCTAATTAATTTGATAATGTAAAAAGTATTGAAATACGAAACTAGTCGTTGGGGGGGCCACCGTAGTACTTACCCATCATGGATATGTATATGAAAATAAAACATGTGAAACTATTTATACAATGCATTGCAATTCATAAACAAAATTTAAATATTGTTAATATACATAGTAATGCTATATTAAAGAACTGCTGATGTACCAATTTCGACAAATTATATAAAACGCCAAACTACTCAAGTAGTACCGAACTGCGTAAAAGAAACATCCTTATAACTCCAAAAATAATAATTCTATTAACTAACAATTAACTGCGTCGGATTAAGCGTCTCATTTCCAATTAAAATATACTTCTGAATTGAAATTTGAATGAAATACAGGGTCATGAAAAATCGAAGAATGTGGAAAACAAGATTACAAATATCTCGACAACTAATAATCCGATCGACTTCGTTCTATATGCAAAATGTGTGTTATTTTATTGCCTTTTACGTCCATTCCTTAGAACAAAAAAATTCGAAAATTTTTATGTAACTTTCATCAGAACGAATTTTTCGAGAGTCCGAAAAAAATAGTTCCGGATAACCGAATTTGCTGATATTAAATAGGGTTCGTCCCATTCTTACATACTAACTACATACAAAATTTCAAGTCTCTATCTCAATTTGTTCGGGAGATAGAGCGTTTACAAACAGACAGACAGACAGACGGACGGCAAAAATTTTTTTCTAAAAATATGTTTTTCGGAATCTCCAGTATCTAAAACGTGTAAATCCGTCAAAAAATTTTTTTCGATTTTCAAAACGATTGCAAGACTTACCCTATACTACGTATGATGGGTAAGTAAAAAACTGCTAAAAATCGCAATAAAAATCTTTAATCGCACAGGAGAAAATTTATCATATTAGCGAAGAAATTAAAAACCGAATTCCTTTTCCGTATCTGAAAAAAATCGCCGTGAACTCAAAGAAAAAAAAAAAAAAAAAAAAAGCATACTGCATTAAAAATTGCTGTAGATCAAAATAAGAGAGCAAAACAATTGCCGTAAAGGATAAAAGTTTGAAACCAACCTCTTATTAGTCTAGAAATTTAAAATCGAATTCCTTTGAAAAATGTAAAAAAAAAAGACTGAGAAAGCTCAAAAATTGCATTGAAAATTGTAATGAAAGTCGTAAATCATTAAAAAATCCCTAGGGTAAAAATTCACTGTTATAATATAAAATATTGTAATTAAGAAATTAACCATATTAACCAAAAAGTTTGAAATTGAAATCGATTTCCGGATGTAAAAAAATCGCCACGGAACTTGAAGAATGGTTAAAAAATGCATTGAAAATTGCATTAAAAATAGCTAAACATTTGGAAGTCAATGCTTAAAAAAATAATCTCAAGGCAGGGCGGGGGGGGGGGGGGGGGGGTGTTATGATCGAAATCATTCATAAATTACAAAATGTAGGCATGGAACGTCAAAATCATATTAAGAGATAAAACATTGCATTCGAAACATAACTACATTAAACAAAATGTTTGATATGAAAATTGGTTTCTGAATGGCAGAAAATCGCCAAGCAACTTAAAAAAATGGCTAAAAATCGTATCGAAAACTATATTAAAAATCGCTGAATATTTAAAAGTCATGGCTGTAAAAACTTAATATTCAGTCGAAAATATTGTAATCGGAAATCGTTCATGAATAAGGTAAAGTCAACACGGAACACCTAAAATCCCCCAAACTCACTAAAAATTACATTGAATATCGCATTAGAAATTGGCAAAATTCATAAAAGCGTGGAGAACAAATTTTACTATTTATGCTAAAAGTTAGAAACCGAAAATCTTTTACCGATGTCAACAACTGTCACAGAACTTGAAAAATCACTATAAAACAGATTAAAAATCAGTAAAATTCAAAAATCCGGACAAAATTTGCCATAGTAAGATAAACATTTATATTAAATTCTTGCGGACATAATTTACCATAATGGGACAAAACATTGAAATCTGAACTCTTTCATTAGTTAAAAAATATCGACACAAAACTTGTTAAACATTTTATGAAAATACACAAAAAATCTGAATCACTGATGTCAAAATTTACTACATTAAGCTACAATTTATTTAAAAATTTCTTTTCCAATTGTGAAAAAATCACCGTAGACTCGAAAACATCTAAAAATTGTATTCAAAAATTCATTACAAATCGTTTCAAATTTAAAAATAGCGGGGGACAACATTTACATTAATAGAGTAAAATAGTGTAATCTGAATTATTTCTTAAATAAGAATAAAAAAATCGGCGCAAAGCGTGAGAAATAATGAAAACATTGCTAAAAATTGCATTAAAAAATCACTAAATTTCAAAATTCGTAAATGAAGTGTAAATGTTTGAAATTAATTTCCTTTTCGAAATTTCAAAAAATAGCCGTGAGATTCAAAAAACCAATACAAAACCATTGAAAAATTCATTAAAAATCGCTAAATGTAAATACATCCCGTGAATAAAAAAATATTCTAGTCGTGTAAAACATGGCAACCATTCTTTTTTACATGAATTACAAAAAAATGACGCAGAACACAAAATGTATCAAAAATCACATTGAAAATCGACAAAATTAAAAAAAGGTAAATGGTGAAATATACTATACAGTGGCTCACAAAAGTGTTCGTACACTTAGAAATTTCAATGAAATAGGGCTATATCTATTAATTAAAATTAATATTTTAAAATGGGTATTTAAGAGTAAGATCTATGACTCATTATTAACAAAACTACATAAAATATTTTAAAAACATAGCAAAACTTTATTTTGAAAAAATCACTAATAAAAAAATAACAAAAAATTTACCTCACAAAAGTCTTCGTACACTTTAAAAAAATCGCTGCATATTTGGAAATATTGTAATATTTCGCTAAAGTTGTACTTAATAAGATATTATTTAGCACCCACAAAAGTTTTTTTAACACCTGGGAATAGATTTAATTTGTGTTTTTGTAATTTCTGCATGAAAGTTGATGCCTTCATCGAACATTGCTGTTTTTACTTCGCTTTTTGTTTCGATGCTGTGTTTTTGTGTTCTAACTTCCAGTTATCTCCAAATATATTTTACTGGGTTTAAATTCAGCAATTGAGGTGATGTTTTCAGAACTTGTGAACAATTATAAAGACGCCAGAGGCGAACGTTGAGTGCCATGTGCCTTGTATCATTATCCTGATAAAAAACAAAGTTGTATCTGTTACCCATATATTGGCCTGATAATTTTAAATTGCCTTTTAAAATATTGGAACAAAGATCGTGATTTATTATGCTATCAATATATACAAAATTACTTAATCCTGATGCTGATATGCACCCTCACCACAAGGACAACTCCACTGCCATGCTTAACTGTTCCAACTAAGTTTTTTGAATTAAATTCTAAATTATTTTCTCCATACTATTATGCACTCATTGGACCAAGAACGGCATACTGGACTTCATCTGTAAATAAAACATTATTTTAATACGATTCGGGTTTATTTATCATTGATTTTGCTAAAGAAAGCCTAAGCTTTCTGTTTTTCGCCCTGACAAAAAATTTTCTACGGGCAAAATACCTATATAATGCAGCTGGGCTTACCACTCGTCGAACAGTTTTAGGTGAAAATGAAGTAGAAACTGTTTCATTAAATTCTGTAGCAACTTTTTTAGCACTTAAACGAGGATTTTTTAAGACTTTTCTAATTGTAAGTATTTGATCTCATTGCGTTAACTTAGATTGACGACCTTTTCACACCTAGTTTTCAATCCATTTTTTTTTTCTACAAAGCCTTTTATCGCATACCTCACCATAGAATGGAATAAATTAACTAATTTTGCAATATTTCGAATTAATTTACTACTATTATGAAGAAAAATGTCTAATTTCAAACGCTATTAGTCGTGACATTACGATTACAAACCATTTTTAATTAATAAATAGAATATTACGGACCAATTCTGCAAAATATAAAGCCAAGCGATTGTTTAAATGTCAATACAATGCAAAAATAAAAATAAAGCGACAAAAATTATTTTTAATAATGAAATTATCCGAAAATGTTTCTGTGTACGAAGACTTTTGTGGCGTCTTCTTTCTGTGGCATCTTCCGTTTTCATTTTTAGATTTAAAAAAAAATCCCTTAATGTTAAACAAAAAGGTTGTGTGTTATTTAGAATAACTTGGAGATAATATAAAAAAATTCTCGACTTCATATACGAATTTAATTTTAGGGAAATTTCTTTTTAGTACAAATTTTGAAAGTGTACGAACACTTTTGTGAGCCACTGTATTAGGCTAAAAGTTTGAAACCAACATCTATACTATTAACTGCAGTAAACGTCTGTCTGTCTGTACCGCTAAAAATTTTCCTCAACGGCCGAGTGGAGTGGCGCTCTGGATGTCTATCACCTCTTAGTGAATGCATCATTTTGAGTTGTGTCAAAATTTCAAAAAGATACAACGGTTAGAAGTATTTTTAAATCTGTAAAAACCGCGAAATTACGGCGTAAAATGGGCGATTTTTTTTTCTGCCATATTTTTAGGTAAAAGTAGCCCTTAAATCCTGTAATCTTCAATGATCTTTATATGTGTGTTTGGGGTACTGGTTTTACACCTTGCATAAAATTTTTGAAAAAATGGGGAGGCCGTAACTGTATTTTAAATAATATAATAGGCGAATTTTTTAATTTAAATTATTAAATGTGAAAAAGGAAAAAACTAAAAATTAAAATTTTTGTACAAAATATCCATATTTTTACACGAAAATTATACTCGAGGTTTTTTTCAAAGTGTGTAATAGTAATACATTGCGACCTCACTAATCCGACACTCGGTAATCCGTATATTTTTAAAATATCGTTAGAGAACATTATTGCAAATAAATACATTTTAAAATTTGACATTTCTTTAAAATCTATTAATTAGACAGATTATTTTTTTCAGAAAGGGGCCGCTAGCGGGCGAAGCTCGCTAGTAATTTTTTAATTGTTAAAACACCACTGTGGTGGGGATCGAAAAAATTAGTACTAAATCGCATTAAAAAGTTCATTAAAAACGCATTGAAAAATGCACTAAATATCGCTAGTTATTTTTTAAATCGCAGTAATCAGAATTTCATCAAACGGATAAAACATTCTAATCGGAAATCTGAACTATTTGATTATCCGGTTGACCAAGAAACTATCTGGGTCAAACCATAAGATTAAACTACAATAATGGCGGATCGTAAATTGCATATTCACTTGACATTAAACATGTTACACATGTTTGTTACGTCATCAAGTGGTTTTTACTTCTATTTTTATGTGCATTTGTATTAATGTTTTTCTAAATTATCTCTCCTTTCATTATTTAACATAAAAATTACATCTATTTGCATAATTTGGCTTGTTTCACGATTGATATAATTTGGCGAAATTGGTCGACAAGATAATTACGTAGTAAAAGGAAATCCTTTATAGATAATAAAAAATCGACACGGAACACAAGAATTCTTGAAAAATCGCGTTAAAAATCTCTAAAATTATATTAGATTAAAAGTTTGAAATCAATTTTTACTTCCGAATATCAAAAAATCATCATAAAACTCGAAACATTTCAGAAAATTGCACTGAAAAGTGCATTAAAAATCACTGATATTAAAAAATCACAGGGGTCAAAATTTACTCTAACAGGGTAAAACGTTGTAATTGGAAATATCTCATGAATGACAAAAATCCGACATCAAACGCAAAAAATCTCGAAAAATCGCATTAATAAATCTTAACAGCATTCATAAATCTTAACAGCTAAAATTTAATACATCAGCCTGAAAGTATTAAGCAAAATTCCTTTTACTAATGTCGAATAATAGCGGCAAAATTTACATTAAATAATTCACTAAAAATCCAAACATCGTCGCACGAAATCCAAATAAATTATATTGAAAAGAGAACAAAATTCACTAACTTAGGTCGAAAGAATGACACCGCTTTCCTTTTCGCTAATGTGGAAAAATCGCCTCGAAACCCACTAAAATTCGCATATGAATTAAATTTAAAAAACTGAAAATCGGCCTTCAAGGTGTAAAATTTCATACATAACTTCGTGCAGCGGTCTATCCAGAGCATCGCCAGTACTTTAAAAATTTTAACATGCGTTATAAACTGCCTTAAAGTGTAAAACAGATCTCCTGATTACATTTCCTAATTTTGTTCGCGCCCCTCCTTTCACGCACCCTGAAATGTGTCACACCATTCTTTATTTACATTTTTTATCATGTATTATAAACCATTTTAAAATTTAAAATAAATCACATTGTTATATTTCGAAATTTTAACAAAATCGCGTTCTGTTAGTTCCATTTTTCACCACCAGCTAGCGCACTCTATTCTTCAAAAATTTTATCAAAACGATACTCTGTTAAACAACCTATCAGGTGATATATTACTCGTGCGGGTAGCGGTCTTAAGCAAGAATTTAAGATATTTTATGAAACTGCTATTCGAAAATAGTGGTAACTAAATTTTTGACATTTTAGGTAAATTTCGCAAAAAAATACTACTTATTGCATTCTCAACAGTTCAAGATTTTGATAGAACAACTATAAAAAAAAAAATAGATGCTAAACGCAAAAAATCTTGAAAAAACGTTGAAAATCGCATTAAAAATCGTTAAAATCTAAAAATCGTAACAAACACAAAATTTAGGGCATTAGGCTAAAAGTTTCAAACGATTTTCTTTTTATCAATCTCAAAAAATAGCCGCAAAATGAGAAAAAACACTAAAAATCGCATTAAAAATTCGTTAAAATTTCAATAATCGCTGTACAAATTCCGAAAACTTTGCTGAAAAGAGAAAAAAAATTGCTATATCGGGTTAAAAGAATGAAACCGTATTTCTTTCACTAATGGGATAAAACTGCAAAAAGAACGCTAAAAATCGCCTAAAAAATTATCAAAAAAAATCTAATCAATAAATTGAAAATCGGACTTCGAGGTGCAAAACTACATGTATAAAAGTACCTTCCCTCCACATTTTGTAACTCTACGTACAGCAGATTCTTCAGAACAGCGTTGACACATACACAAACTTGTCTCTTTATTATTATAGATTTAAAAAATAGCGTTCTATTAGTTCCATTTTCCACCACCAGGTAGAGCACTCTATTCTTCAAAAACTTTACCAAAACTATACTCTGTTAAATAACCTATCAGGTGATATATAACTCGAGGGGGTAGCGGTCTTAAGCAAGAATTTAAGATAGTTTATGAAATTGCTATTCGAAAATAGTGATACCTAAATTTTTGACATTTTAGGTAGATTTCACAAAAAAATACTACTTATTGGATTCTCAACAGCCCAAGTTTTTGATAGTACAACTATGAAAAAAATAGATGCTAAACGCAAAAATCTTTAAAAAACGTTGAAAATCGCATTAAAAATCGTTAAAATCTAAAAATCGTAACAAACACAAAATTTAGGGCATTAGGCTAAAAGTTTCAAACGATTTTCTTTTTATCAATCTCAAAAAATAGCCGCAAAATGAGAAAAAACACTAAAAATCGCATTAAAAATTCGTTAAAATTTCAATAATCGCTGTAAAAATTCCGAATAAACTTTGTTGAAAAGAGAAAAAAAATTGCTATTTTGGGTTAAAAGAATGAAACCGTATTCCTTTCACTAATGGGATAAAACCGCAAAAATAACGCTAAAAATCGCCTAAAAAATTATTTAAAAAAATCTAAACAAAAAATCGGAAATCGGGCTTCGAGGTGCAAAACTACATGTAAAAAAGTACCTTCCCACCAAATTTTGTAGCTCTACGTGCAGCAGTCTCTTCAGAACAGCGCTCACAGACAAACATCCTTCTCTCTTTATTATTATAGATACATATCCATGATGGGTAAGTATTACGGTGGCCCCCAACGACTAGTTTTTCTTTTGTAAGAATTAAAAATGGTATATTTACGACGTCATATTAGAAATGGAACGGAGATTTGCAAACATTTCGCACAAATACAAGAATCGTCAACAGAAATTAAAAGGAAGCATGATTTTTAAAATAAAAGGACATTTTCAAACATTGATCAAGAAGCTTCTAACAGAAGAAATATAGATAATAAGTAAATTAAACTTTTTTCTACCTATTGTCTCTGTAAAATAATAGAAAATAACTTAAGTAAGGTAACCTGGGGTAATAACGCCAGGCGGGGTAATAACGCCAAGTGCTTATATTTTGCATAATTATGAAATAATCAGGTAAATGACAGCCATGTGCTCTGCGCAGAAGGGTTTTGAGTCATATAAATCGCAAAAAACAGCTTCAAGTTAATTTGTTTCATTTTAAGGTCTTATTGTTTTTATAAGCAACTAAAATTAACGCTTGATCTAAAATTTGCGAGATAAGGTTTTTGATCTGAAGACTATATTTTTTATCCAGAAATACTTTGTTTGTTACATAAATTTGTAGTGTATTTCATGTACTTTCAAATTGTTGTAGAAGATTTTGGATATCTTCTCGAGATAATTAATAGTTTAGGATTTACTGCGCAATAAGTATCCCGGGGTAATAACGCCAGGTATTGGCGTTATTACCCCGGTTGATTCCCAACAGTGGCCGAACTATATCCGAAGGGGGTTTATATGGGACAGCATCATCATCATTGTTGAAATGGTAAGATTAAGGAGGGGTGCCCAATACTTAAAAATAATGTCTCCATTTTATTTTTTATTGTATTATTATTATTTTTTTTACTAATGTAAAAATTAATTTTTAACTTTCGTAAATAAAACTATATCAAAATGTTTTCGAGATTCAAATTCGAACATCTTCAAAATCAGGTTTCTATTAAATTTCCACTGGATTGTTCAATTGAGTTCGAAATTTTAACTGTCCGCTTTCTCAGCGTTCGGTTTTTCAAAACTTTATAAATTTAACCTTTAACTGATGTGACAGAAATTGTAACGTTTGAATGTGATGCGGTTTGTGAGACCACAAAATTGAAAGATGAATAAAAGGCGGGAATAACTCATAGGATTGTGTTTTTGTACTAAACTTTTTATACAAGAGTATTATACTTAATATTCACCTATTGAGTCTCTGGTGATAGTACTAAAATTCTAAATGAAACAAAATTTTGGTAGTGTTTGCAGTTAAACTGAAAATTACAAGTTAAACTAAAAAAAATAAAAGAAAAATAGTGGTCTTCGAGACCGGTAACATTAGTTAAAGGTTAAAATGCTATCCATGATTTAAAATCATAGAATACTGTTCCTGCGCTAAACTTTTTGTACAGAATTAATTCTAATTAAATTTAATGTACTCAAATATTTCTAATAATATTACGAGAACTCCAAACGAAAGAGAATTTCAGTTGTAACTATAGTTAAACTGGAAAATACAAGTTAAACTTTTTTTTTTTTTTTTTTTTTTTGGGGGGGGGGGGGTACAGTGTTCAGTCAGATTGCTAACAGCAGTTAAAGGTTAATTTTGTTGCTAATATAGAGATAATGATATATAACCATATGAATTATGTATAAGATTAAATAAGAAATCTCTTTGGGATAGTATTTTTTTATCAAAAATTTTATTCAATTTATAAAAAATTTATTAAAGCATGTTCTTTAAAACGTCAACAATTTAACTGTAAGTTTGGAAAATCCGCATTAGTGTGGAGTTATGGGTTAAAAACTATTTACTAGATTACTATAATAGTATTAACCCTTAACTGCTGTGCCAAAAATTGTCGCACAACTTACTATGAGCGGCCTGTCAGATCGCTTAATCTAACGATGAATAAAATGTTAAATTAACTTTTAGAATATTATTTTTGTATTGAACCTTATATACAGGACTATTATTAATAAAATTCAGCTATTCAAAAGTTTCTAGAGATAGTAATAGTACTCCAAATGAAACAAAATTTTCCCGGCATCTATAGTTAAACTAAAAATTGCAATTTAAACTCTGAAACTTGAAAAACTCAGCGGTATGTGAAACGCTAACAGCAGTTAAGATTTAGCAAACATATTTATTACATATAACTCTAGTTATTATAAAACTTCACATGATTAAAATATTACTTTATGAATGGTTAAAACCATGTAATGTTTCTTATAATCATATTTAAGCGGGACTTTTTAAGCAAAGAGAGACACAGGGTGCTATATTCTGTTGAAGCTCCCCTTCACTCCTTTTTCTTTCACTTTCACAAAAAAAAATCAATATTTTCTATCGCATAGAATGCATACATGGGAATATAAATATTGATTCAAATAATCCGTGCAATGTTTCTAATAATTCTATTTAAATGGTCATTTTAAAGCAAAACGTAGCTTAGAATCTGATATTCTTTTGCCTCTCCCCCCGCCACCACCACAGCTTTCTTTTTCTTTCAGAGTCACAAAAAAAAATTGTACATTTTCAATAGCTTAGATTGCAATTTGTCAATTTCTAGAGCTGTAGAATTTGTATTTTTAGAATTGGGCAATCCACATGCCATTATTCCATCTTATTTTATAGTTTTGTTTGCATGGCGTTATTACCCATATAGGTGAGTATTAACGCCAAATAGCATTGGTCAAGAAAAAACGCCATTACATTTTATGAATACATATTTGTTAAATTATTTTATTTTATATAGATAGTCAATGAGTTGCTGTATCAGATCCTATATTTGTTTGAATAATACAATCTAAAATTAAGCCGTGAAAATTGGTAGAACCTTAACGTGGCGTTATTACCCCAGGGTACCTTATATATATGTAACTGGTATTTGAAAACGAGTTTTTTGACACATTGGCATCAGAAAAAAATTGCACCAAACTCAGTACGTATATGACATTTGCGCCGGGATTTTGTATTTATACCACATTTATAAAAATTTATTCGAATATGTTCGAAGAAAATCTAAATAAATTTAGGTGAATAAAATTTTTCAAAAATAATAGTATTTGAGAATAATAGTATTTCATCCTTGGTATGTAATGAAACTAGTAAATCTGCAGAACTGGGTCTTCAAACAAAGCAATTTTTTAAGGTTAAACCACAGAATCGTCAACTACTTGGTATAAGACTTTTCGGCACTGCAATAAATTCGCCAATTCTATCAACCTAAATATTCAAATCCAATGTAAACAAGTATGAACAATGTTTACAAATATATTTTTTTAATTCCCGATTTGGTGATATTTTTAAATCGTGCCTAAATTTGTAATGTTACAAATAATTAATCATTGGATAAAATCAATTTTAAATCAACGGTACTACTTGGTTATCCCGTCGACCAAAAAACTATCGCCAAACTATAAGATAAAATGCCAGTAATGGATGATCGTGAATGTCACATTCAATGACATTAAATACCTATACGCATTTAGAGATGTCATCAAATGATTTTATTTTGCACTTTTTACTAGTGTTTTACCTATTTATTTGTACTTTGTTTTTAAAAAAATGTCAATATGTGTAATTTGGCTATTAGTTAGGCGACTTATATAATTTGGCGGAATTGGTTGAAAGGATAACCAAGTACCGAATTAACTTGTATTAAATTCATTATTCCGATGATTTTAATATGATAAAACACTACACGATTTAATTTTTAAAATATCGCAAAGAGTTTCTGTTGAAAAATTGCTGTTTTTTATACTTTAAGTTAGTATTTTTATGGTACTACTTACTAGGTTATCCCGTCGATCAAAAAATTATCGCCAAACTATAAGATTAAATGTCAATAATGGATGATCGTTAATGTCACATTCAGTAACATTAAATACGATTCACGTGTTTAAAATGTCTGTTTAAGTACTTAAAGTGTTTATTCTAAAAACAGTAATATTGATAAACATCAAATTACTTCATATTTCAGAAGTGACATTAATTACATTAACTGTTTACTTTAAAACCATAATATTTATAAACTATAAATTAATCCATTATTCAAAAGTGACATTAATGAAATATTTAATATCATTGTTTATTTAAACAATTCATAAGTGGATGATTGCACAGGATTGCGAAATCATTTTGTGTTGATTACTTCAAGGACAACATTTTACTGTGAACGAACTCAGTTCAGTTTCTCTTATGTTTTTGTGAAGCACACACGGTGCTTATATTTCTCTTACTGTGTCGCATACTTGGATATGTTAATCCCGCAACCGCAGCAGGAAACTGCATTCCTGTATCTTGTTTTTTTCAATTTACTAAATGTTTCTTTAAGTTGTTAATATAAAGCAAAAAAGATATATTAGTGCGAATTTATTTTCACTTGACAACACTAAAGAACTGCTTCATGAATCTCGGACACCAACAATATGGAGGCACCGGCGAGATAACCTGCGTACATCGCTTTTGATGAATTACGCCGTCTCAAAGTCGCCATAAAGGAGTACCATTCATCCCAGCTGTTTCAGATGTACCTGCACACATCGCTTTTTTTGGATTACAACGGTACAAAGTCACCATAAAGGAGTACCCTACAGCCCAGCTGTTTCAGATAAGTACATTTTTGGTTTATTATCAGTTTGGCTTTGTTTTTTAACTTGGTTCCCTCATTATTTTAATAATGAGTCAAGAAGATTTAGAAAAGACAGCAATAAATTTACGTGGCAGAGCTAAATCTGCATTAACACGTATCACGAACTTCATTGACGCTGATCAAGTTTTTCAAAAGAATGATTTATTGAATAAATTAGAAAAATTAGAAACAGCTTATTTCGATTTTGATAAATATGATGCACAATTACCAGAAGAATCCTCGGAAATGGAGGAATTTGAAACAAAATATTATGAAACCAAAGCCAAACTGCAATTAGAACTTGAAAAATTTTCTATAAATAGTATGAATGCACATTCTCAAGTTGTTAATGAACAATTACCTATAGTTAATACAACTAATAATTTTAAATTACCCAGATTGAATATTGAGCAATTTGATGGTAATTTCAAAAACTGGATGTCATTTAAAGACTTATATTTATCGTTAGTGCATAACAATGCCAGTATAACAAACATTCAAAAATTTCAATACTTAAGAGGTTTGCTCGGTGAAGAGCCATCGTCAATTATAAAACATATTCCCATTTCTGAAACCAGTTATGCAGAAGCATGGGAAAAATTATTGTCAAGATACGACAAAAGAAAACAAATTGTCGCAGCTCTTATCAAAACATTTATGGATATACCTCCCATTATTCATGCTAATGCACTTAACTTACGCAATATATCAGATATCTCTGACGAGGTAATTCGTGCTCTCAAATCAATCGATGTTAAAGCATCAGAGAGAGACATTTGGTTAATTCATATTCTTCTTCAAAAGGTTGATAATAAAACACGTGAAGAATGGGCTCAATATTCATCGAAGGATGATTTTCCTTCTTTTGATCAATTTATTCAGTTCATTAATGACAGATGTTTATCTTTAGAATTGTATAATAATGATTATACAGGGTTACATAAAAAAGAGAAACAATTTAATTTTCACAAAGCTCCCGCCAATAACGTTATCAAATGTTTATTTTGTAAAGCTAATCACTTATTGTACAAATGTATTAAATTCAAGGAATTAAACGTAAGAGATAGAAAACAATTTGTGAGAAAAAACAAATTATGTAGCAACTGTTTATCTGACAGACACTACACATATCAATGTAATTCTACATTTAGCTGTCATCATTGCCAGCTTAAACACCATACGCTATTATGCGAGAATAAACTACAAAATTATGCGATGTCAACTTCACGTTCGAATGAAAAACAGAGTCGGAAAAGCAAATCTGATTCAGAGGACCTTTCGATTCCTGATGATAATAAAAAAGAAGTTTCTCCTTCAATAAATTCTGTTCAAACATCTTTCGCACTTTTGCCCACTGCTACAGTATATATTTATGATTGCATGGGTCAAAAGCATACGTTAAGAATTATGTGTGACAGTGGCTCAGAATCTACGTTCGTTTCAGAATCATGCATGAAAGTGTTAGGATTCAAAAGGAAAAATGCCCGATTTCCCGTGAAAGGTCTTTCTAATTCAAAAATCGCAGTAACAAAGGGTTACGTAATGATTGATCTTATATCAATTCATAATGCTGACAGTAAGTTGTCAGTGAAAGCTTTTATTTTAGACGAATTAACAGCTCCATTACCTTCTGAGAAAATAAGTGAAGAGCATTATTCACACTTAAAAAATGTAAACTTGGCAGATCCACATTTTGGGACTCCAAATAAAATCGATGTTATTTTAGGATCAGATTACTTTTTTTCTATTTTGCTTCCTGGTCAAATAACATGTGCTCAGAGCAGTTTAATTGCGCAAAATTCCATCTTTGGCTTTCTCGTATCGGGAAAAATGCCGCATCTTAACACAACTCCTAATTCAATGCATAATTTACATATTTATGAACTTAATATTGATAATGAATTAAAACGATTTTGGGAAATGGAAGAAGTATTCAATAATAATGCTCAAATTCTGTCTCCAGAAGAACAATTTGTTGAATCACATTTTCAGAAAACTTACTCAATTAATTCCGAGGGTCGTTTTGTGGTAAAATTACCTTTTGTTAAACCTACGACAGAATTAGGTAATTCTAGACCTGCCGCAATTTCTCGCTTGTTGGCGATGGAAAGGAAATTTAAAGAAAACACAGAATTCGAAAAGCAATACAAGGATTTTATGCGCGAATATATACAGTTAGGCCATATGGAATTAATAACACAAAATGACATTAACGATTCTGAAAATGAACAATATTTTCTTCCTCATCATGCGGTTATTAAACCTTCTAGTACTACTACCAAGTTGAGAGTTGTGTTTGATGCATCATGTAATACTTCAAAAGGTAATTCCTTGAATTCAATTTTGGGAGTAGGTCCTAAATTACAAAGGGACATATTTGAAATTTTACTTAATTTTCGAGTTCCGAAAATTGTTTTTTGCGCTGACATAGAAAAGATGTACCGCCAGATTTTAGTTTCTGAAGAAGATCAAAATTATCAGAAAATAGTTTGGAGGTTTAACTCTAATGAGGAAATAAAAAATTTCAAATTAAAAACAGTTACTTATGGGCTAGCTCCAGCGTCTTATCTAGCCACTAAATGTCTCAAACAAATTGCTGATGATTATACAAAAAACGCTGTTATTTCTCAAACATTGGAGAAAGATTTCTATATGGATGATCTTCTTTCAGGCTCAAACACTGTTAGCGAGGCAATAGAAACTTGTAAAGAAATTAGCGATGTTTTGCACGCGCATGGTTTCCACTTAAGAAAATGGAATTCAAATTCAAGGGAATTTCTTAGAGAGTTTCAAGATGATTCCAATACCGAATCGAATTTTGAAATAATTCCTAGTGATAACGGAAGCTCTAAAGTTCTAGGATTAAGCTGGAACTCTTCTTCAGATACTTTTATTTTCAAGGTTTCACTAAATCTCACTCCACCTCTTACAAAGAGGCAAATTTTAGCAGAATCGGCTAGAATCTTTGACCCACTGGGTCTAATTTCACCATGCACTGTAACTTTAAAAATATTTTATCAAAAACTGTGGTTGACAAAAGGGGACTGGGACACTATTATTCCAGAACATCTAACTGAGGAATTATTCAAATTTCAAAATTCATTCAATGAAATCAATCAATTTTCGATACCAAGATGTGTTACGCTTTCATCCGAGAATGCCTTCGAATTACACGGATTCTCCGATGCGTCAACACTAGCTTATGCTGCCGCAATTTATTGCCGACAAACTTGCAATGGAAAAACCAATGCTTTTTTTTTGGTTTCTAAAACAAAAGTTGCACCAATCAAGCAAATTTCTGTCCCTAAATTAGAACTTTGTGGTGCTCACTTATTATCTAAATTATTCCGCACAGTTATGGACACACTAAAGAATTACAAGTTCGATATTTTTGCATGGACTGATTCTAAAGTAGTCCTTTCATGGTTATCCGCACACCCCCGCAAGTGGAAAACATTTGTCGCGAACAGAACCTCTCAAATAACAGAAGTTTTGCCTACTAAGCACTGGGGACACGTTCCCTCAAAAGATAATCCCGCAGATATCGCTTCACGCGGTATCGACCCAAAGTGTTTGCCAGAATGCGAGCTATGGTGGAAAGGGCCAGGCTGGCTACTTCTAGACCCATCTAATTGGCCGAAAGATGACTTAAATGTTGATGAATTCGATGAGCAAATCAAATCCGAGCAAAGGTCGGATCCCATTTTTTCATTTCACACGCATGCTCCAAATGATGTACTAGATAATTTGTTTCAAAAGCACTCTTCACTTTCAAAAATTATCCGCATTCTGGCATATTGCATAAGATTCATTAAAAAATGCAAAAATGCTAATGAATATCAAATCCCTTCAACAGTACTTACATTTAACGAAACAAAATCTGCTGAAGAAATGATCGTTCTTTGGATTCAAAATTCTTACTTTAAAGAAGAGTTAAATTGCATCAAAGAACAAAAACCTCTAGCTAAGAAAAGCAAATTACACTCCCTATATCCGTTTATTGATGCTAAGGGTATCTTACGGGTGGGAGGACGCCTGCAAAATTCACAGTTAGCATTTAATCACAAGCATCCGGTAATACTTCCATCACAACATAAAATGAGTGAACTATTGATAATACAACAGCATATTGCCACTTTACATGCTGGACCTTCTCTACTATCGCACATCATAAAACAATCTTTTTGGATAATTGGTGGAAAAAAGCTCATCAACAAATGCATTAATAGATGTTTAAAATGTTTCAGATACAAGAAAGCTATTATAACTCCTCCATTAATGGGGAATTTACCTAAACCTCGAGTAAATCTTGAACGCCCTTTTTTTGCCAGTGGAATTGATTACGCAGGCCCCATATTCATTAAATTTAGCAAGGGTAGGGGTGCAAAAACAACTAAGGGTTACATTGCCTTATTTATTTGTCTTGCTACGAAAGCGGTCCATATAGAAGCTGTAAGTGACCTAACAACTGAAGCATTTATAGCAGCTCTTCGACGTTTTAGTGCAAGAAGAGGTACCCCACGTCACCTTTATAGTGACAACGGGAAGAACTTTGTCGGGGCATCAAGAAAAATCGACCAAATACAGAGGGCATGGTTGTCATTTCCTAAAAATGAAATCATGTCTCAATATTTAACTGAAAAATCCATTGAATGGCATTTTATCCCTCCTTCTTCCCCTCACTTTGGCGGAATTTGGGAGGCTGCGATAAAATCCGCCAAACATCATCTAAAAAGAGTAATAGGAGAGACACTCCTGACTTTCGAAGAGCTCGCCACCCTACTTAGCCAAGTCGAAGCCTTGTTAAATTCGCGACCTCTCATACATTTAAATGACAATGATAGTGACTGCATAAATGTTCTCACACCCTCACATTTTCTTACAGGTGATGTAATCTTCTCAATACCGGAGGAGACCTCATCCATCACATGCAACCCTAGAAATCGCTGGGAGCTGCTGCAAAATTTAAAAAGAGGATTCTCACAGCGATTTAAGAAGGAGTATTTGATCTCGCTCCAAAAAAGAAGCAAGTGGAGAGTCGAGCAACGTAATCTTCAACCTGGACAAGTTGTGCTACTCCTTGATGATACCCAGCCACCAGACTCTTGGCCATTGGGCCGGGTAACAGAGGTGCACCCAGGAAAAGACGAACATGTCCGTGTTGTGACCATACAGTGTAGAGGATCGTTTTTGAGACGACCTGTACACAAATTAGCGCTCCTTCCTATATATCAGGACTAAGGCCTGATAGGGTGGGAGTGTGTTTAAGTACTTAAAGTGTTTATTCTAAAAACAGTAATATTGATAAACATCAAATTACTTCATATTTCAGAAGTGACATTAATTACATTAACTGTTTACTTTAAAACCATAATATTTATAAACTATAAATTAATCCATTATTCAAAAGTGACATTAATGAAATATTTAATATCATTGTTTATTTAAACAATTCATAAGTGGATGATTGCACAGGATTGCGAAATCATTTTGTGTTGATTACTTCAAGGACAACATTTTACTGTGAACGAACTCAGTTCAGTTTCTCTTATGTTTTTGTGAAGCACACACGGTGCTTATATTTCTCTTACTGTGTCGCATACTTGGATATGTTAATCCCGCAACCGCAGCAGGAAACTGCATTCCTGTATCTTGTTTTTTTCAATTTACTAAATGTTTCTTTAAGTTGTTAATATAAAGCAAAAAAGATATATTAGTGCGAATTTATTTTCACTTGACAACACTAAAGAACTGCTTCATGAATCTCGGACACCAACAATGTCATTAAGTGATTTTTATTTCGACTTTTTATTTGTATTTTTATTAATATTCTACTAATTATTTGGTTTTTCTTTATTTAAAATACAAATTATGTCAACATGTATAATTTGGCTATTAGTTTGGCGATTTGTAGAATTTGGCGAAATTGGTCGACGGGATAATAGAGTAGTACCATTTTTATAAAACTTTTGATTCACTATCTCTATGAGTCAATAAAATTTAAGCACATTTGGAATATTCATAATGCGTCACCTTTATGCACAGATGTCTAATACTTACCATGTTGGCACAGTTTTTTTATGCCAATTTGGCGAAAATTTCGTTTTCAAATACATATCACAGATATATTTTCTAATTATTTTTTAATATTTAAAAAGGAAAATAAAGATAAATTAAAAAAAAGTTTATTAATAACTATAGAAAAAACGATCTACATAATTTTTTTAAATAAAGTAATAGAAAATAAACAATTTATTAGTAAAATAAACAACGATAGCCAGGTTAGCATGTGAGGCATATAATATCCATTTTGTTCCAATCGCGCCAATGTATTACATATATGACATCTATCCCTAACTTTTCTACGCTGAACCCTGCCCAGAGCTCCGATAGCGGTTTGAAGTTCTGTCGATGTTAAATTTCAATTTTGGGCAGAATTTCAATTCAAACATTGATTAAGTTATCAAGAAGCTTCTAAGTGAAGAAATACAGAAAATAAATAAATATGACGTAATACAAAAAATAAAAAAATAAATACATTTTATTGATACTATGTCTTGAGGTATTGTTGGAGGAATATTATATTGTCTAGAGGTGAATGTCTAGAATTATACTAGACATTTATGACGTCATATTGGAAATGAAACAGAGTTTTTGAAATATTTGGTATCAAGACAGGAAGCATGTACGGAATTCAGTTCTAGATGTAAAAAAAAAGTTAACGATTTGGAAATGGATCAATGAAAATCTGTGCAAAATCCAATGGAGATATGAAAATCTACGTAGATACCGCGGAGATAGATAGAGTTTTTAATTGGGGGTGGTTTTGGAGTCTATGTAACATGATCGGTTTAGACCTGGAAAAATAAATCAGAAATTCCTACGTAGGGGAAAACGTAATAGTTAGTATTTCATCAAATAAAATTTTGTTCAAAAATCTAATTTAACTTTGAGGCCCTTTCACAGTTTTGCTGAATTGCTAAATTGTAACTAAAGTGCTTCAACACTCGCTCATCCTGCTTGCATATATGAAGCCAACATGATGTTTAATCTTGAATTAGTTATACACTCAAATTTTTCATCACCATATTCTTTTTTAGCATAAAATGGAGCTATTGCAACAATTTAATAAGAAATATGGAACTTACAACGTGAATATGCACTAATATGTTTTTTTGCGTCAGAGGAAGAGAGAGAGAGAGCACCTCAGACGTTCTCTTGACCGTACCCCCCCCCCCCCCGCCATACTTCACTTCTAGCTATGTCCCTGGGTAAATTATATCAGTAATTGTGATACGATACCGCATAAAGGAAGTCCTGATGATGGTACCCTCAGTTCATTTTGAAATGAGCTCATCTGAATGCAGTAGTTATTAAAAAACTTGAGATATTAAACAAAAACATAATTTGCAGAACAAATTAAAAAAACAAAATTTATTTTCTGCTCTATTTAAGCCCGAGAAGGGACAGATATTAAGATATTTGAATTATTTATTTCTACATTTAGTATTAAATTTTTGTATCAAATAATTTAAATTATGTGAACATTAAAAAAAAAAAAAAATGAAATTCAAACAATATGATACTTAAAAACCCTAAATCTTAGATACCGTTACGAAATCGAAATAAATCTTAGACTTTTTTTCAAACTTAACTTGCAAATATTTGTTTTGCAGATTTTGTATAATGTTTACGATAGGTGTAGATAAAAAGAATAGACACATCTAAAAAGCAAATGTTCAGAAAAAGTCTAAGATTTATTTCGATTTCGTTTGAACGGTATCTAAGATTTAAGGTTTTAAAGTATCATATTGTTTGAATTTCATTTTATTTTTTTTTAATGTTCACATAATTTAAATTATTTGATACAAAAATTTAATACTAAATGTAGAAATAAATAATTCAAATATCTTAATATCTGTCCCTTCTCGGGCTTAAATAGAGCAGAAAATAAATATTGTTTTTTTTAATTTGTTCTGCAAATTATGTTTTTGTTTAATTATATTTTAAATGAAATTAATGAAATACGAAACAATGCCACGGGTATAATATTTGGCGACTTATCGCGTGCGCCAGGCTAACATAAAAGTACCGAGTTCTTGATTACTCGACGCAAATGTCATACGCGCCACATTAGCGCAATTTTTTTTTCTGACGTCAACTTCATGAAAAATTCGTTTTAAATATATCAGTTGCAGATATATTTTTTAAACTATGTTTTATTATTTTAAAAAGGAAATAATAATAAATAAAAAAAGTGTTGTTAATAACTTAAAACAAAAGCAATTTAAATCATTTTAAAAAAGAAAATAATAATAGTTAAACAGTTTATTAATAAATAAACAACAATAGCCGGGTTACTATGTGAGGCATATAATTACCATTTTGTTACAATCGCGCCAATGTAGTGCGTATATGATATCTATTTTTTTTTTTTTTTTTTTTTTTTTTTTTTAGCAGAATCTTCTAATTTGGCAAAAAATTGAGCAATTAAAATAAATTACGAATAAAAGCAAAATGATTTAATGCGTAGTATATATTTAAGGGAGACCAAACTGGTCGCTAAGGACGTTAGTATCATAGCAAACGCGGTAGCGTTTAGTATAATATTGTGATAATTTAGATTTATCACAGGCTTTTAAAGACATTTTTTCTGAAAAGAGATTTCACTATGGAACTGAAAACACAAAATGACTTTCATTCTCAAGATGAAAAGATCGGCGATTTAAAAGGATCGCTAAATCATCATCGATCAGCTGAAAAGACAGGCGGGCGACACTAACGTGAATAGGGGACCACACGAGTCGCACCTTTGATAGTACGCCGACGCAAAAATGAAAGCACAGAGGATCAGAGACCAGACATATTGTCGCCATAGGCGTGTATTTTCAGGTACGAATGATAAGACGATGTTACGAATCTTTTAATGAGAAAAGATCATTAAGGTTGATGATTGGTTCGTGACCTTTAGGGGAGGTCTTGGCTGAGAAGAAAAAGAGGAAGCCAAGGTTTTGCAGGGGGGATTTTGATCTCGGAGTGAGAAGAGGAGAGAACAGAGCTCGGAGCTCGGATTTGTTCTCTGAGAAAAGTGGATCAGCTCGGATCGGGAGCTGTAGAGGGTGACGTCACCCAAGTGAGACGGAGGAAGAGGACTCTCGCTAGGAGAGTGCCGGTGACAAGGCTCATCCTCGGTGTTTAGAGAACGCCGTGTTGCTGATTTGTAGAAACTTTACGTGATTTATAAACTGAACATTCTGTGGACTGAAATAGAACTTTGGACTTGGAGCTGGTGGATTAAGATCCTACGAGTTCTAAAATGATTTATGCTGTATATAAAATTTAATACAGAGAACCTTTTTTATTGTTACAAATAAATAATTGATTCTCCCTTAAATTGCCTGGATTATTTGCCGAGCGGCACTTACGCTACCAACCACTTAGCTTTAATCTATAAGAGGCAAAGTTATTACAATATGTTAAAGAAATGGAAAATGCAAACGTCTTGTTGAAATTTCTAGCGAAGTAGTTGACGCACGATAGTTTTTTTTTTTTCAAAAGATAGAACTCGACGAGACGAATAAAATGATAGCATTAAAAAAATTATCGTAGTTTACTGTAGTTTTTTATTTAACTTTTAATGAAAAAATGAAGACGTAAAATTCAACAAACGATAGCTAACGATCCTGTGGATGGATTAACTCTAATTTTGGCTCATTTTAATCCTTTTGGTAAAACTTAAAATAGATTTTTTTTTTCATCTTTGTATGTTTGATGATCGCTGAGGAAATCGAATTTGTGTCTTAAAGTTCCAGTTGAACATTGTTTCCTGTTGTTGCTGTTGTAGTTTTTTTTATTCATTGCCACCAAGTTTAAATAAGTATAATTTCTTTATGTATGTAACATAATTCATTCAAATTAAATAAATCACGTGATAAACATGGTTATTTATTTTTATTTCGAAACATTGGGCATGTTCGGCGCAACTTACTGAAGTGACCAATGTTACTGACCGATTGTAGTGCAATACGAAAGCAAATTGTAGTACCAATGAAAACTATCCTGTTGAATTGTAGCTGATATCACCTTCGATTTGATTTTCATTTCGTACTTGTCTACAATCGGTCGTAACATAGGTTACTTCGGTATGTGACCAAGTTGCGCTGAAGACGCCCATTTAGTTTCAGTTCTTTCAATAAAGTTGTGAACGCGCTGTAATTTTTTTCGTTCAATTTCTTGGTTTATTTTTCTTGGTTTATTTTATCATCATGCATTTTATATGGCATGGCAATAACTTTCTTAATTATTCTAACACAAGAATAAAATTTTGACAACAGCAAATATTTTGCTTTTCAAAATAAATAAAAAAATCTTCAGTTTTTATAAAGAAATTTAAATGACAAGTGGGTCATTCCAAAAATAAAGGTCCTTTTTGAAATTTTTTTTTCAAAAATTTTTTCATTTAAAATGAAATAAAAATATCTTTGAGAGGGTTGTATACATATTCAAGAAAAGAAATTGGATATCAGCAGCACACTTTTTTAAAAATATTTATCACTACACTTAGAAACACAGACACATTGGCTGAAAAATGTCCCTTGTGTTACCATATTTTAAATAATGTTCTCATTTTTTCTTATTAAAATAGAGAATTGCTTTTACAACATTAACACTTTGATATAAATGTTCTATTTCAGTGCTATATAGTTTTTTGTTTATGTATATATTTTTTCATGATAAAGGCATATTATGTCCCCTGTGTTACCCTTTTTCGTATTCTCCTTGTATAAAACTTTATATAACTTGGTAAAAATTACTCTAATATAATAAAATTATAGTAAAACTTATTTATATATATTAGCCAGTGCATATTATAAAACTGATTCATAAGAAAGTTTTTTTCTTTTGTTCTGATAAAAGAAATGTCATTAACACAGGGGACAATAAAGTAACAAAGGGGATATCCTAATTGAGCATAAAAAATTTAACAACCTTAAAAGTGTATTTACGTATTAATTAAAAATGTATTTCTAATATAGACCAACAAATGAATTAAAAGAACTGGATATTCTGTTGAATTTCATTTTTAAACTTGGGTTTTTTGTCTCTTAACAACATGGTTACCAATATCATGGTAACACAGGGGACTAGTAACACAGGAGACAAAATGAAATAAATTATCACCCATGTATTACTATTTCCATAGAAACAATGTAAAGTTAGATGGAATATTTTCTTTCCACTAAGACTTACAATTTAAATGCCAATAAACTAGAAAATTAATAATTAATCAAAATAAATCGATAGTAACACAGGGGACACACAAAAAACACACCCACCTTCAAAAATCACCTTTACTTAAATAATATTCTTCAAAATTTAACAAATAAGGAAAATGCCTACCTAGGATGAATGCTAACTCTAAAAGTACATGAATGACTACTGTTAACAACATTTAGGTTGCCAATTCTTATTTTAATATTAAGAAAAAGGTGGCGGTAACACAGGGGACAAAAATTAAGGGACACATGAATTTTTCTTATAAAATGAAAAAAATACTTACAAAAAATATTTAAAGTATATACGATAATATAAAGACTACAAAGACAGAAAAAATATCCTGAAAGATAATTTAAACGATACATGTAGTAAAAAAATTAGGGTTTAAATATCAAAAATTGTTCTTGGGACATGGCTTTTTACTGAACACAATTATTAAGAAAGTTATTTGAATAACAAAAAATGGAATTTATCTCAAATTTAAAATTGCATTAAAGAAAAATATCTTCAAAATATGTTTTCCAATATTTAAATTTAATTTTGAAACAAAATTTTAGAAAATAAACAATACAAAGTGTCGGGACACCAAAGGGTGCTTTATTTTTGGAATGACCCAAGTATTAAAAAATGCTCTGATGAGCAACAAAAAATGCTAATATGTTTTTAAGTATGAAAAAGTGTTTGACAAGTGCTTCTAATTGAGCATGAGAAAGGACAAGGGTCTACAGCTCACTGTCAATGCCAAATTTGAAAAAATCATATTTGCGCTTTTTCCATATAAAAGAAATTTGCGTAAAATTCTTGTCTTTCTTTTTAGTAAAATTTTCAATCCTGCTTTACATGTGAACTGCACTGCTGACTCTAAGACTGTTGTTCAACTGCACTACTAATCCATTTTCTGTGCAGTTCTATGCTGCGGGCCTGCTTGGTGGCACTGCAATGAGTATGATACGCTGCGGAAACTAAGGTTTCTGGTACTATTTCGCATTACATTCACGTTTCATTACGCTCGTTTTTTTCTGGCTGCGTCTTTGTACTACACATTTTTATCGTAATTGTGACTGATTTCATTTATATGGGAAAAGCACAAATATGAATTTTTCAAATTTGGCATTGACAGTGAGCTGCAGACAAGAAGGGACCCCTTGTCCTTTCCCATGCTCAATTAGAAGAACTTGTCAAACACTTTTTCATACTTAAAAACATATCAACCTTTTTTGTTGCTCACCAGAGCATTTTTTAATACTTGTTTCTATTGCTTTTAAAACAATACAAGATCCGCAAATGATGTTTAGAAATAGTTGTTCTGTTGTAAACGACTGAAAGCGAAGTAATTGTTGTAATATTGAAACTCGTGTCTTAATTTCTAAAAGTATATTACAGAGAAAAATGTTGGTGTATTCAAATTCTGATTTCGAATTTAAAATCAGATTATAATCATCGAAAAAAAAAAATTTAATGTAAAAATTGTCCCAAGGTACAACACTCTCCCCTAATGTGATTACTAAAAGAATTTTTTTCCATCCACATTATTTTTAATTTTTTGCAAAGGCATTTCGATACATGCTATAAAAATCTAAAGCTATCACAGAAATTACATTATTTTTAAATATCATGTAATTTAACGGATTATAATGCTTATAATCCTTTATATATATTCAGCTTATACTTCCTCTAAATTTTCATAATCAGATTTGTAATCAGAATATTTTTATGTAATTAACATGCAGTTTAAGTCTGAAAAAGACTGAAAGCTTCCGTGGTGAAAGTGATATCTCCGATTAGCAGAATATGTGCATTTTTTATCCTTCATATGAAACATTTATTAGCAATTGAAATAGAAAGTTACGTAATTTTTATTCATTTCGGATTCGACATGTGCTGACATTATTGTATGCAAAATTGAAAAAAAATGAACGTTGAAATTACTATTAATCTGACTTTATAACAAAAATAAATTGTTTAAAATTTAATGTTTTTTCTTGATATTGCTAAAATATTTGGATGGTGTGTCACTAAACTTTAGGACAATAAAAAGCAAAAACTTTTCTCATCAAATAGAGGGAAAAAATTACCATTAATTGATATACTTCCATAAACATTCCACAAACATCTACAATATGAAGGCAAATGATATGATTGAATCATTACGATATTAGGCCTCAGTAGCGCTAATATCATAATGAAACGGGCAACAACGTGGTCAAAACTGCGATGCAACAATGGAGTAACTATTAGGGTGAGCCGAAAAAAAAAATTCGAAAATTGGTTTTCAATTCGCAATACCGCGGAAAAGTTGCGAATTCAAGAAAATTAAAAATTGGATATGAAAAGAAATAAAATTGATTTATATCTTCCAGTCGCGCATGCGCTGTAAAGTTTGTCGAAATGTTGAAAAATTCACATTTTTACAGTTTTTTTTTAATTAGCTTTTTCGCGCATTAGCTGAAATACTTATGTATTATAATAACAAAACATAATGCAGAAATTATTATGCTTCCGGTCACGCAGGTACTCTAAAGTTGTAAGGAGCTATTACACTTAAATATTGACAATCTACGTAAGATGAAGGATTAGCGTAAAAATATGATTCTTGCCAACCTTTTGAGCAAATGCGTGACCGGAAGATGTTGATAGATGAAGAATTAAATAAAACTTTAACATTGAGTTTTGTTATTTAATACATTAGAATTTCAGCTGTAATATGATATTCGTGAAAAGGCTAATTAAAATTTTTTTGTAATAATGTGAATTTTTCAGCATTTCGGCAAACTTTACAGCGCATGTGCGACTGGTAGATATAAACGAATTTTATTTATTTTTTTATATTTTTTTATTATATTTTATTTATTTTTTTATACCAATTTTTAGTCTCTTGAATTTGCAACTTTTCCGCGGTATTGCTAATTGAAAATCAATTTTCGTATTTTTTCGGCCCACCCTAGTTATTATTTACAAAACTCAAACAATAGTATTGTGGTCAAAAAGTATCCGGAATGGTGAAATAAAACAAAATGTATCAATTTATTGCTCTGAATTAATTGCATCGCCTTCAAAGTAATCTTCTCCAATTGCAATGCACTTCTGCCAATGTTTTTCCAAATCATCAAAACACACCCTAACCCAGGGTTGGCGAACCTGTGAAACGTGCTCCAAAATTTGCAGGTAAGCTAATATTTTTGCCCCACGCAAAATTTAAATTTGGCAATTGTTATACATATAAAATCCATTTTTAGGTGCGTTCGTAATTATGTAAATACGTAGCACCTATAGTGGTCGTTCAGTCCGTCCGTCTGTCTGTCCGCATATAACAACGCAAAGACTACCCAACCGAATCATTTGAAATTTAAAATATATAATTATTACATAAAACTGTCGAGTCATTTCAAATTTTATGAAAATCGGATGCATAGATCAATTACAGGGGCAATCAAAAGTATTCCATTACATTACGGTCAATGGGGAAAAAAGTTTCAAATGCATTTTCATCGTTTGAAATTTAAAATACATAATTATTATATAATTTTGTCGAGTTATTTAAAATTTTTTGATAATCGGGTGCATAGATCAATGACAAGGGCAATCAAAAGTATTAAATTACATTATGGTCAATGGGGAAAAAGTTTCAAATGTTTTTATATGTTTGAAATTTAAAATACATAATTATTACATAATTTTGTCGAGTCATTTCAAATTTTATGAAAATCGGATGCATAGATCAATTACAGGGGCAATCAAAAGTATTCCATTACATTACGGTCAATGGGGAAAAGAATTTCAAATGCATTTTAATCGTTTGAAATTTAAAATACATTATTATTACATAATTTTGTCGAGTTATTTCAAATTTTTTGATAATCGGGTGCATAGATCAATTACAGGGACAATCAAAATTATTCCGTTACATTACGGTCAATGGGGAAAAATGTTTCAAATGCATTTTAATGGTGTTACACTCATTCTAACTTAATATCATTTATATGCAACTATTAAGTACATATTATAATATACATTTTACATAATTTGTGATGCAAAGAAAATTTTTTATTGATTTATAAGGCCACACAAAAGTATTCCATTGCATAATGGTACAGGGTGAACATTGTTCGACGAGTGTTTTAATTGTCATTCACTATTTACAATTTTATGAGATTGATATCTGAGAGTAATATTTTTAAAACTTCGTTATCGTACGAACGCACCTCATTTGCTACGCTTCACGTGCGATTTCCAACTTGTTATTTCTATTATGACCAATAAAACTTTATTCCATGCAGGTAGACTATCACAAATATTGCAGTTATTTTTTGCATGAAATAGTGCATCATAATAATTTTCTTTTCTGCGATGCTACGAACAGAGTTGCCAACCTCCGGCTTTTGTTAATTCATGAAAACGTACTTTGAACCAGAAAATTTATTTAACTAGAAGATTCTAGTATTTACTCAGAGGGTCATTTGAAATTTACTTAATGTCGTTGACTCAATAAATTTCTGGTTAGAAGTATAATGGTTTGATTTTTAAAAAGCCGGAGGTTGGCATGTCTGTACGTAGAATTTTCGACATGCATTTTGCTTTTCTATATAAATTTAAAAAACTGTAATTTCGAAAGTAATTTTGTTTGTCAGTCACTCCAATAAGATGGCAAATGGATCCCATTTAGCTACGTGCATTTGTAAAAATAAAATATAAAGCATTTCCTATCCAACGAACGACAGCAGTAACACATTATCATATATGCCATCACTTCATTATTATTACATTGTTCAATGCAACTTAGAAAATTATGATCGACATACTGCATTAACCACAAGTTAAAAATTAATGAAATAAAAATTCGTATTTTTTAAACACATTTTCAGTACATACCGCAGAAATTAATCTTATTTGCGAAGTAATAGTTCATTCATTTATGGAAGATTCCAGTACACAGAAAAATCGAATTTTGATTTTTTAGTATTTTGTAATTAGTATTAACTAATGCATAAAAGATGCAGATTGATTTTATAACTTGATACATTATACGTTGATACATTAATTATAATTAATGTTAAATATATAAATAATTACAAAAATATTAAAATGCAGTATTGTCATCGGAAAAACATACTTTTTATAATTCGAGCATATCAAGAAATGGGTTAAAAATCAATTACAAAAATCCCTCTTTACATAAAGAAAAACAGGCTGAGTTAAATAAAAGAATGAAAAAATACAGTGAAACTTCCATTAGCGAAGTTTCATCGTTGCACTTAAACACTTCGTTTTGAAGAAAATTCATTAAATAGAAATCAATTGAAATTCGTGAAATTTGTATAATAAAATACGCATTCAAAAAATGAAAAATGCTCATAAAATGGAAAAAAATTAAATGTATTTTAATGGCTCGCTTCCCTTATTTGCCTGTACGTCATACGGGCAACTAGTCTTTGCCAACCATGATTGGCTAATCATGATTTATTATTCTCACCAGTAAATTTTTACTGTAAATTTTGCATTATTTATTCCGAGTATTTTTCTAATTCAGTTAGGCAAAAATTGCTGTTTTGAAAAACCGGTGATAAAAGATTAAAAATTCTGTAAAAGACACTCGTCCGGTTAAAGTTGCGAATTGGCTAAGGCGGAAATAAAAAAATTACACTTGTATATATAATATTTATTTTTGATCTGTATTTTTTTTTTTCATATATTTTGTTTAAACCCTTTCCGGCACGGGCAAAAACTGTTAGTAAAATGATAAATTATCGACTGACAACGGAATTCACAAACGAATTTTGAGATATTTTGAATTCCTTAATTTATGCTTTTATTGTAAAAGCAAAATTTTACTAAAATATTATTGGTGCCGTTTGCAAGTTTAGAATTAAAATTAGGTATCCCAGACCGGGCACAGTGTGCTGGAAAAGGTTAAAAATGACATGAAAATGAAATTTTCGAAATAAAAAAGGGCATTATTTGAAAGTGTTTTTTCCAAAATATTGATCAGTTAAGTGTTTAATTCGGGCAGTATTTTTTTTTAATGCAATGTTGACACACGCGAAAATTTTAATTAGAATTATGTATAAAAAATACACATAATAAAAAAGGTAAACAAAAACTTGCAAGATAGTGAACATTTTCTCTTTTCTCTCAGTAAACCAAACCCTTAACTTTAAAAAAGTCTGTAATATTATTTTGAACAGGCTTCCTTCTATAATAAAAAAAACTAGCCTTAAAAGGAATGACTCCTGGAATGATGCTGATGTGTAAGGTTTCCGGAAATAACGGTTCCGGGTGGACCACTCCTTCCATGAGTCGAATAGACCAATCAGGAAAGAGCTCCGTCTATGCATCGCGAAGCGATTCCAACCGGGATTTCAAAGCAACACCGCAGCAGAGTGTTACATACATACCCATTTAATCGAATATTATTAAAATACTACATTTATATACTTACCCGCTTAATCGAATATTACTGAAAGGTTACATTTATATGCCAACCGTTTACTCAAATATTATTGAAATACTACAGTTATATGCTTACTCTTTTATTCGAATATTATTGAAATACTACATTTAAAAGCTTCCTGTTTAATAGAATATTATTGAAATACTACATTTATATGCTTACCGCTTAATCGAATATTATTGAAATATTACATTTATATGGTTACCCGCTTAATCGAATATTATTGGAATACTACATTTAAATGCTTTTCCGTTTAATCGAATATTATTGAAATACTATTTTTATCTGCTTCCCTCTTGATCGAATATTATTGAAATACCGCATTTATATGCTCCCGCTTAATCGAATATTATTGAAATACTATATAAATACTTTTGTAAATATATTATATGCACCCGTTTAATCGAATATTACTGAAACGTTACACTTATATGCTTACCCGTTTAATCGAATAATATTAAAATACTACATTTATATGATAACCGTTGAATCGAATATTATTGAAATACTACAGTTTTAAGCTTACCCGCTTAATCGAATATTATTGAAATACTACGTTTATGTTTTCCCGTTTAATCGAATATTGTTGAAATACTACATTTACATGCTTTCCCATTTAATCAAATATTATTAAAATACTACATTTATATGCTTACCCGCTTAATCGAATATTACTGTAACGTTACATTTATATGCCAACCGTTTAATCGAATATTATTGAAATACTACATTTATATGCTTACCCGCTTAATCGAATATTATTGAAATATTGCATTTATATGCTTACCTGCTTAATCGAATATTATTGGAATACTACATTTAAATGCTTTTCCGTTTAATCGAATATTATTGAAATATTATTTTTATATGCTTCCCGCTTAATCGAATATTATTGAAATATTACATTTATATGCTCACCCGCTTAATCGAATATTATTGAAATATTATATTTATATGCACTCGTTTAATCTCCTTCTATAGTAAAAAAAATCTAGAATTAAACAAATCTCCAGGAATGACTCCTGGAATGATGCTGATGTGTTTTTTATTTAAGGTTTCCGGAAATAACGCGTCCGGGTGGACCACACCTTCCATGGGTCGAATAAACCTGAGGAAAGATTCCAAAATTGAGTGTATGGAAAATAAGGTATCGCGAAGCGATTCATACCGGGATTGCAAAGTAATACCGAACGGAATCGCGAAGCGATTCCATGGGGTATTGGCGAGCGCAGGAAGCAGGGATAGCCTATAACTTGGAATCGCGAAGCGATTACGCGGGGGGTTGGCGAGCGTAGCGAGCAGGGGGGCGGAGCCCTCTAGTCTTATAAAAAAAAATACATTGTTCATAAAAATTTTAACATTTTTGTAAGTATCTGAAAAATCTATCTCTAACGTTTTCGTGAAACTGGAATTCTCTTCTTATTGTATCGAAGACC
Source organism: Maratus speculifer (assembly GCA_964019185.1). Lineage (NCBI taxonomy): Eukaryota > Metazoa > Arthropoda > Arachnida > Araneae > Salticidae > Maratus > Maratus speculifer. The sequence goes on from OZ025295.1 coordinate 205,767,056, forward strand.
TTTAGTGTTTCTTCTTTTGAAGGTCTTTCAATTTCTTCTTCAATATCATCTTCACTGCTCACTGTAGTTTCTTCACTACATTTTATTACACTTTGCAATGTTGCATCGTCAGTGGGATATTCAGTCGTCTTACATGGTTTAGGTGTGTTAAGTAAATAAACTTCGCGATGTAATAAGTATTTTTCGTAATATGGAGATTAAATTTTATTATTTTGAAAGGTAGATTTTTATCTATTTAATTAGTGCTGTAATTTTGCATTGCGTTATTCTGCCGGGATATTTAAGACAATTAAAGACCTTCAGCAAGGTTTATAACATTTTTTGTAAGAATTCAAAATGAACGAAGAGCAATGGAAAGGGTTTGTAACATCAACGACACATTTGATCAAGGATAACTAATGAATGTCCATTGTTACATTGCTTCCAGAAATTTCATGGAGGCAAATAGACTTTTGGATATTGAGAAGGTCGTGGATAAATTCAGTCATTAAAAAAGAGAAATTGAAAGCATAAGTTGAAGCTAATTCATGTACCAAATTCCAATAGCTTATGCTGCTGATCTTGGAGTTGTTCTAAAATTGTCTTCAAAATAAATGGTTGAAGAGTAAAATAACAGAAATCGCCATTATTTTTTTTTAATATACAACTTAATATTTACAAAAAAAGTTCTAAGCTATTAAAAATAATATTATTACAAAAATTTAACATATTTTATAATGATTGAATATCGGAAACAAATAGTGGGACTAAATATCTACTTCGATATCAAAAACTTCGAAGCTGGAAGAAACAAAGAAGCCTAGAAGAAATATATAGAATAACTATTTATCCAAACTTCAAATCATATTTATATATGTTTATTACTTCATCGGTTTCTGTAAGTAAACTTATATATGTAAGCACAATATATAAAAGAATAGCTTTGTTTACTTATAAGCAATCCAAATAGCAAGTTGAAAACATCCATTTTTTAACCGCCCCTTTCTACATCTCGTCTACCCCCCCCCCCCCCCAACCACACACCCATCATGAAGAAATAAAGCATTTTAAATTTCGTGCAAAACTGTAACTTCTTGCGTTAAATTGCATAATTTTATCTTATATATGGATGATTCTACGGTAAGAGGTAATTTGTACGGCAATACGTTTAAAACAGATTTTTTATTCTATATGTTGCTATTTTTTGAAATGAATCGCATCATCTTAATATACTTTATTAAATAACATCACGATTGAATGCCTAATTAAAACACATTTTTCTAAAATTTCTTAGAAAGTCCAAAAAAGTCTCTACCCTGGCATGTCCCCTTGCTGGTTTCAATTTAACTTTCAAACAATACATATATTTTTTCCATCAGATGCTTAACTAAAGTATATTTAATTGGAATTTAAGTAATTATACGTACGTATTAAACAAATTAAAAAATTAAATAATTTTGTTAATTTTAAATAATTTTTGGAATTAACTTTTGTCCCGCTTTTTTTTGTGTATCTACCCTGTCAAATTTCGTTCCGCTGAAACAAATATAAATTCAATGATGGCTATATTGGAAGTAGCGCTTAAGGACATCTAACAGCTTGAAGTTAGCAATATTAAACGCGCAAGCCATTTAAGCGTCGCAATTTTTAGTTGTTGCGACGCGACCGTGCGGTGTGGTGGTTTCGCAAGGTGATCGTGTATCTCCCCTGGTATGTCACAAAACTTATAATATCCATTTGATTCAATTGCATTTACTGCATTAATTAAACAATACAGTAATAAAAGTGAAATATACAATTAACCCAAAAATTAATTCAGTCAATTAAAAAATTTGAATTTATCATGAAAATGTCTCTTCCCTGCCATATTTCCCCTGTCAAGATAACTGCCAGGGGAGAGAGTCACTGACCAGAAGAAGTTATAAAATATGTCTAAAGTGACTTGCCCTTACATGAAAAGGTAAATAAACGGGACAAAAATTATAATTTAAAGGTTTTTGATAAAACTCAAACTTTTCTTTTTGGCCGTATCCTCTATGTACTTGAAACCTCTTATCGTAGAATCACCCATATATATCTTTTTACCTCTCCTCAATCCCCACTCATCTTACCCTGAAAAGGCTAAATACTGTAGAGGGGGGGGGGGGGTCAATGTAATGGAAAAAAATTATCTTTATTCTTATTTATTTCATCTTCTGTAATTTCCCTCTTTGAAAATTTGATTTAAAAAAAATAAAATAAAACAAGGTGAATGTAGATTCTGCCATTGCAGAATTCAATTTCGCCTCCGATTAGAAAAAAAAAAAAAAAAAAATCGATAAAATCGATATTTAGTTCTCAATCTGTCGTTGGGGGGCCACCGTAATACTTACCCATCATGGATAAGTATATGAAAATAAAACATGTGAAACTATTTATACAATGCATTGCAATTCATAAACAAAATTTAAATATTGTTAATATACATAGTAATGCTATATTAAAGAACTGCTGATGTACCAATTTCGACAAATTTTATAAAACGCCAAACTACTCAAGTAGTACCGAATTGCGTAAAAGAAACATCCTTATAACTCCAAAAATAATAATTCTATTAACTAACAATTAACTGCGTCGGATTAAGCGTCTCATTTCCAATTAAATTATTTTTCTGAATTGAAATTTGAATGAAATACAGGGTCATGAAAAATCGAAGAATGTGGAAAACAAGATTACAAATATCTCGGCAACTAATAATCCGATCGACTTCGTTCTATGTGCAAAATGTGTGTTATTTTATTGCCTTTTACGTCCATTCCTTAGAACAAAAAAATTCGAAAATTTTTATGTACCTTTCATCAGAACGAATTTTTCGAGAGTCCGAAAAAAATAGTTCCGAATAATCGAGGTTGCTGATATTAAATAGAGTTCGTCCCATTCTTACATACTAACTACATACAAAATTTCAAGTCTAAATCTCAATTTGTTCGGGAGATAGAGCGTTTACAGACAGACAGACGGACGGCAAAATTTTTTTTTTCTAAAAATATGTTTTTCTGAATCTCCACTATCTAAAACGTGTAAATCCGTCAAAAAAATTTTTCGATTTTCAAAACGATTGCAAGACATACCCTACGTATGATGGGTAAGTAAAATCGATAGGGTTTTTTAGAAGGGCGACCCCGTTTAGAATGCAATGAACTAACTTCAGTTTTCTTGTGTTTATCAATATAATAGCAAACAGAACGGCGTGAAATACCCAATTGATTAGCAATTTCTCTCTGAGACATTAGAATTGCGGAATAATAAAGAGGTACAATTTGACGTGCTACTTCTTCATTGACTAGATTCATTAAAAACAATTTTTTTCTTTAGTTTAAACGCTTTTTTATAGACGCTGAGAAAAAGGAAATGCATTTTAACAGTAAAACGAGTGGATTCCCGTCGAATTCGACGAATGAAATATTTAAAAGACCCGATCGATTTTGTTTTAAAAAAAGCAAAAGTTATTACATTATTGAATCAATATATAATAAATATATTTGCAAACTTAATGTCAAGTTGGCCAGTTACAATTTTGCATGCAAATATTCGCACATCTTCAGTTAACCAAAGGCAACTTCGTTGCAAAATTTTATTGATGGGGAGATTGCAGTGCTGTAGAGACAGTTCTGAAGTCCTTGCCTGCTTCTTCCCCCCACTTGGAGAATTGATTGTAAAAATTGGCTTTTGATTACTTTTCTCATGAATATTTTATTAATTAGTGATGTTGAGATTGTTTGATTTATTTGGAAATAATTAGTTGAGGTCATCCCTTAATTTTCGAACTGCTGAGTCACTGATCGAGTCTTTAGTAACGCATGATTATTGACCTTAAAATTGATTGGTCTCACAGACCGCTGTTTTTGCTTTTTTTATTTTATAGTTTAACTGGTAACTTTAGTTTAACTATAAACGCTTCCAAAATTTTGTACCGTTTGGAACTTTAATACCATCACTAGAGTTTTTTGAATAGAAGAATTTTAATCATAAAAGTCCTGTACGAAAAGTTAAGTACAATGTTCCTACGGGTACCGTAATTTGCAAAGCAAAATATCAATCTTTTTTCACAGAATAAAAAATCTAGTTTTAACACCCGAAATTTAAATTTATTTAAGTAGAGATTTTCTATAAGAAAATATTAGTACGGAAGAATTTCGTTGTCTAAAAATCAAGGGCGGCGCCAGAATTTGCCCGACGGGGGGGGGGGGGGGGGGGGTAACTGTATCCCCGACAGGGGGGCCAAGTTCATAACATATATTAGAAGTCCCGCGTATTGGTCTGGGGCCTAAAAACCTGCGTGGGCAAAAATTTTAGCACCAGGGCCTAATCAGATTTTTAAAACATAGATTAATGGTCCGGTCGATGTAAAATTTAAAAAGTCGGCCTGATTATACTTTCTGGGAAATACAAATACCTACATATGTAATTTAGCCTGACAAAAAAAAAAAAAAAAAAAAAAAAAAAAAAAAAAAAAAGGTTAAAATCTTGGCCTGCCCGACTCTATGTCTACAAAACGTGAACACAAAACGTGTCTACAAAAATTTTTACTTCGATATGGTTAAAAAGTGCTTTGCACGAGTTCTGATAAAAAATAGCTTTTTTTTTAACACTTTCCAACAAAGTTTAAAAGTGCTTATGCATTCGGTTTGTCTGTCCGTCTGGCCGGATGGCCGTCTGTCCGCGCTCTAACTCTCGTAAATATACTCCGATTGCTATGAATTTTTATACGTCATTGAGGTTTACCCTAGCACGAACCCTATTGAAAATGAAGTATCTACCATGATTAGTTTAACTACAGAGAGAATCAAAATTTTCCCATTACATTACGGCCTATCGGGAAAAATCGTTAATATACTCGGATTGCCATGATATTTTAGGACGTTATTGAGATTTACCCTAGCACAAGTCCTGTTGAAAATGAAGTTTCTACCATCATTAGTTTATCTACAGGGCGAATCAAAAGTTTCCCATTACATTACGGCCTATGGGGAAAAATCGTTAATATACTCGGATTGCCATGAAATTTTAGGACGTTATTGACGTTTACCCTAGCACGAACCCTATTGAAAAAGAAGTTTCTATTATGATTAGTTTATCTACAGGGCGAATCAAAAGTTTTCCATTACATTACGGCCCATGGGGAAAAATAGTTAATATACTCGGATTGCCATAAAAATTTTAGGACATTATTGACGTTTACCCTAGCACAAGTCCTATCGAAAATGAAGTTTCTACCATGATTAGTTTATCTACAGGGCGAATCAAAAGTTTCCTATTACATTACGGCCTATGGGGAAAAATCGTTTCAAAAGAATTTTTAAAATGTTATACCCTGTCAAACATATTAAAATATGCATTCTATAAAATATAAGGTGAAAATGTACCTATTATTCATTTACAGGGCCAAACAAAAGAATTCCATTAGATAATGGTAAAAGGGGGAATTGTGTGTGAATTTAAATATATTAAGCTTTTCATGTAATAAAATTGATATATGTCACTGAAGCTTAATATAAATTATACGCTACTGTCTTGCATAATATGAAGTACATAGCATTTACAGGGCCATACAAAAGATTTCAAATAGTATATTCTTTCCGAAGTACCGTATATGTGTCCGATGATGGCTGATGGAGGGATGAAATGCATTTTAATTATGATATGCGCGTTTATATTTCGCTAAATATATGCACATTATATGGTGTTTATAAATGTTATAGTTGATACACAGGGCTACCCAAAAGAGCTCACCAACGTTACTGAATATGAGCGTAAATTATTTAAACGTGGTTCTTAAATAAGCTATACATTTTTACGCTGAGCTTCATTCAATTTACTGAGAAATATTTGCAGAATATAGATAAAAGAATATACAGGGCCACGCAAAGAATTCGGTACATGGACGCCTATGAATGATGATTTATGCGAATGTGATTTCAGTTGTTTTAAAAGTGTTTTAGTTTACAATAAATTTTAGCCTAATGCTGACGCGTAATAAAGGTACAATGTAAACTACAGGGCTGAACAAAAGTATTCAAGTATGTTTCCATCTAATAGTATGAATTGCTGAAAAAGAAATGTCAAGCTACTGGGTATTTTCATGCTAAACTAAATTTTCCCATTATATCAACTGACATATGAAATACAGGGCTATTCAAAAGTACTGGAATACATATTTGGGTATATTTGGCTATACACTATTATTTACCTAAATAACAAAGTTTTGTTAAAGATTTCATTAAGTGTTGGAAAGTGCTTCATAATCTATGCTTAACGCATGATTTTTCATACTTTTTTTTTTTTTAATTAAGACGTGCTTTGAGCGGCAATATTTATTTATTTTGAATGAATATCTATTTGCATGTAAATGTTTCAATTATCATTCAGTTATCGTTAATTCTTATATCATGTATTGGAGACTTAAAAATCAGAAAAATGCCACACAGTAAAATCTTCTAAGATGAAATCGCATTAAAAAAGAGAGAGAGAAAGTTATAGTCAAGTTGCCCTTGTAGCAGGTGTTGATGTATTATATTCTTTTTTTATGTATTATTATATTAATTTTGAATCAACAAATTTTGCGTTTAAAGAAACTCTTCACTCACTTGAAAACACCCGCTGAGTCATGTTAAAACAGATTATTTTTGAATCTCTCGTTTTAATTACAATATTTTTAAACAATTTTTTTTCTTGCATAGGACAGCTGAGCTTGCTCTTTAACATGGCTATTTTTCACTTTTTCGATTTCGGTTGCAGATTTTTTTTTTTTTTTTTTTTTTTTTTTTTATGATACTTTTACTTTCGGAAACGGTTTTGAAGCTGAAAGTACTTTTTGTGTCATAGGCAGATTTATTTCACAGGTTTTACTGTATTTAAATTTTATTGCCTAAATATCTACTATTCTTTAAAAATAATAAATTTGAAAGTTTAATTATGGAATAATGGCGTGTTAAACTTACAAAAATACATACATTTTTTGTAAAAATATTTGGAAAGGGCCAAATTTTACTGATTTTTGCACGGCCCAAGTCGCCGAAAGGGTGATTTTCATACGGGCTGGATCGAAAAACCGGGACTGAAAATTTCGACCCGCGCAGTCCTAGGAAGAATGAAATCAGACCCAGCTCGGTTTCGAAAAACTTAGTTAAGTCATGAAAAGAGTGAAAACCAGGCATGGACCGGCCCCAGTGTCGTAAAGGAAAATAGTCCCGGACCCGGGCAATGCAGACCTTCATTGAGGTTTATCCAGAAGCTGGAGCACGGCGAATTTTTTTTTTTTTTTTTTTTTCCTTTTAGTTGGATTATTTCACTAGGAATAAATAATATGGAAAACCACGCTCGCTAATCACGTCAATTAATTCTGAATCTGGTAAGGATTTTTTTTTTTTAAGCATAAAATGTTTTGTGCAATTCTATATTCAATAGGTGCAGAGATAAAAAAATTTCGGGAAAAAACAGCATAAAAAACATCATCTGTAGGGCGATATGCACCAAAATGTCATCCATACTGAAATGATGAAGTTTACTGAGTTATAACTGAATATGATGAAGTTTGATAAAATTCTTTGTTTAACTTTTTGAGAAATAGCTCTCACGGTCTCACGGTACATCTGCCAACTTTAGATTATTAACAATCAAATAAATGTATTATCCTTCTATAGTAAAAAAAAACTAGCCTTAAAAGGAATGACTCGTGGAATGATGCTGATGTGGAAGATTTCCGGAACTAACGAATCCGGGTTGTCCACTCCTTCCATGAGTCGAATAGACCAATCAGGAAAGGGCTCCGTCTATGCATCGCCATATGGGTTACCATAAAGAGAGGAAAGGTTACCATCGCCAACAATCGCCAAGTTTGTCGCCAACTTGGCGATATATCGCCAAATTTGGCGACCAAAATTAGTTGTCAAAAGTGACGCCAACTTGGCGATAACTGTAATATTTCGCCAAATTTTTAATTTCTTTACAACATCAGTCGTTTGATACATCATTTGAGAGGTTTGCAACTGCTTATTCATTTAAAGGATGTCTTGTGTGTTATCCCCCATTCTGCTCCCCAGGGGGGACACATTTTTAATTTCTTTACAACACCAGTCGTGTTACACAAGATATGAAAGGTCTGCAACTGCTTATTCATATTATGGATGTCTTGTGTGTCACCCACCACACTCTGCTCTCCCCAGGGGAATCACATTTTTAATTTCTTTACAACACCAGTTGTGTGACACATCATTTGAAAGGTCTGCAACTGCTTATTCATATTATGGATGTGTTGTGTGTCATCCCCCACTCTGCCCCCAGGGGGGCAGATTTTTAATTTCTTTACAACACCAATTGTGTGACACATCATTTGAGAGGTCTGCAACTGCTTATTCATATTATAGATATCTTGTGTGTAACCCCCCCATTCTGCCCTCAGAGGGGGCGCATTTTGTAATTTCTTTACAATACCAATTGTGTGACACATCATTTGAAAGGTCTACAACTGTTTATTCATTTTATGGATGTCTTGTGTGTCACCCCCACTCTGCCCCCCAGGGAAGCACATTTTTAATTTCTTTACAACACCAGTCGTGTGACATCATTTGAGAGGTCTGCAGCTGCTTATTCATATTATGGATGTCTTTTGTGTCGCCTCCCCCTCTGCCCCCCAGGGGGCACATTTTTAATTTCTTTACAACACCAGTCGTGTGACACATCATTTGAAAGGTCTGCAACTGCTTATTCATACCGTGGTATATTGGCGAGCGCAGCAAGTAAGGGTAGCCAATAATTTGGAATCGCGAAGCGATTACGCGGGGGGTTGGCGAGCATAGCGAGCAGGGGGGTGGGGCCCCCCTAGTAAAACAAAAAAATATTTAGAAAGGGAACCTTTTACGTGGTACTTATTCCAATTTGATTTGTAAAAATGATCATTTTGACCTTTGGAAAAAAAAAGTTTTGTGTGCATGTCACGGTAATTATTAAAAACAAAGCATAACAAAACCACTGTTGAGTGATGCATAACAAATTTTATCAGCATTAATTTATTTGAAGGTCTAAAAAAGTATGAAATTGGATTAAAGTTTGTGCGTTAATTTTTTAAACATTGTTATATTGGAAATCATGAAGTTTCTATGTGTACTTATGTATAATTTTGCATCAATTCTGCAAAAAATAAAATTTTAAATTTTAATTAAAATAATAAATAAATAAAATAAAAAACTTTCTAAATACGCCATTTTCAATGTGCTAAAATATGCATTACCAATATTGCTTTCTTAAACCTGGAAAAAATGTGAAGGGGAGTTACCTAAAAACATTGCCATATGCGTTTTTTAAAGTTATCATATTTTCCGTATTTTTCATTAACCGGATTGGCCTAGGTCCCGACCGGTCCGAAGAATCCAAGCTCTACTTTATGTATTACTGAATGCAAAAATATACGTGAAAAACTTCCAAAAACATTAGTTAAATTATTACTATCAACAAAAATGCGAATTCTGCGTATAAAGCAATTTTTTAATTAAAATACTCGGGTAAAAATATCAATCACTTATAAACAAAAATAAATAAGAAATCATTTGGACTTACTCTTATAAAAGTCTTGAAACTTTAAATCTTATTTCTATATATTAAAATAAAAATAGTAGATCAGGAAAAAAAAATTAACTCCTTATATCTGTGGTCAATGGACGACTGACGAAAATAGAGTACTGCATCTATGTAACTCTGAAATATGCTTTTGGTCTATCACAATACAGGTGTCCTTTTTTTTCTGTGATTCCCATTGCAACATTGAGGTATATAAATTCATCAATCTCTTTATTCCGATTGGCGAAAAGTTTGTTTTATATTAACTTGCACATCAGAATTTGAAAACTAGTCAAAACAGGCAGATCCTTTTGGTAAATTGCAGCTGTTTTGTGGTTTAAACATCGTAGATTGAAATCTAAGTAAGAATACAAGTATAAAGAAACAGCTTACTTACTAATAACAAAACGTGTATAAAATTGAAATTTCTTCGCATCTTTTTTCGTTCCATTTGAACACGTTTCTATGCTAAATATTAGTTTGTTTGTTTGAATTGAATGTATTTGCCGGAGTGAAATTAATTAGTTGAACTACAATTTTTGAAATATGTACCTTATACTACTTCATAAATACCGCATGTTACTTTTTTCATTATTTTCTATTTTTGTCACTTTTGAGAAAATGTAATTATTTTATGCACTCTCAAAAAACATTTCGCCCAAAATAAAATGTACAGACAATAAGTTGCCGGAACGCACATGTTATTGAAACGGATTTTTCTATTACTTGAAGAAATTCTGGTGTTTTGATTGTAGAATTTCAAAAAAATTTGAGATTTGGTTCACGAAATTTTCATCAGTTTGAGAGAAAATAGAGATACGTAAAAAATCAGTTCCAAATAGAAAAATCTAATGCACAGTGTTGCTGCTGCTCAGTAAACTGAGCAGTCTTTTGATTCAACAAAGAGATGCAACTTTAGATATTGGAGGATTTCAGGTGATTTTAGCATTAGATTGATGAATTTTCTGGTATTTTCGAGAAAATGTGTAAATTAAAGCAGATTTTTTTTTTTTTTTAAAGCTATAGTAGTAATAATAAAAGCAATGGGAAAGACATCTTTAATTTCCATTTTATTTTAGAGTGTATATTGATCGAATGCAGAAAGTGCGATGTTTCAAATTTTGATATGATACAAAATTTAAATCTGAAACAAAATCCTAAATACAAAATTCCCAAATTAAAAACAAAAGACAAGTGTAAATGAAGTGAAAACTTGTAAAATAGTTGGAAAGCAAAAAGTGCGTTATTTTAATGTCAGCGAAAAGCGTCCGTCGTGACAATGCCGAAATATTCCTGTGATTTGAAGAGACTTTTCTATTATTTCAAGCAATTTCTGCCTTCCGATTGGACATTTTTCGAAAATTTTGATCTTAGATTTCTGTTTTTTACCTATATTTACATGAAACGGATTTATAAATTCCATTCCTAATACGAAAAAGTACTAAGCAGCATAGCTGCCAAAACACCCATGTAATTTGGCGAACATGTTGCTTTAGGTGTGAATATTTCAAATAATTGGTGTTTTTTTTTTTTTTTTTTGGCCGGGGGGGGGGGGGGGCGAAACAGCAAAATTAAAGCGCATGAAAGCAAAATTTAAAGCAAATTTTTCTGTTTTAACGGAATATAATCAAGGGAAAAAATAATTCAATTCATGGATTATTTTGCGAGCATAGAGTCCTCCGTGTGTTGGGTTATACCTGACCTGAACTTGTGAATTCTATATCCATTCAGGGCCGTAGCTAGAAGTGATCTATAGGGGGGGCTCATATTTTTTTTATCTTTCTCTGACATAGAAAGATAAATTAGCGCATATTTACACTGTAGGTACTATGTTTCTTATCAAACTGTTGTAATAACTTCTTTTTATGCTAAGAAAAGTATAGGATGATGAAAGTTTTGAGTGTATAACTGGTGCAAAATTAAACATCATGGTAGCTTTATATGTACGAATAGGATGAGGGAGTGTTGAATTTCTAATTTTAGATACAATTTAGTAATTCTGCAAAACTGAAAAAGGATCTCAAAACAATTTTTTGAACAGAATTTTAGTTGCATTTTCGGAACAGAAATTCATTTATTATGACCTTGGAATCTTTTCCAGGGGAGGGGGGGGGCTCAAAATATTTTAGGGGGGGCTGAGCCGCCCATAGCGCCCCCTTGGCTACGGCCCTCTATCCATTCAAACTCAACCAGTATTAAAAACGTAGATGACCCAAACTCGAAAATTTTCGATCTAAAAGTATTTCAATCCCAACTCGAAATGCAAGAGAAAATTGAAAAAGAAAATTCATCTTGTAAAGCAATAATGGAAAAATAACCTACAATAATACCTCCAATATCAATTACATATTTTATGTAGAAAAATTAATGTATCAATTTATGCAATCATTGACATTCAAATAATATAATCTTACATTTTAAAATATACTTCGGCTATACTTTTAAGAAATGAGGTAGAATCGAACCCATTACGCTAAAACAATTAAATCTGACCCGACTTGAAAAATAGAAGTCAACCCGAATCTCTCCGAAAAAAATGTTAACTTTAGCCAGATCCGACTCAAATCGCCTGTCGAGTTGGGTTTAATTTCTCAAGGTGATGCAGGAATTTACCCGAAATGCGATCTAACCCCGACATCTCCACATTTCGATCTGAAGCCGAAACATTTCAGCCTTAAATAGATCCAAACCGTAACTGATGAAAAAATATATCCATACTGTAATGCAATTATGTAAAATACAACTACATCTCCAGTATCAATTTTAACTTTTAAGTAAAAAATCAGAATATATAAACTCATTAACATTCAACATATAATTTTTCAACTTAAAATAAATTTTGTAAATTCTTTTGAGATCGATCTTGAATCAAGAACCATAAGTGTTATCCCAAATCCAAACCCGAACCTGAAACAATCAACCGAACTGGAATCAGACCCAGAACGACAAAAGATTACTCAACCCGGTCCGATCCAGATTGCCACAGGTTCAATTTGCCCGACCCGATGCAGCATTCTACTAGTCATCCAAGACAGCCCCGACAAAACTAAGTATAAATTTTATCTTTTAAAATTTTATATATATATACTCTGTATGTGTCAAGAGTCATTCATGTATCATCATGTGTAGTCATCTATATAGATTTTTATTTTAAGAAATTCGTTTTTTTTTTTTTTTTTTTCCCTTGAAAAGATCGAGTTTATTTGAACTCGAATCTGCAAGAATCAAAATTCAGCCAGAAACCGACTCGTATCCAAAAGAATTAGTTTAATCAATCTGAGTTTAATATAATAAAAAAAAAAAATCTTTATATGTTGACCCAACTTGACGGGGGCGAAATTCAAAAGTCAAAATATTTTCCCCGACAATATCGAATTTTGACCCCGATGGGGGGGGCCAGGTATGCCCGACGGGGGGGGGCATGTGCCCCCCCGGCCCCCCCTTTGGTGCCGCCCTTGCTAAAAATTCAAGGACCCGTACGAACTCTGAAGTACAAAAATACTATCCTATGAGTCACCTCGCTTTTTATTCACCTTTCGGTGGAATTTTCTGACAGATCCCTTCACAATAGTTACATGACAATTTATGTCACATCAGTTAAAAGTTAATCAAAAAATAATTTAACTAAGCAACAAAAATATAAACTTAATTCAGCGGCGAGCTGGAATGTAATCGTGCAAAAGAACGGCATTCCTGAATGTATACGAAAACATTACGCACCCACAAACAACGTACGTGAAAGTGAAATCCATTTCATGTTGCATTACAACCGTTGCATTATTAAATCCCATCTATTTTTAACTCTTATCGTCTATTTATAGACTTGATTACCGAGGTCGGTTTATTTTTAGCTTCTGTACAACTTCCAGTTTGTAAGCTATCACTTTGATTAATAGGACCGCGATTGTTAAGTATGTAATAACTGTATACATATTCACGTCATGTACCATTTCTTTATGCGGTCTTGCTAGACTTGTTCACTTGATAATTAAAGAGATAAAGTTACTTAAGTTTTTACGTTTATATATCTCTGGAAATGATCTGCCCAGGGGTCAAACTTCCTATGTGATGTTAAGCTTTGTTAATATTGAAACTTTGTTATCTGAAAGCTTCAGAAATTACTTATGTAAATCTATTTACAGTATTGCGATTTGAGAATTAAAATTTGCAACATAATTGCTGCATAAACTGACTTTCAACCATTGTCAGTTAAAAAGAGAGATTTCAGAAGGGCCTTTAGGCCCCATAGCTGTCACTTTTTTAAAATTCAAATTTCTTGATTGGCACCACTTTTTAAAAATGGTATAATTCCCCTTGTTTTCACCTTAGTTAACATGCCATTAAATAAGATGAATTTTATCAATTTCATTTAATTATTGCATATGCATATATAACATTATCTTTTTAGGGGTGAGGGGGAGTAAGCAAAATATTATTTGTTTGTTTTCAAAGATTTATAATTTTTACGCAAATTGCGGTGGCGTTTTCGATTGACTCTTAACTTGAATAACAGTAATTTTCCCGGTATTGAATAAATTTTATTAGAATCATTGATGATTTTTGTCATTGCCAATGGTGTAATGGAATACATATGGAGCTGAGCATATAAACGTTAACATTTTAGGGGGAGAGAGGGAGAGAATCTGGCACTTGATATCGTAAGATATCTATGGAGATTTTTTGGTATCGTTATTATTTTTTATCTAAATAAACTTTTCTTCAAGAGTTAAAACTCATGGCAAAATTCACCTTCATTAAAGATTAAAATTCATAAAAATACAAGTAAATGAACATACATTACTCAAAAGGTGCGTAAAAAATAATATAAAATCATTAAAAATACGCTAAAGTCTTTTAAAAACCAAAATTTTTTTAACCGACACTTACACGGTCCTCATTAGTGAAAAACTGGTAGTTCTTGTCCCTGCCAGATTGTCGAAAGCCATTTTCCCCAAAATTTCTCAAAATTTCCCCAAATCAGGCCTTTTTTCAGAAAAAGTCCCCAACGCAATTTCTGCTCAAAAAGGCAAATTTTCAAATTTCAATTTTATGGTACAAAATTTTTTTTAACAAATTTAAACTCAGTTTTCCCCTCAAATCAAGCATTTTCTTGAAAAAATTCCCCATTTACAAAAAAACATTTAAATCCCACAGAATTTTGCATGTATGTTAAACTTGTTATTTAAATTGTTGCTAGTCCATGGTGCTGGTCTATCATTACATTTGCTCTTTCAAGGTTTAGACCATCTGTAATAGTAGGGTTTGAATGAATCTGAAATGATGTTGGCACCATCTGCTTTTATCTGGCTTAAGCTATAAAACATAATTTTAAATTTTTGTTATCCCTATTGAAGCACCTATCTAATGTAAAGTATTTATATTGTGTCAATCACTATGATTTCGTCAATAATAAATCAAATATAGCTGCTTTTAACATCTTTTAAAAAGCACAGCAAATGAACATTTCGTACACGTCCTGAAGATTTAGTAATGTAAAGATCTAAATCGTTTAAGATTGCAGAGTTTTCATTTAAATTTCTTATAAAAAGAACTAGCGGAGCTGTTGCATTCATTGCGCAATTGTCAATTATACATGTAGCAATGTGATTGTAGTATGCAATTGGAGGTCTTGCAATTGAAAATATCTCTATTGGCATTTCATGAAGCACAAATTAACAAATAACAGACAACAAAAAAGTTATAAAATTGTTTTTAGTTTTGTTGTATAAATCTATACTAATAAATGAAATACATTTCTCTGCTTGTGTGTCCGACCACGATGACAGGAAAATCTGCGTCACTTACTTATCTGAAAATTAAAGTAGGAGATAGTCCAAGGCAGATTGTGATGAATCAGTAATGCATGTAAACGGTAAGCACGACCACGAAAATAATGATTATCTATTATTTCTGTATTTTATTTTCGTTTTCCAAATCAAAATCGAATTCGAGACAGATCCACTATTGGCAAATATCTGGAAATAAGAAATGAAATTGTGAAAACAATTCCCCAAGTTTTTCCCCAAAAATGTTCATAGTCCCCAAACATGTCCCCAAGAATTACTTGTTCCCAAAAAATTCCCCTGGAGGCTCAAAATCCCCCAAAATGGGGAAAAAAATCCCCAATCTGGCAACACTGTGTCCCTTTGTGTCTTCTAGCTCTATTCGGAACACACCACTTTATTTCAAGGGTAGTACGGAATATAAGATAGAATGGAAGAAGTTATTTGAAATTTTAAAAATAAAATAGATCCAGGTTTATCTATCATGTGTTAATTCAATCCAGACTGATTGAATATTATATTATGATACATCATTACGAACTATTTCTTTATTAGATACTAGCTGTTCTGCCCGGCGTTGCCCGGGTTCATCAAAAAATAGCAAGAATGGCGAAAAAACTTTAAAAATCATAATAAAAACCTCGAAAAATTTTTAAAGTGCTGCACGAATTTCGTCTAAACTTCGTTGAAAAGAGATGGGCTAGAAAATTGAAGTTGGATTATTTTTGCTAATGTGGAAAAGTCTTACAAATCGCAAAAAAACATTAAAAATCTCATAAAAATATAAAACAAAATTAAAAAATTGCGTTTCAAAATTCGAATAAACTTTGAAGAAAAGAGATCAGAATTTAATAAATTCGGCCAAAAATTGAACCTCTAAAAAATCGAAGCGGGTCGCAAAGAAACGTAAACATCGCTTTAAAAATGGGAAAATTTTCAAAAATCACGGAACTCAAAATTTACTCTACTTGGATAAATGTTTTGAATCTAATTAATTTGATAAAGTAAAAAGCATTGAAATACAAAAAAAAACTGCTAAAAAATCGCAATAAAAATCTTTAATCGCACAGGAGAAAATTTATCATATTAGCAAGGAAATTAAAAACCGAATTCCTTTTCCGTATCTGAAAAAGATCGCCGTGAACTCAAAAAAAAAAAAAAAAAAAAAAAAAAGCATACTGCATTAAAAATTGCTGTAGATCAAAATAAGAGAGCAAAACAATTACCTTAAAGGATAAAAGTTTGAAACCAAACTCTTATTAGTCTAGAGATTTAAAATCGAATTCCTTTGAAAAATGTTAAAAAAAAAAAAAAAAAAAAAAAAAAAAAAGACTGAGAAAGCCCAAAAATTGCATTGAAAATTGTAATGAAAGTCGTAAAACATTAAAAAATCTCTAGGGTGAAAATTCACTGTTATAATATAAAATATTGTAATCAAGAAATTAACCATATTAACCAAAAAGTTTGAAATCGAAATCGATTTCCGGATGTAAAAAAATCGCTACGGAACTTGAAGAATGGCTAAAAATTACATTGAAAATTGCATTAAAAATAGCTAAATATTTGGAAGTCGATGCTTAAAAAAATAATATTAAGGCAGGGCGGGGGGGGGGGGAGGTTATGATCGAAATCATTCATAAATTACAAAATGTAGGCATGGAACGCCAAAATCATATTAAGAGACAAAACATTGCATTCGAAACATAACTACATTAAACAAAATGTTTTATATCAAAATTGGTTTCCGAATGGCAGAAAATCGCCAAGGAACTTAAAAAAATGGCTAAAAATCGTATCGAAAACTATATTAAAAATCGCTGAATATTTAAAAGTCATGGCTGTAAAAATTTAATATTCAGTCGAAAATATTGTAATCGAAAATCGTTCATGAATAAGGAAAAGTCAACACGGAACACCTAAAATCCCCCAAATTAACTAAAAATTACATTGAATATCGCATTAGAAAGTGGCAAAATTCATAAAAGCGTGGAGAACAAATTGTACTATTTATGCTAAAAGTTAGAAACGGAACTTCTTTTAACGATGTCAACAACTGTCACAGAACTTGAAAAATCACTATAAAAAAGATTAAAAATCAGTAAAATTCAAAAATCTGGACAAAATTTGCCATAGTAAGATAAACATTTATATTAAATTCCTGCGGACATAATTTACCATAATGGGACAAAACATTGAAATCTGAACTCTTTCATTAGTTAATAAATATCGACACAAAACTTGCTAAACATTTTATGAAAATACGCAAAAAATCTGAATCATTGATGTCAAAATTTACTACATTAAGCTACAAATTATTTAAAAATTTCTCTTCCAATTATGAAAAATCGCCGTGGACTCGAAAACATCTAAAAATTGTATTCAAAAATTCATTACAAATCGTTTCAAGTTTAAAAATAGCGGGGGACAACATTTACATTAAAATAGAGTAAAATAGTGTAATCTGAACTATTTCTTAAATACGAATGAAAAAATCGGCGCAAAGCGTGAGAAATAATGAAATGAATGCTAAAAATTGCATTAAAAAATCACTAAATTTCAAAATTCGTAAATGAAGTGTAAATGTTCGAAATTAATTTCCTTTTCGAAATTTCAAAAAATAGCCGTGAGATTCAAAAAACCAATACAAACCATTGAAAAATTCATTAAAAATCGTTAAATGTAAGTACATCCCGTGAATAAAAAAATATTCTAGTCGTGTAAAACGTAGCAACCTTTCTTTTTTTTACATAAATTACAAAAAAAAAAAAAAAAAAAAAAAAAAAAAAAAAAAAAAAAAAAAACGACGCAGAACCCAAAATATATCAAAAATCACATTGAAAATCGACGACATTTACTATAATAGGCTAAAAGTACGTCATCAAATGGTTTTTACTTCTTATTTTTATATGTATTTGTATTAATGTTTTTCTAAATTATCTCTTCTTTCATTATTTAACATAAAAATTACATCTATTTGCATAATTTGGCTTGTTTCACGATAGATATAATTTGGCGAAATTGGTCGACAGGATAATCACGTAGTAAAAGGAAATCCTTTATAGATAATAAAAAATCGACACGGAACACAACAATTCTTGAAAAATCGCGTTAAAAATCTCTAAAATTATATTAGATTAAAAGTTTGAAATCAACTTTTACTTCTGAATATCAAAAAATCACCAAAAAACTCGAAAAATTTCTAAAAATTGCATTGAAAAGTGCATTAGAAATCACTAATATTAAAAAATCACAGGGGTCAAAATTTATTGTAATAGGGTAAAACGTTGTAATTGGAAATATCTCATGAATGACAAAAATCCGACATCAAACGAAAAAATCTCGAAAAATCGCATTAAAATTAGCTGAAATTCATAAATCTTAACAGCTAAAATTTAATACATCAGCCTGAAAGTTTTAAGCAAAATTCCTTTTACTAATGTCGAATAATAGTGGCAAAATTTACATTAAATAATTCACTAAAAATCCAAACATCGTTGCACGAAATCCAAATAAATTATATTGAAAAGAGAACAAAATTCACTAATTTAGGTCGAAAGAATGAAACCGCTTTCCTTTTCGCTAATGTGGAAAAATCGCCTCGAAACCCACTAAAATTCGCATATGAATTAAATTGAAAAAACTGAAAATCGGCCTTCAAGATGCAAAATTTCATACATAATTTCGTGCAGCGGTCTCTCCAGAGCATCGCCAGTACTTTAAAAATTTTAACATGCGTTATAAACTACCTTAAAGTGTAAAACAGATCTCCTTATTACATTTCCTAATTTTGTTCGCGTCCCTCCTTTCACGCACCCTGAAATGTGTCACACCATTCTTTCTTTACATTTTTTATCATGTATTATAAACCATTTTAAAATTGAAAATAAATCACATTGTTATATTTACAAATTTTAACAAAATCGCGTTCTGTTAGTTCCATTTTCCACCACCAGATAGCGCACTCTATTCTTCAAAAACTTTATCAAAACGATACTCTGTTAAAAAACCAGGTGATATATTACTCGAGGGGGTAGCGGTCTTAAGCAAGAATTTAAGATATTTTATGAAATTGCTATTCGAAAATAGTGGTAACTAAATTTTTGACATTTTAGGTAAATTTCGCAAAAAAAAAAAAAAAAACTTACTTATTGCATTTTCAACAGCTCAAGATTTTGATAGAACAACTATGAAAAAAATAGATGCTAAACGCAAAAAATCTTGAAAAAGCGTTAAAAATCACATTGAAAATCGCATTAAAATCGTTAAAATCTAAAATTCGTAACAAACACAAAATTTAGGGCTAAAAGTTTGAAACGGTTTTCTTTTTGTCAATCTCAAAAAAAAAAAAAAAAAAAAAAAAAAAAAAAAGCGCAAAATGAGAAAAAACATTAAAAATCGCATTAAAAATTCGTTAAAAATTCAAAAATCGCTGTACAAATTCCGAATAAACTTTGCTGAAAAGAGAAAAAAAATTGCTATATTGGGTTAAAAGAATGAAACCGTATTTCTTTCACTAATGGGATAAAACTGCAAAAATAACGCTAAAAATCGCCTAAAAAAATTATAAAAAAAAATCTAATCAAAAAATTGAAAATCGGGCTTCGAGATACAAAACTACATCTATAAAAGTACCTTCCCTCCACATTTTGTAACTCTACGTACACCAGACTCTTCAGAACAGAGCTGACACACATACAAACTTGTCTCTCTATTGTTATAGATTTAAAAAAATAGCGTTCGATTAGTTCCATTTTCCACCACCAGGTAGAGCACTCTATTCTTCAAAAACTTTAGAAAAACCATACTGTGTTAAATAACCTATCAGGTGATATATAACTCGAGGGGGTAGCGGTCTTAAGCAAGAATTTAAGATAGTTTATGAAATTGCTATTCGAAAATAGTGGTACCTAAATTTTTGACATTTTAGGTAGATGTCACAAAAAATACTACTTATTGCATTCCCAACAGCTCAAGTTTTTGATAGAACAACTATGAAAAAAATAGATGCTAAACGCAAAAATCTTTAAAAAACGTTAAAAATCGCATTGAAAATCGCATTAAAAATCGTTAAAATCTAAAATTCGTAACAAACACAAAATTTAGGGCATTAGGCTAAAAGTTTAAAACGATTTTCTTTTTATCAATCTCAAAAAATAGCCGCAAAATGAGAAAAAACACTAAAAATCGCATTAAAAATTCGTTAAAAATTCAAAAATCGCTGTACAAATTCCGAATAAACTTTGTTGAAAAGAGAAAAAAAAATTGCTATTTTGGGATAAAAGAATGAAACCGTATTCCTTTCACTAATGGGATAAAACCGCAAAAATAACGCTAAAAATCGCCTAAAAAAGTTATTAAAAAAAATCTAAACAAAAAATCGAAAATCGGGCTTCGAGGTGCAAAACTACATGTAAAAAAGTACCTTCCCTCCAAATTTTGTAACTCTACGTGCAGCAGTCTCTTCAGAACAGCGCTGACAGACAAACATCCTTCTCTCTTTATTATTATAGAAGATTATTTTAGATGTTCTCTTATGATATTTTCTTGGTGATTAATTGTACGGAAAATGGTTTCACATCTATTGAAGGGTTGAATTTGTGCTAATGTTTCTAACGCAGTTTCAGGTCTACTTAATCTCAGATCTGCATCATGTTCTTTTACTCTGTCTTGAAATTTTCCTAGGATCATAGATCATACCTATGTACATAAAATCTGTATTACCTTTTTTGTAGGGTGTAATATATATCTCGGATCTATTGATATCTTGGATTGGATCAATTTTCATATTTAACAAAACTTTTAACTTTGGGCGAGAGACTGCGATTAATGTAATATCAAACTTAAACAGTGTATGTTTCATGCTTTCAAAAAAACTTGAGGTATTGTTAACTTTAAAAATTTTTGAACTTTTATTTGAAGCTTTACTGCGTTTTTCTTCATCTTTCACTTTAAATCTGTTTATGATTTTTTCAATGAAACGGGACGGAATTTAATTCTCGGCTGCTATTTTTCTAATTATATCTAATTCTTCATCTAGCATATTTGCTGTCGATCATGCGCCAGCGCGTGATATGGCGCCAACGTTAAGGGGCCACTCACGCGCCAGCGCGTGATGTGGGGCGATGTCCAATAGCCAGTCACGCGCTAGCGTGGGAAAATCTTTCACCGATTCTTTGTTATAAAAAGTAAATCGGCTTCTGGGTAAAACCCACTTCTTCAGTGCGGCATTAACTATCATCACATCTTCACGTAAACGGCAGTGAACGTGCTAGAAAATGGCTTAAATAAACTTGAAACGCTCTTTTTATATAAAAATTAAAAGGTGTTAGCTTGAAATTTTTAGGAAAATCAATAGATCTAATTCCACTATTAAAGCATCGCATGGCAGTGACATGTTTTATTTATTTCCATTTTGCAGTTCATCTATAAATTACATTTTCTGTATGAAAAATTAGATATAATTAGAAAAATATCATCCGAGAATTCTATTTCAACCCGTTTCATTGAAAGAATCATAAGCAAATTTAACCTTTAATTAATGTTACCGATCTCATAGACCCCTGCTTTTTTGAGTTTTTATAGCTTAACTTGTTATTTTCAGTTTAATTACAAACACTACAGAAATTTTGTTTCATTTGGAACTTTAGTACTATCACCAGAGATTTTTAAATAGATGAATGTTAATTACAATAACCTTGTACAAAAAGTTTAATTCAAAAATATCATTCTAGCAAAAATTTTCTACGCTTGGAGTTTGATGCATGTAATCTTGTTTTTGTCAGCGCGATTCCGGCGCATAAATAGTGATTAAACGACAGTAGAGAAATACCTATTTTATAATCCTTCTTTTGTTTTTAGCTGTTGCTAAAAACTGAATCTGTGTTGAGTGAGAATCTTTATAAATAGAGCAATTTACCTGATACGATGCAATTGAACATGTAAAGCTGCATCAAGCATTCAATGATGCGGATGAGAGTCCCGACTGGCACCATCGACATGAAATACATGGACCGCTCTTCTCCCTTCATCATAGCCTTGAAGAGTGGGGTCGACATGTGTCACGTGTGTTCGGTATTTAGGTGTGCAAGAATGGTGATTAATTCACAGTAAAATTATTGATGTTAAATGATTAATATAGATACATATAAACATTATAAAATAAGACTATATTTATCTTTTACAAGTGAGAAAACGAAAATAAAAGATAAAGTGCTATCTTTTATTTAAAAAAAATTAAAAAAAATTATAATTACAAGATAAGGAATTAAAGATAATAAAACAGGGAAATATATAAATATATATGTTGTAATCTCTATGTTTACTTGAAGAATATAAGTTTTCATTCTCAGTTTAATCTGGAAATGTTTTATAAAATTTAATTAAATATTTCAGAGTATTCGGATTTTTATCAAAGATAACTTTATAGTAATTTTAGAACCCTTCTCCCTCCTCCCCCCCTTTCGATAACATACGTTATCATCTTTCAACTTTCGTTTGTGTGTTATGCGCAATGAAACATCTTCCTCAAATATTTTCACTAATTAATTTTTATCAAAAGACTTTTATATGCTCACATATGATACTATATCACAGATTTAAAAAGAAAAAAAACATTCTATAAAAAATATGCAAAATAGTGTTTGTCTTCACTATTTAAAAACTCTGCATTTCAAAACAATAATTTAAGACAATCTTATCTTTATATAATCTTAATATTATGAGTGGAAATTTTAAATTTATGTTCGTATTTTTGCATATATTTTTCATATTAATTAACTCAAGCATTAATTTCCACAGTTTTTTTTTTCCTTTCTGAAAAAATGAAAAAAAAAAAATTGTTGTTTTTATCTAAAAATTACGATAATTGACGACAGAATTAAGATTGTTTCCTTAATTTTTTCCAAATTCGAGTAAGTATATATATTTTTTTTTGTAATGATAATTCTAGAAAAACTTTAATAATAACAAAAAAAAACTTTTGAAATGCTATTTTTTTAAAAAATTAAATGCATCTTTAAAAATTATTTTGTGGCTGTGCAAATATAACGTTATCAACTTTATGGTAATTTTGGAACCCTCCCCCCTATCGATATCATACGTTATCATCCTTCGCCCTCCCCCCTGTCGGTAATGATATCGTTATCAAAAAGTTATGTATATACATATATATATATATAATTTTGTTCTTTTGTTTGGAGTAATATACAAAACTGGTTAAATTTATTTTTCGCATACTTTATTGATTCAAATGAAGAAAATTTAATAAAATACCGCTTTATTGAAATAAAATTCTTAAAGTTATTATTTAAAAGTATTTTATAATAGCTTTTTGTTGCATAATTCATTCAACAGTAATAAATTCTTATTGAATTCCCCGCCCCCCCGAACGGAAGTGGAGGGGGAGAAGAGTCACATAGAAATCCTTATAAACAAAACAAGTGGATAACATTCTTTCTCTAGATTAATTTTAAACACGATTATTCAATCGGTAAATTAATTATAACTGATGTAAATTTTCCATTTTTCAATTTTGGGTGAAAAAAGTCCGGGCCAGGATTCGAACCAGGGATGTATTGGCTGAAGCCGCCAATGCTCTACCAACTGAGCCATCCCGGGTACGAACACTGGAGGACTATTTCACCCAATTAACCCAATTGACATTCTTTCTCTTTTATTTATTAGTAAACACAAGCTTCATTTCCAAATATACTTCACATAAGGTTTCTCGATCCGTCATTATATGAACATTAATAGGAATGTCAAATACTGGGGTATACCATATTTTAGAATTCGATAATTTTAAATAATTTAATGATTTTAATAATAATTCTGTACTTTCATAAAAATAGACAACAGACTAAAAAAAGATAATATACTATTTTGAAAAAAAAATCCACGTTACAAATAAAAAGATACAATTTTGATTCAGTCAAAATAATATCGATATCAAAAGGCGAACTCCCTCCACCTAGATATATCTTACGATAGCATGTGCCAGACCCTCCCCTTTCTCCTAAAATAATAACGTTATATATGCAAAGCCCCTTATATGCGATCATTACAAATAATTTGAGAACGATTTACAGTAGTCATAAATACAAATAAATACATTACATGAGAGAAGAAAATTACAAATTTGCGCAAAAAATTTTGCCAAGATAGAAAACAAGAGTTTCTCATTTATTTAAATAAATAATAAAGTTATTGTGATTTAAAACTTGCGTTCTTTACACAAAATAAAAGGACATATATCAGTGTAAAAAAAAAAAAAAGTTTAAAAACTGATATGCTTCATTTACGAGGCAAA
Source organism: Maratus speculifer (assembly GCA_964019185.1). Classification (NCBI taxonomy): domain Eukaryota; kingdom Metazoa; phylum Arthropoda; class Arachnida; order Araneae; family Salticidae; genus Maratus; species Maratus speculifer. Next base: position 205,791,719 of record OZ025295.1, read on the forward strand.
AACCAATCATTATCAAATAATAACACTGTTTCAAATCACATTTTTTATTATTATTTTAAATAAAATAAATTAAAAAAGTAAATGTAAGACTTTCCTATGGAAGGTTATACCTCCTCCTTTGACATATTTTGATTTACATCTGTATGCACTGCAATATATCAACATTAATAATTAAAAAAATATGTGTGGCACTCGGGGACTGCCGCAGTAAAGCTATTGCATAGCATTTTTTATCAACTTATGCAAAAATACCGCGTCAATGTCTACTAAAGTCTATCGAAGGATACCGCGCCGAAGTCTGCCAAACTCAAACGTCGTTATCCGGAGTGTTAGGTTTCTTCTCGTTACGGAATTCCTAGATTCGGCCGCCGCGCTCAAAGCCCGCGATAATAGCTATGCAATAGCTTAATAAATTACCAAACAAAATTTGGTCGCGCTACGAAAATTAGATCGCGAGTTATAAGCATTTTAAATTTTTCGACCCTCACGGTGGAGGGGGGGATCACCTGTCACCAAAAATTAACACTGTCTCATAATAAATTACCAAACAAAATTTGGCCGCGCTACGAAAATTAGATAGCGAGTTATAAGCATTTTAAATTTTTCGACCCTCACCGTGGGGGGTCTCCTGTCACCAAAAATTAACACTGACTCATAAAAAATTACCAAATAAAATTTGGCCACGCTACGAAAATTAGATCGCGAGTTATAAGCATTTTAAATTTTTCGACCCTCACCGTGGGGTGTCTCCTGTCACCAGAAATTAACAATGTCTCATAATAAATTACCAAACAAAATTTGGCCGCGCTACGTAAATTAGATCGCGAGTTATAAGCATTTTAAATTTTTCGACCCTCACCGTGGGGGGGGTCTCCTGTCACCAAAAATTAACACTGACTCATAAAAAATTACCAAACAAAATTTGGCCACGCTACGAAAATTAGATCGCAAGTTATAAGCATTTCAAATTTTTCTACCCTCACCGTGGGGTGTTTCCTGTCACCAAAAATTAACACTGGCTCATAAAAAATTACCAAACAAAATTTGGCCGCGCTACGAAAATTAGATCGCGAGTTATAAGCATTTCAAATTTTTCGACCCTCACCGTGGGGGGGGGGTCTAATGTCCCCAAAAATTAACACTGCCTCATAATAAATTACCAAACAAAATTTGGCCGCGCTACGAAAATTAGATCGCGAGTTATAAGCGTTTCAAACTTTTCGACCCTCACCGTGGGGGGTCTAATGTCCCCCCAAAAAAACACTGCCTTATAATAAATAACCAAACAAAATTTGGCCGCGCTACGAAAATTAGATCGCGAGTTATAAGCATTTCAAATTTTTCGACCCTCACCGTGGGGGGTCTAATGTCCCCCCAAAAAAACACTGCCTCATAATAAATAACCAAACAAAATTTGGCCGCGCTACGAAAATTAGATCGCGAGTTATAAGCATTTCAAATTTTTCGACCCTCACCGTGGGGGTCTAATGTCCCCCAAAAAAAACACTGCCTCATAATAAATTACCAAACAAAATTTGGCCGCGCTACGAAAATTAGATCGCGAGTTATAAGCATTTCAAATTTTTCTACCCTCACAGTGGGGTGTCTCCTGTCACCAAAAATTAACACTGACTCATAAAAATTTACCAAACAAAATTTGGCCGAGCTACGAAAATTAGATCGCGAGTTATAAGCATTTCAAATTTTTCGACCCTCACCGTGGGGGGTCTAATGTCCCCAAAAATTAACACTGTCTCATAATAAATTACCAAACAAAATTTGGCCGCGCTACGAAAATTAGATCGCGAGTTATAAGCATTTCATATTTTTCGACCCTCACCGGGGGGGGGGTCTCCTGTCACCTAAAATTAACAGTCTCATATTAAATTACCAAACAAAATTTGGCCGCGCTACGAAAATTAGATCGCGAGTTATATGCATTTTAAATTTTTCGACCCTCACCGTGGGGGTCTCCTGTCAAAAAAATTAACACTGACTCATAAAAAATTACTAAACAAAATTTGGCCGTGCTACGAAAATTAGATCGCGAGTTATAAGCATTTCAAATTTTTCGACCCTCACCGTGGGGTGTCTCCTGTCACCAAAAATTAACACTGGCTCATAAAAAATTACCAAACAAAATTTGGCCGCGCTACGAAAATTAGATCGCGAGTTATAAGCATTTCAAATTTTTCGACCCTCACCGTGGGGGGGGGGTCTAATGTCCCCAAAAATTAACACTGCCTCATAATAAATTACCAAACAAAATTTGGCCGCGCTACGAAAATTAGATCGCGAGTTATATGCATTTTAAATTTTTCGACCCTCACCGTGGGGGTCTCCTGTCAAAAAAATTAACACTGACTCATAAAAAATTACTAAACAAAATTTGGCCGTGCTACGAAAATTAGATCGCGAGTTATAAGCGTTTCAAACTTTTCGACCCTCACCGTGGGGGGGTCTAATGTCCCCCCAAAAAAACACTGCCTCATAATAAATAACCAAACAAAATTTGGCCGCGCTACGAAAATTAGATCGCGAGTTATAAGCATTTCAAATTTTTCGACCCTCACCGTGGGGGGTCTAATGTCCCCCCAAAAAAACACTGCCTCATAATAAATAACCAAACAAAATTTGGCCGCGCTACGAAAATTAGATCGCGAGTTATAAGCATTTCAAATTTTTCGACCCTCACCGTGGGGGGTCTAATGTCCCCCCAAAAAAACACTGCCTCATAATAAATTACCAAACAAAATTTGGCCGCGCTACGAAAATTAGATCGCGAGTTATAAGCATTTCAAATTTTTCTACCCTCACAGTGGGGTGTCTCCTGTCACCAAAAATTAACACTGACTCATAAAAATTTACCAAACAAAATTTGGCCGAGCTACGAAAATTAGATCGCGAGTTATAAGCATTTCAAATTTTTCGACCCTCACCGTGGGGGGTCTAATGTCCCCAAAAATTAACACTGTCTCATAATAAATTACCAAACAAAATTTGGCCGCGCTACGAAAATTAGATCGCGAGTTATAAGCATTTCATATTTTTCGACCCTCACCGGGGGGGGGGGTCTCCTGTCACCTAAAATTAACAGTCTCATATTAAATTACCAAACAAAATTTGGCCGCGCTACGAAAATTAGATCGCGAGTTATATGCATTTTAAATTTTTCGACCCTCACCGTGGGGGTCTCCTGTCAAAAAAATTAACACTGACTCATAAAAAATTACTAAACAAAATTTGGCCGTGCTACGAAAATTAGATCGCGAGTTATAAGCATTTCAAATTTTTCGACCCTCACCGTGGGGGGTCTAATGTCCCCATAAAAAAAACACTGCCTCATAATAAATAACCAAACAAAATTTGGCCGCGCTACGAAAATTAGATCGCGAGTTATAAGCATTTTAAATTTTTCGACCCTCACCGTGGGGGTCTCCTGTCACCAAAAATTAACAATGTCTCATAATAAATTACCAAACAAAATTTGGCCGCGCTACGAAAATTAGATCGCGAGTTATAAGCATTTCAAATTTTTCGACCCTCACCGTGGGGGGTCGAATGGGTGCAACCGCGGATGCAACCGCGGGGCAACCGCGGTTGCATTCGGGTTGCACCGCGGTTCATTCGGGGTGCAACCGCGAATGAAAACCAAACAGGAAACGAAACTTTAAATCAAAAGTCGTTAACGATAACATCATTATCCTCAGACAAAACGTTTGAAAATAAACAACAGTTACGAAGCGATAAAATGTTCTTTTGTAATGTAAAAAACTACATTTTTTCAAAAACGGGTGGAAAATCTAACAGAAAAGAACTACATAACTGAACTGAATTGAAAAACTGGTGAAAAATCTAACAGTTATTCAATTTGCGAATATTAAGGAGTTACTTCTTTTGTGGTTGCATAGGCGTAACCAGCTTTTTGAACGGGTGGGTGCCCAGAATTTTTAACCTAAACTTGCTGGATACAAGCAATATCTTATTTTATATAGTAAAACCTTCTAAAACGGAAGCCTATAATACAGTTTTAAATTCCGTTTTACACAGTTTTTTTTATCTTAGAGTGTATAATTGTGAGATTTTTTTAATAAGGTATTTTAAGGGTGTTTTAATAAGGAGGGGGGGGACGCAAATTTTTTAAATAATTGTGAATGGGTCTGCGCAAGCAGGGGGGGGGGCTGTCCGGTCTGTACTTGCTGGATACAAACAATATCTTATTTTATGTAGTAAAACCTTCTAAAACGGAAGCCTATAAAATAGTTTTAAATTCCGTTTTAGACAGTTTTTTTATCTTAGAGTGTATAATTGTGAGATTTTTTTTAATAAGGGTTTTTAAGGGTGTTTTAATAAGGGGGTGGGGAAGCAAATTTTTTAAATAATTGTGAATGGGTCTGCGCAAGCAGGAGGGGGCTGTCCGGGCTGTACTTGCTGGATACATACAATATCTTATTTTATATGGTAAAACCTTCTAAAACGGAAGCTTTTAAAACAGTTTTAAATTCCGTTTTAGACAGGTTTTTTTAATTTTAGAGTGTATAATTGTGAGATTTTTTTTAATAAGGGTTTTTAAGAATGTTTTAATAAGGGGGGGGGACGCAAATTTTTTAAATAATTGTGAATGGGTCTGCGCAAGCAGGAAGGATGGGGGGCGCTGTCCGGGCACCCAGCCTGGACATTCAACATTGTTCGTTAAACGTCTCAAAAGAAACGATTAAGGACGTTTATAATGAATATTATTATTATTTTAGAGGTACAAAAAATGAAATCTTGATTAAAACAAGTGAAGGAAGATGCTGTCATTAAGAACCATGTGTTATTTATTTAACAGGGACTTTTCAGTAACATATTAATGCAATATTAGGTTCTAGCGTAGTAACACTGTTATTTATCCTAATACGATAAATAATGCCCATCCCTAGCCCTTATCTAGAATATAAAGAAAGAAAACAAAGGAACATTTCTGGAAATTAAATTCTGAAAAAAATCAAAAGCGATATTAACAAATCTAGAAAAAAAAGTTAAAAAAAAATCACAGAAAAAAAAAGAAAATATTAAGAATTTAAAATCCCCCCCCCCCATTAAAAAATGTACTTTTTCTCAAATTCCCCCCCCCCAAAAAAAAAACTAAATTTTATGACGCATCTTGCGTCACCAAACCCCTCTCTGGGCACCCCTGGTGGATAGATATATTTTGTAAATTCGTAAAATATTTATAAAACGTGGTGAAAATTTTTTGGGCATACTCAAGATCCCCTCATGCACATTGTGTTGAAATCCGCAGTAGAAAAGAACAAATGACCGCTCCCTCCCTTCCCCCCCCCTCCCACTTTTCCATTTTGAATGACACAAAGACGCTACTCGCAGAGATAAATAAATGAATTCAACACCTCTAAATAATGGTGGCAAAAAATGCATGTATTTTTCATAACTTAATCAGAAAAGCTGAAATCGGTTAATTCTAACGAGACAAATGACAACACAAAGTACCATTTATATTTTTAGAACTAGTTTACCTTCAAATTAGTTGTTATCTTTGCACGTTTTTATTTATCTATATTATAAAGGCCAAACGTATCTATGCGTAACGCATACATCATTTTGCGAATGACAACACTTTCAAATTTTAAATGAAATTTTGGTATATGCCAATATATGCCAATTTAATGGATTATAGAAACTCAATAAAAGATATATTTTACAAACAATTAGAATTTTTAATTAGATAACTCCTTTACATTTCTATAAATTACTTATACATCAAATACAGGTGTTTGTAGTTGACAGGTAAAAATAATTTCAATACTGCTATTTATATATTAGAATAATATAAAAGGTTTGTTCAAACTGTTGCTTATCCTTAAAAATCTCAGTGTAAAATGAACTCTAAGGTATATTCTAACCATTTGCATAATCAATAGAAAATTACGAATGTAAATTTAACGATTCTAAGTAGAGCTCAAGGGGGCTCTTCCTCCCCCCTAAAGGAATGTGCTTTATTACCTTAAAAATATAATATGCAGTTTATAAAAGTTTTATAACATCATTGCATAAAAACAGGATCAAAACGCATCAAATTTCTAAAACCTTCTACGTACTTTTAGGTGCGTTCGCAAGAATATAAATACGAAGCACTTATAGTCGTCTTCTGGTCTGTTAGTCTGTCTGCACATAACTATGAAAAAGTATCCAACCAAATGGTTTGAAATTTAAAATATATAATTGTTGCGTAATTTTGTCGAGTCATTTCAAATTTTATGAACATCGCTTCAATAATTTAATTACAGGAACAATCAAAATATTCCATTATATTACGCCAATCGGAAAAGAAACTTCAAGTGCATTTTAATGATGTCATACTTCTCGTACATAATGAAATTGATGTGCATCTATGAAGTATATTAAAATATATATTCTGCACAATATGCAGTGCAAAGAATATTTGTGCTTAATTTACAAGGCCGCACAAAAGTATTCCATAATATAATGGTATAGGGAGAAACAATGTTTGAGGTGCATTTTAATTATATTGAATCCTTTAACATTTGTTTTAAATTTGTATATGTTGCTGAGGGCTATTACAAGTTACTTCCTATATAATAGAAAACATCACATAGTACTAAACAAAGACACACAAAAGATTCCAAATGCTATATATCCGAAGTACAGTATATAAGCGATGATTGTTGGAAGTTCATTTTCAGTTTTGATTTGAGCTTTTAACTAAATTTTTGCGTTTTACGTTATGTGTATAAATGTGATAAATCATATACAGGGTTACAAAAAAGAATTTGTAAGGTATACTGAGTTTAAATGGAAATAGCTTAAAAGGTTTTAATTATTATTATTATTATTATTATTATTATTATTATTATTATTATTATTATTATTTATTTATTTATTTATTTATTTATTTATTTTTATTACCCCATTTTACGCTGAACTACATTTAACACACCAAGATATCTGTGTACAATATAAATAAAACAATTTACAAAGTCCCTCAAAGATACAAGGACATTGGATAAAAGGCCTTCTATGGATAATAATCTCTGGAAGAGTGATTTCAGCAGACTTAAGAGCGTATGTAAGTCTTAAATAAATTACAGCTAATAATTAAATAACTGTTAATTAGTAGAGTGTAAATAAATAATGAAAGGTAAAATACAGGATCGTATAAAAATATTCAAATATAATTCCTTTTGTTGGTATAAGAAAAATTTGAAATTTTGCATTTTCATAATTCAGGACTTAATAAATCTAAATCCATCAAAAAATTTGTAGATTACAATTCATAATTTTTTCAAATATTAATTTTACAATTCATAATTTATATCATAAAATTATAAAAATTGCAAATTCAACAATTTATATTTGGAAATTTTGGTATTATTGCTACATAAAAAATAGCACATTAAGAGTATAATTTCAGTATATATATTAATAAAAATATGAAAATGTAATACAATATTAGAAGCATTGCATTTTGAATGTTTATAATTCAAAAACTTATCATTCAAATGGCTTGAAATTTGTTGTCTAGACATAGTTTGAACCAAAGATTTGAAATATTTTGTTAAAATTGGGTATTGTCATTACAAAAAAAAATTAAATTTGGGTAGCTTCTAATATGTAGCAAATTTTACATACATAATTTAAAAGTAGACTTTATTTCCAATCGTTCGGTAACAGTAACTCTCTTCTACGATACTGTCGGGAAGTTAATAAGGGGTGTTAACTTTTTTTTTTTTTTTTTTTTTTTTTTTCACAACTGTACACATTACTCCGAGTCCTTACTAGTAATAGATTTTTATACGGCACACAAAGTGTTATGAACGTCTATATATTTTCTTTTTTAGATGATATCATTTCTTTTTATGACTTATGACTGGCGTTTTAGATTTGTTGCTTTGCAGGATTATTTACGAGTTGTTTTTCATGAGATATCATTCCTTTATTGTAAGGTATTTCACTTGCATTATATACATCCCATTTTAATTCAAAAAAGAAAAGGTAAACGAAAGATGATAGAGATGAAAAAATATTTTAATAGTGATGCTATAAACGTTTCAAATGTGCAACATGTCTAATGAGATATAACATTGCACTTTTTTTACAATAATTCAAAACTATTTTTTCTATTCTTACAAATCTCAGAAGAAAGTATTTACAGTGCCAGCAAAAGAAATATTGACACTCATTGAAAAATGTGAAGTTTGTGACAAATGGTCCGTACTGATACATTCACTAGTAATGTTATTTATTTATTTATTTATTTCTACAGTTTTTATAATTGGTATTAATATTACGTCACGTTTTAAAATATTATCAGACCTGGGTGAAGTCTGTCTCAGTTTTTTAAACTTATTTTCCGTTTTTGTGAACTGCCATGTTGTAAATTGGCTTTGCCTTTTTTAGGACATTGATAGTTTGCCCTGATGCTTGTAAATCTAAGGCTTTACGACTTGCTGCAACATTTTGTTCTAATAAAGTCAAAGCACGATGCTGTTTAACAAATGTAAGCTTTTTATGTTAATTGTGTGCACCAAAAAAGTTTTTTGTGGAGAAAAGAATTTAAAAAAATCTCTCTTTTCAAATATCCCTACCAAAATTAAAACGAGAAGAGAGAACTCTAAATCATGTTAATTTGAAAGGGCCACCACTCCAAGTAATCAACGCGTGATAGAAACTCTCACTCGCCTCTTCTATTTAAAACTATAAAAAATAAAATAAAACAATAACTGTTGCCATAGGGTGATTTATTAATTAACTCAACATAGACAGTATCCTAATAATTTTTGAAAAAAAGCCTGTACATTTTCGAAATTTGAACATATGTAGGGATTTAAATACAGATTGAATTACGAGCATTTGTTTTGTTAGTTGGCGTGCTTGAAGTAATCTATCTACGTATATATATAAAATACAAACGAAAATTTCTTTTCGGTTTCTTACTACAAGAGTTCTACTGAAGACATTTTGATGGAACTTATATTGTTAGATAAATGTTATTTCTGGGAAGATTTTACTATATAACAATTGTTCTACGTAGATTAGTTATACAATTATGACGGAAAATTCTGTTATTTTGAGAAAAAAGGTTAACATTTGTTATTTTTGGGCGATCATATCTTAAATAAAAGAAGTGAAAAGGCTATACATCTCTAAAAGTAAAACAATTTTTTTTTACTAATATTATTTTAAGAAAAAAAAAGAAAGAAAACAGTATTCACAAGTGGTGATTTTATAAAACGCAAATATTTAATTTAAACACGAAAAGGAATGTTCGTAATGCTTAAAAATTAATTCAGTTTGACATATTTGAATTCATATTTGGGGATTTATCTTCTACTGCAAGTTAAGGAAAATGCTTTGGATAAATTTGATTAAATAAAATCTGGGTAACAATTATTTTATTTTATTAATTCAATTTTTTATCTAATTCACCCAATATGTGTTGTTCATAAAAAAAAAAAAAAAAGCTGAGTTAATTGTAATAAGAAAGAAAATTTAATTCATTAAGCATAGATTACGAAACACTTTCCAACACATTCAGAATAATGCAACAAAACTGCACAGCTTAATAAATTAAAATATTATATGTAATTTAACAATATGGAAACACTTTTTTTACACAGGAAGTAATTTGTAATAAACCAAACCAATGTTTATCAATTTTATTATACATGAAATAGCTTAACACAATTAAAATATATGCCGCAAATGATGTTTCCATAAATCTATAGGACCCTCTCTTTGAGCTTGGAAAGGGTAAGTTTATTGATAGTTGCAAAAATTATTTTGATTTCATATTATCTGAAAAATTTAGCTATGAGAAAGATTGATTTAGGAAAGAAGGGTAAAGAAAAAAAGTATATTCCTTTATAGGGCCACACAAAAGAATTCCGTTTTATAATGGTAAAGCATGGAAACATCATTTGCGGCATATATTTTAATTGTGTTAAGCTATTTCATGTATAATAAAATTGATAAACATATTTGAATTCATATTTGGGGATTTATCTTCTACTGCAAGTTAAGGAAAATGCTTTGGATAAATTTGATTAAATAAAATCTGGGTAACAATTATTTTATTTTATTAATTCAATTTTTTATCTAATTCACCCAATATGTGTTGTTCATAAAAAAAAAAAAAAAAGCTGAGTTAATTGTAATAAGAAAGAAAATTTAATTCATTAAGCATAGATTACGAAACACTTTCCAACACATTCAGAATAATGCAACAAAACTGCACAGCTTAATAAATTAAAATATTATATGTAATTTAACAATATGGAAACACTTTTTTTACACAGGAAGTAATTTGTAATAAACCAAACCAATGTTTATCAATTTTATTATACATGAAATAGCTTAACACAATTAAAATATATGCCGCAAATGATGTTTCCATGCTTTACCATTATAAAACGGAATTCTTTTGTGTGGCCCTATAAAGGAATATACTTTTTTTCTTTACCCTTCTTTCCTAAATCAATCTTTCTCATAGCTAAATTTTTCAGATAATATGAAATCAAAATAATTTTTGCAACTATCAATAAACTTACCCTTTCCAAGCTCAAAGAGAGGGTCCTATAGATTTATTCAATTTTAGGGGTATCTACAGTATTAATTGCCGGTGAAGTTTTTCCTAGATTAGACAAACTAAACTCTTAAAAAAGTATTAAAGAACATCAAAATTATATTAGGAAACAAGAAATCAATAAATCATCTAAACATTGTTGTGAGATAAACCACACTTCTGACTTCAGTTCAATTAAAAATATTTTCCCAACCTACTTCCATTCATGAACTTAAGTTCCTTGAAGCATTCCATATTTATAAAAATTTTGACGAAAATATTGTCAATTGTGAATTCGTCATCCTTCCATTATCAGATTGCTGGAAATATTACATTTAAACCTCTTTTTCTTAATTATTTTTTCCCTTTGATCTATTTCACTCTCTTTCGATTTCATTTCTCATCCATTCGCCTATAGGCCATTACTTGCAATCCTCTGGTGTCCTATTGGTTATTAAACCTTCAATTCAAATCCTCCATCTCTCCTATATATATTAGCAAACTTCTACCTTCCTTAACACAGACGATGGTAGGTTATATGCTACCGAAACCGGTTTGCTTCTAATTTAATAAAATTGGTGCTTCTAATGTTGTTCATTTTTATGTTCTTACATTGATAAGGAAAATCAGCTTGTATAAAATGGTTCTTTTAAAAATGTCATTATCTTTCTGACTTGAATAACAACGCTATACCCTAATGACAATACACTTCTTTTAGTTTTGAAGTTTAAAAAAAACTCCGTCTTTCTGGGAATAGTTTTTAGAACCACGGTATCAAAAAACTTTTGTCTTAAATTTTTAATCTTATATTTTATATGTTTTGATCGAAATTCAGATATTTTCAGGAATTAATATAGTTTATTCATAAAGTATTTTCTTTATTTTAATACACCATCATGTATATTTCACAATGTATTTCGTTTGCATTACTTAATAGAATATCCAGATTTTCTAAAATGTATTAATCGAATAATAATTTGTACAAAATAAAATGACAGCATTTTGCGCATACATTTACCTTCATTTACGCTGCATCAAATGATGTATTATATAAACACATCTGCTAGTCCTACTGTTTTTATACCAAGTGACGTCACATTAAAATTCTCTGATATGAAAATAGTTTTGAATGTATAATTTTAATATATGACGTAATTTTTACTAATTAAGGAATTTCTCTTCAATAATTTATTTCTTTTAAACTTTTTTTTTTCTCTTATACAATTCACAAGTATATATATTATTTGATTTAAAATAGTTTGGGAAAATAATTATTTTTTTTAAAATATAATCTAATATTCAACATTAAACATGTTATACGCGAAATAATGGACAGAATTTCTCTGACGTCAAAATTGGTAAATGGCGATTTTCATAGTCTCGAATCGAAGGAAAGAATAAGGTCTTTCTTTATGTATTAGCCGAAGATAAATGCTAAATCTTTATATATATAACTCTTCTGTGCGTGTGTATGTCACTGAACTCCTCCTAAACGACTGGACCGATTTTAATGAAATTTTTTATGTCTGTTCCAGTGGATTCTAGAATGGTTTAGATTCACATTTCATCGAAATTGATTCAGTACTTTTTTAGTAATTAGGCAAAAACTAATAAAGTCAGTGATTTTTTGTTAATTAAAAGTTTTGAATAAGTTCGCTGAATAGAGTGCGGACAGAATGGCTAAGTGGTCTAAGGCGCCAGATTTAAGCTCTGGTTCTCGAAGAAAGAAATAGTGTGTTCGAATCCCACTCCTGACATACGTGTAGGATTTACAATAATTTTTGCTGTATTATAATTTTAATTTACCGACTTCAGAAAATCGTTAACTTTTAATTAAAAAGAGAAAAATAAACTTTTCTATCAAAAATTGAACCGACTTAAAAAAGTGCTGCAAAGTGAAAAATAATTTCCGTACATAGTTGTAATAAGAAATTAAATTAAGAGCGAAGTATTTATCATGCGTATTATTATATTTATGTACATTTATTTGATTTTTTGGAGTCGGTGCCAGGACAACGTCTGTTGGGTCCGCTAGTTACTTATATTCTTTTAAATGTAAACGATTTTATTTAATATCGTCTCCATGCAGTGGTAAATACAATAAGTAGTATTCGTGTTACAATTCTTAAAAATACGATTTTTAAAGCATCGAACCGAGTAGAAGAATACATTCCAGTCACTTAAATTACTACGATATGTAATACTTGGGATTTTTAGATATGACATAATTAGTCCAATTAATGCATTTCTCGTGTAAAAATTTTATTATTGTAAAGATTTTTTTTATTTTTATATTTACGTGTAAATATTTTGACCCAATTTATTTTATGCTTTTGACACATGATTATTCAATGATGCGCATTTTAAAATTTGTTTCTAATTTTAATAATTTCACTTTTCATGACAAAAAATAAATCTCATATACATTTTTTTTCTCTTCAAATTTTTCCTGAAAAACATACTTAAAACATAATATTGTTTCAGAAGCGATTGAAATAACAGATAATTTATTAATCAGCCTGAAATTGACGAAAAGATGCAATCTAGTAATCCATATAACTTTTAACTATTGTCCCCCTTTAAAAAAAAAATAAAAAATATAATGAAATAATTCTGTTGCCACTACAGAAATTTAATTAAAACTAGCAAAAGCCATGCTTTGTTTGGATTCGCGAAGCATTATTTTATAAAACAGATATTTGAAAGTAACAATTTTTTTTTTTTTTTTTTTTTTTTTTTTTTTTTTTTTTTGCATCTTTATTAAACAAAAACGTTATTTTATGTTTTGGCGCATTTTAATTTTTTACTTATGATGTAAAACTGGCATAAGATATTTTCGAAGCAAACTTTTACAAATTTTTTTTTTAATTTTCAACTAAAAGCTCTTTTAAAGATTTTTTTTTTTACAATTTCAAGTAGTCACTGGTGTTTTTTAATTGTTTGAAATATGCATGTTTCCAATCTTTGTAATCAACATCCGATAATCTTTGATAGCTGTTTTAGAATAATATATTTGAAGAAAACTTGAAGAAAGTTACTTCTTCAAAATCCTATTTTCTGGAAAAAACATTTGAAATCTGCTTTCGTTGATACTATGAATTTTCAACTGTAAAACATTTTATTTTAATTTCTTCATTTTTATACATGTTAGCGTATGAGAATTGCTGTAATTCTCTCCGCGTGGGAGAACTGTTTACTTTCTGCGAATGGCAACTCAATTAATGGAATTACCTTTTAACGAAGCACTCTCTCATTCTCGCAGTGACGTTTTCACGAATAATTATTGTTGTGTTTGCGAACTTATTAAAGTCTTATTTTTCTATAAAATCCTTCTGATTAATGAGTCGATATTATTTAGCCACAATACGACCTTCGCAAAAATATTTATAAAGAGCTTGAACCAACAACTTCACGCAGATCTTTTAATTTTTCATTTATATAACAAATTTAAGAATTAATTTTATTTGTTTACAATTATTTTGTTGCCAGTTTACAAAAAAAAAAAAAAAAAAAAAAAATCCATAATACAATTCTTTTAAAATGTTTAAGTGTCATCTGTGCAAACGATTTTGCGGGATTCGCATTTGTAATGATCGAAAGGTGGCGTTGTATAGACCTGATAATCGTTTGTTTACGTATTTCTGTTTATTATTGTTCTTGTTGTTTATTTTCTGTTTACGTAGTTCTGTTTGTTCCATGCAGCGAAACCTTTGGATAGCGAAACCCGTTTAAAGAGCTATTTAAAGTGCAGTTTTTTATCTTTTTTATTTAATTATGGGAGATAAATTACAAATATCGACAATTTTAGAATTTCTAGATGCTGGAAAATCTAGTAATTGCTTTAGAGAAGCTGAAGAAATTATTGATTTATTAATCATGCAAGCATTGTGTTGCTGTCATATTATTTTGCCATGAGTAAGTCAAATGTACTTTTTTATATTATAGATCTAAACTTTGTGTATAAAATTTTGATTTTAAATAATTTTAATACAAAGAACCCAACGTTGCATGCGTTATAGGACTGTTTATTTATTTATTTATTTATTATAGAACTGTTTATTTATTTATCGGCCTTTTAAACACTGATTTCAGCGGAAGATATCAGTTCTATTTCGTTTCAGACTTTGTCCGCGAGAGGGCGTCTATTTCATTTCAAACGCGAATAATGAAAACATGTTTTATTTAATAAATTAATCATGATTCTATCTATAATTATTTACTCCATGATTTAAACTTTTTTTTCTGAAAATATACGCGCTTCATTTTTTATTTATTTGCTAAAATGCTTCCGTATTGGAAATACATGTAAAATAAATTAATTAAAATAATAATTTTTTTAACGTTTTACTGTAAAAAAAATTATATTCTGCAAATCTACAAATTATAATTTATTTTTGTGTTTAATTTGAAGTTAAAATATTGAATAGTTTTTTTGTAAAGCGTACGACAAATTGTAATTTGAGTGGACTAGTAGAGGATTCGCTTCGCTCATCCTAATTAGAAAAAAATTAATATTTCGAAAATTAAATGAGATTTTAAAATTCTGTTACCAGTTTTGATATTTGAGGATTAATATGGACAACTGGTGTTAATTTCTCGCAAAAACTCCATATTTTAGGAAAAATAGCGTTGAAACTGAATCAATCTTTTAATCAGTAGTTTCATAAAATAATTTCATAAATTGATTTCATTAGGATTTTTATAGGGTAGATTATATTGCACCAAGCTCCATCTCAATATTTATTAAAACAACAATATATTTTTTTGGGAGGGGGAGGGGGGGGGGCTTGTTAGATAATTTGGAATATACCAAAATAACACAAAAAATAAAGTATCTATTTTTTAAACATGGCTAAATTAAAGGAATAATATATATATATATATATTTCTAATTTCTGCACAATTCCAATGGGTTTGTCTACAACGATCAGACATTGGAATGCCAGTAAGATGGCTATTGCCCGAGATGCGGATTAAACCTGCTATACTATTCAATACGCCTAACTCTATCAGCTTTTCTGCCTAACTCTATCAGCCGCATTAGCTGGCTTTTTAGCTATACTTTCCAATACGCCTAACTCTATCAGCTTTTCTGCCTAACTCTATCAGCCGCATTAGCTGGCTTTTTAGCTATACTTTCCAATTTGCATACTAAATGGTTGTTCCATGTTTTCTGATTTTTTTAATTTATTTAATTTTATTTATTTTTCTCGAGCTACATTTCCTGTTAGCTAGATACGATCTGATGAGTCGTCAGCTTCAATTATATTTAACTGCATATGAACCGATAATTTTTCAACTTTATGCTCCGATAGTTCTTCTTCAGCCCTTATCTGCCGTTAACATCCTATAAAATTGATCTTTCGATATACCTTATTTTTTCCCTGAATCTTCCACCATATAGAGTAGATGTACCAGTAAGATGCTGTGCATATATAACATTATCATTTCAGAGAAAAGGGGGAAGGGAGGGGGAGTCTATCATAAGTTATGTCTAGGGGAAGGAGGTTGTCTTTCATTTATCAATATTTCAAAACCGATCAAATCAAAATTTTATTTTTTATTTATAACATAATATTTTGTTCAAAATAGTATTTGAAATGAAGTTTGTGTTTACTAATAAATATAATAGAAAGAGAAAGAACGCTGTCCACTTGTTTTGTTGATAAGAATTTCTACCTGCGCCCTATGCCTCCCTCGTTCAGGGCAATATAAATATTTTTAAATAGTAACTATTTCTTTTAAGTGTCATTTGATGTGAAGTGATATTTTATTGATTCTACATTTGAATCAATAAGCTTGAAAAAAAAAAAAAAATTAATCAGTTTTCCTGTTTTGTGCACCACTGAGCAATGTGTTGCATTTTAATAAATACATTCTTATTAGTTAAATTGTATGGTGCAACTGTCCTGTATATATTATGCAATCAGTTTTGTTGTCACTCCAAACAAAACAAATAAATTCTAAAAATCAAAATTTTTTTACACTTTGATTACGATATCGTTACCAAAGATGGGGGGGGGAAGGGGGGGGGGCAATGGATGATAATGTATGACATCGTATGATATCGAATGGAGTGAAGGTAGTTAAAAATTACGGAAAAGTTGGTAATGTTATTATTTTCATATTCCCTAATGGACATCCTTAACGGGAGACTTACTGGTTGGGGGGAAAAAAGTGGAATGGAATATCATATTGTCCTATGAGAACAACACGTATCCTTCTTGTTCATTCAAATTAAAAAATTTTAGCAATATTTTTTTCAGAACGTAGATAGAAATCTTTATTCCTCTGTAAGCTTAAAATATTTTTAAGATAATTATGCGTATTTTAAAAAATTCCGTAAAGAATTAAAAGTAATCTCAGCTTTTTTGTAACTTTGTACGAGAAAAAGTATTAAAAATTTGGAGCCTACAGAGAGTAATAGAGAACTTTTCTATATAGGTGTTTAAATAAATAAAAATGTATATGTGTATAGTTATATTGGGTTATTCTACTTTCATTGTTGGTGTTGAATTGATAATGGTTATATATATATATATATATATATATATATATATATAGCACTTAGAGAATAATGTGTATCGGCAGATCCAGAGTCCCGTGCCATAATTAAAATTGAAATCAAACTATCCTTACTAATATTATAAATCGGAAAGTGAGTTTGTTTGTTTGTTTGTTTGTTTGTTCCGCTTTCACGCCGTAACTACTGAACCGATTGCTTTGAAATTTTGCAGACGTGAAGTTAGAAGTCCGGATTAAATAATATGGTAATTTTTATTTATTTTATTCAAATATTTTCCTTAATAATTCAAAATTTATTTTTCATACAAAATCAATATGAATTTTTCAGATAAAATTTAACCATTTTCCTTTCTTGTTGCCAAGAAAATAAAAAATTGGAATAATAATTTTTTAGCGGCAATGAATTTTTAATAGAAAACTTCCACGCGAAAAACTATAATAAAATAATTTAAAAGAAAATAAATATGACGTCATGTTTGAAATAAAAATAAAAGGTGTATTTTTTATAATACATTTAACAAGGATATTTGTTTAGTTAATGGGAATTTTTGTGTAAAATATGGTGACATAAATTAAAAGTAAAAAGAATGAAAAAGAATTATATTTTTAATAAAATGGTTCACTTATGAAAATGTGACGTCATAGTTGAAATAAAACAGGTACTTTATAGCAGTCGTTAAAAATACAAGGGGTATGAATATCAGTAGCTAATGGAGCGAGATAAATAATGACGTCATATTTAAAATGAATCAGAAATACTTTTTACTTACTCTAATTAAGTTATAAATTACATACAAATGAATATTTTTATTCAAAACTCATAATTATCAACGGAAGAAATTTTTTGTGGGGAAAAGAGGGAAAATAAAATCACTGATTAATATATTTTTGGCACGATTTTTTAACACTTTCGAACAAAGTTGAAAAGTTATTATGCTTTCGGTTTGTCTGTCTGTCTGGTCGCTTTCCAACTTTCGTAAATATACTCCGATTTCCATGAAATTTTTGGACATTATTAACGTTTACCTAGCGCGAAAACATATTGAAAATGAAGTTTCTACCATGATTAGTTTATTTACAGGGATAGTCAAAAAATTTCCTTATATTACGGCATTATGGGGAAAAATCGTTTTAATAAAATTTAACGATGTTACAGCCTGTAGAACATATTCAAATTTATATGCATTTACAAAGTGCACTAAAATATGCATTTTGTAAAGTATGTAGTGAAAAGGGCACTTACTATTCATTTACAGGGTCAGACAGAAGAATTCCATTGCATAGGAATAAAGGGAGGAACAGTTTCCGACATATTTTAATTATGGTAAACGATTTCATGTATAATCAAATTGATATATGTTGCTGAGGCTTAATGTAAGTTATTTCATGCATAATACGAAGTGCATAGCATTTACAGGGACACACAAAAGATTTCAAATATTATATATTCTATCCGAAGTACTGTATATCATGGATGATGACTGTTGCATGGATGAAATGCATTTTGAATTATGATATGTGCTTTTAAGTTTCGCTAAATGTAAGCATATTAAATGGAGAGTATATATGGTAATAGTATAAATAGTTAAATTTAGATATACAGGGTTACACAAAAGATCTCGGAAAGGTTACTGAATATGAGCGTAATTTACTTAAAGGTGGTTTTTAAATAAAATATCCATTTTTATTTTGAACTGCATTTAGTAAACTAAGAAATGTTTGTAGTATATATATAAAATGATAAACAGGGTCCCGCAAAGAACTGGATACAAGGTTGTCTTCGGATGATAATTTCTGAAAATGTAATTTAGGTAGTAATAAGAAATATTTTTGTTTGAAATAAATTTTAGAAAGATACTTTCGTGTATTAAAGGCACTTGGAAAACTACAGGGCTGAACAAAAGAGTTCAAGAATGTTTCTATCTATTAGTATTAATCGCTGAAAGGAAAATTTTGACCAGCAAACAAATTAGCAATTAGGGATTATCAGAAATTTTTTTACCATAAATTCGCGATAAAAAGTTAATTACACATGCTTTTCATCATCGAAATTTTTTGCTTGATTGATCAATTATTTCTTCTTTAAATGTTATGCGAACAAAGTCACGGGTAACTGCTAGTTAAACTTTAAAGGAAATAAAATTCGAGCAAGAAAAACAAAATAAAGACAATATAAAGAGGCTGTGGATCTCATCAGCGGTGGGCAGTTTTAAAACACAGCAAGTACATATGAATGGATATGGAAAAGGACTATTATAATGTAGTGGCAATGGGTTTCGATCAGAGTGCTACAATTTAAAAAATCAAATGTGCAAAAACATTTGATATCATAACACTCCCCCACCGGACCCAAACGCCACAAAAAACAGCATATAACACATTTAAAAATTATACTGCCGAAATAAACAAGTGTGTAATATAAATTAAAACAGCAATAAAGTTGTATTACCCAAGCATCAGAGACACAGCCACACAAAGCAACTAAAATCCAGCATCCAAAATCAATCCGTATTCGTTTCCATGTCGTTGCCACACGATTGCAGTCATCCTTGTAAAACCGTCCAAAAGGCTTTAAGTTATGCAAAATCATTAACTGCCAATCATATAGCAATAACTTAAAAATTCAGACTGTCAGTAAAACTAGTATATTTATTAATGAATTTTAGAGGTAAATTATTCTTATAGTGTGAAATATTATTTAAAAATGCAATTTATTATTTAAGTATGCAATCGTGTGGCAACGACATGGAAACGAATACGGATTGATTTTGGATGCTGGATTTTAGTTGCTTTGTGTGGCTGTGTCTCTGATGCTTGGGTAATACAACTTTATTGCTGTTTTAATTTATATTACACACTTGTTTATTTCGGCAGTATAATTTTTAAATGTGTTATATGCTGTTTTTTGTGGCGTTTGGGTCCGGTGGGGGAGTGTTATGATATCAAATGTTTTTGCACATTTGATTTTTTAAATTGTAGCACTCTGATCGAAACCCACTGCCACTACATTATAATCGTCCTTTTCCATATCCATTCATATGTATTTGCTGTGTTTTAAAACTGCCCACCGCTGATGAGATCCACAGCCTCTTTATATTGTCTTTATTTTGTTTTTCTTGCTCGAATTTTATTTCTTTTAAAGTTTAATAGTTTGATTTCAATTTTAATTATGGCACGGGACTCTGGATCTGCCGATACACATTATTCTCTAAGTGCTATGTACATAATTTACGTGATTATTGCAGCTATAGCGCTGATCATGTGGATTTTTCGTGAATTTTAAGTTCACTTAAGACTTTAAAAACTTTTTGGACTACATATATATATATATATACAATAAAACCTCCATAACGGACACTCCCGAATAGCGGACACCTCTATTTAGCGGACAGTTTTTTAATCCCCACTTCCAAAACCTAAATTTTTGTATATTTACTCTCTGAATAACGGACATTCCGAATAGCGGACAGTAATTTTGACGATAAAGGATACAAAATTATTTTTTAACGATACAAAAAAAAATCTAATAAAAGTAAAATTCATCTAAATTTATCAAGATAATATGTCACGAATTTTGCAACCACAGATAAATGTAGGGGATGGGCTGGGAATGCAAGTTCTCAGCCAAAACATTTGAAATTCGACAACGTTAAAATTGTGTCCCCCCCCCCCCCAGAAACATAACTTCAGTGTGAACGCCACTTGATCATGGCGTAATTAAAGTCTGTTACAGACAACTTTTATTACGCTACATTCTTTTTACAGTTAGAATCTATCAATACATTTGAGAATTGCCTAAAATAAATTAATGCAGTCGATACTATAACTTGGATTTCCCTACCTGGAACAAATAAAAAATTGGAAAGCGTTCGACAATGTTCCATAAAAGTAGGTTTTATATTAAAAGAAAATGAAACACGCATTTCTAACACACATGAAGAATTGAGCGAGATAAATGAATTAATGAAATATATCAGGAGTGAAAAAAGTGCCAAAATTTTCATTAATATTGATGATGAGTTACTTACTGAGGAATATTCAATTGCTGTATGTAATTATACTGCTTGAGAATTTTCGACAAAAGATGACTATTAGTAATTATGAAAGAGATACTGAAACTAAAGATGATTCCTTAAATATCAAGAATTTCCAAGAAGCCGCTAAATACTGAGAAATTTTTTTCTAAAAAGAAAAAAAGTTTTTCTTTTGCAAAAAAAAATAAGGTAGTTTAGGAGGATTAAAATTTCTGATACAGTTAAAACTTCACATTCACTATTTATTTATTTCTATTTCATTAGTTTTTATGTTTAG
Source organism: Maratus speculifer (assembly GCA_964019185.1). Lineage (NCBI taxonomy): Eukaryota > Metazoa > Arthropoda > Arachnida > Araneae > Salticidae > Maratus > Maratus speculifer. The sequence goes on from OZ025295.1 coordinate 205,813,137, forward strand.
TGATTTATATTTATCGCCAGTATTTTCGGTGTTTCTCAATAAAACTTCACATTGACAAACAAATGAAATGTAATCGCACGCAAAAATCAAACTTTTGTAGCAGATTTGTTTTTAATAAGAATGTAAGAAACAATGGATGATAAAAGTATACACAGTTTTATTTTAATTTTATTGTCTGGAAAAATAATTTTAATTTCTGATTAATCATATAATAGAAGTTTTAGGCCACATAAAAACCAATCAATGAAACATTAAGCATTTTTTAGCAATTTTTTAATCTCTGGGTTTTTCCCAATAGCGGACACCTCTAAATAGCGGACAATTTCCGCGCTCCCGAGGTGTCCGTTATTTAGAGGTTTTACTGTATATATATATATATATAACTAGGGGGTCTCCGCCCCCCTGCTCGCTATGCTTTCCAACCCCCCGCGTAATCGCTTCGCGATTCCAAGTTGTAGGCTACCCCTGCTTGCTGCGCTCGCCAATACCCCATGGAATCGCTTCGCGATTTCGTTCGGTATTGCTTTGCAATCCCGGTAGGAATCGCTTCGCGAATCGCGATACCTTATTTTCCCTACACTGTTAAAAATCTGCTGCATTTTGTTGCAACGCACTCCCCTGCTTGTATAGAAAACGGTTACTTGGCCGAGAAATGGAGCTTTCTCATCGGTTGGAATAGAGATATTATATACAAGCAGTGAAGCGCGTTGCAACAAAATGCAGCAGATTTTTAACAGTGTACACTCAATTTTAAAATTCATCCATCTCCGCATTGGTCGAAGCATAGACGGAGCCCTTTCCTGATTGGTCTATTCGACTCTTGGAAAGTGTGGTCCACCCGGACGCGTTATTTCCGGAAACCTTACACATCAGCATCATTCCAGGAGTCATTCCTGGAGATTTGTTTAAGGCTAGTTTTTTTTTACTATAGAAGGATTAAATTAAAAATACTATATACAATGAATTATAATAATGAATACTAAGCCTATGGAAAAGGTTAGCATATTTATGAACATTGTACTGAGAAGTCATTTGGTATAATTCTATGATAGATTATGTATGGTCATTTTTTACTAATTCTTGATAAAAGATATAGGTGATAATCAATTATTTGTACTAATTAGTAGGCCTGGGCCTTAAATCGATTTATCTCTTAAATCGATTTAAAGCTTACATCGGAAATCGCGATTTAGTCAGTTTCTTAAATCGATACATCGGAAATCGCGATTTAGCCATTGTCATACATCGCGATTTAGCCATCGCCTTACATCGTGATTTAGCCATTGCCTTACATCGCGATTTAGTCAGTCTTAAATCGTGATTTAGCCATTGGTTTTAAATCGATTTCAAATAATGATTCAGAGTTAACATCAGAAAATTGAGTTATCTACTTTGTTGTATATACTGCTTGCATGTCAAACTAGTGTTAAATCGATTTAAGCAAACTTTGCAAGCCTCAATGCTTTCCGATTTAGGAAAAAGGTGATGTAAGAAAAATATGATTTAGGGAAAACAGAGCAAGTTGGTGTTAAATCGATTTAGAGCATCCGATTTAAACACACATCACAAACCTCAGTGTTTTCGATTTAAGAAAAAGGCGATTTAAGAAAAAGACTATTTAGGAAAAACATTGAAAGCTGGTGTTAAATTGATATAGTAGGATTTGATTTAAAATTAGCAGTGGTCACTTGCCATGTGGATATTAAAAATGTAAAAGTGGCAATTAAAAAATTTCCTTCGTTTGCCACCCTTGTCGTCATTTGCCAAGTGGCGGTTAAAAAAATCCATTTTCGGTCGCCCAGTGAAATGCTGTTTTTTTCATAGAAGTATGGATCTCTACATTGATTACATCTAATTAGAAAAGTGTTTTCTTCTTTTTCCTACTGGATGCAAAAAGATTTCAATGACATAGCTGTATTTTCAATATTTTGGTTTTTTGCAGAGTTCTTTTATTGTGTTCAGTTTGATTATTTTTTCGAGAAATGCAGTTTCATTTTGCAAAAATATATTCATCGGCATTGATTCCACACACATTTCAAGTAATTTGTTGGCTATCGATCACCATCCTAGTCGTCACTCGCCAAGTGGCGATTTAATAGATCTATTTTCAATCGCCAAGTGAAATGCAGTTTTTTTCATGGAAATATGCATCTCTACATTAATTACATCTAATTAGAAAAGTGGTTATTTCTTTTTCCTACTGGATGCAAACAGATTTCAATGACATGGCTGTATTTTCAATATTTCGTTTTCTTTGCCGCATTCTTTTATCTATTTCAGTTGGATGTTTTTTTTCAAGAAATACAGTTTTATTTTGCAAAATATATTCATCAGATTTGATTCCATATGCATTTCAAGTAATTTATTGGTTATCGATCGCCACTCTAGTCATCACTCGCCAAGTGGCGACTTAAAATAATAATTACTGATCGCCAAGGGAAATACAGTTTTTTTCATCAAAATATGCATATCTACATTGATTACGTCTAATTAGAGAACTGGTTAATTCTTTTTTCTATTGGATGCAAGCAGATCTCGATGACGTTTTTGTATTTTCAATATTGCGGGGGTTTTTTGCCATGTGCTTTTAGTATATTCAATTTGATTATTTTTTCAAGAAATATAGCTTTATTCTGGAAAATATATTTATCAGCTTTGATTCTACGTGCATTTCAAATAACTTATTCCTTTTTTCACGCTGGATGCAAATGGATTTCAAGGGCATTTCAGTACCTTCAATTTTCGATTTCAGTTGCATGTTCAGCTCTTTGATTATTTTTTTCCCAAGGTAATACTGTTTAATGATGCGAAATACACTCACCAGTATAAGTGCCAACTGTATTACGTTGGTAGTATAAATTTGGCGCCTCCTAAATTCCCGCGCCGGGGCAACCGCTCCCTTCTCCCCCCCCTCCCGCCCTTCTGCACGGCGCTACCCTCTCAGAAATATATGCTGTATCTCAGCCCCCTCTGAAATGATAAGTCTACATACGCTACTGCTAGCATAGATGTCAACTGCATGTGATGTGTGTAATGTATTACTAACACATTTATTAAGGGGGTCCCTCCCCAGGAAATTCTATGTTTTTAATGGTGAAAATGTGCAATTTCTCTCCCCCCCCCCCCTCGGAGCCACAGATATACCTCCCGGAGAAAAGTGTCTGAATTCAACATTGCGTTTATTTATTAATTAAAATCCAAAAAACAATTTTTTTTTTTATTAATTCACTATTTATGCCTGGGGGGGGGGAGGAGCAAGTTTAAAGTTAAAATTCAAATTTGCAGGTCTGAGCCTTAAATCGTCTTAACGCTTACATCGGAAATCCGATTTAACTATTGGTCTTGAATAGATACATCGAACGTCGCGATGTAGCGAAACGATGTAGCCTTGATTTAACGCTTACATCGGAAATCCGATTTAACTATTGGTTTTCAATAGATACATCGGACGTCGCGATTTAGCCAGTTCTTAAATCGCGATGTAGTGAAACGATGTAGCCTTGCCTCAATGCTTTCCGATTTAGGAAAAAGGCGATGTAAGAAAATACGATTTAGGGAAAAGAGAGCAAGTTTGTGTTAAATCGATTTAGCAGGTCAGGACAGGACCGTAGCTAGAAGTGAATAATAGGTTGCGGGGTGGGGGGGCTTGAGAAAATGTAGGGGGTGCTTATTTGTTTTTCATCTTTCTTTGACACAGAAAGTAAAATTAGTGCATATTCACATTGTAGATACTATGTTTCTCATTAAACTGTTGTAATAACTTCATTTTATGCTAAAAAAGTACATGATGATGAAAATTTTGAGTCTATAACTGGTGAAAAATTAAACATCATGTTAGCTTCATATGTACAAATAGGATGAGGGAGTGCTGAAACGCTTATTTTAGATACAATTTAGTAATTCTGCAAAACTGTGAAAGGGTCTCAAAACTAAATTAGATTTTTGAACAGAATTTCATTTGGATTTTCGGAACAGAGATTCATTGAGTGACCTTGGAATCTTTTTCAGGTGGGGGGGGGGGGGGGGGGGTCAAAATATTTTAGGGGGGGCTGAGCCGCCCATAGCGCCCCCTATGTGTTAAATCGACGTAGCAGGATTTGATTTAATACAATAAAAATTAGCGGCCGACACTTGCCATGCGGTAATTAAAGATATAAAACTGGCGATAATTTTTTTTTTTTTTTCGATCGCCAAGTGAAATGCAGATTTTTTCATGGAAATACGCATCTCTACATTGATTACATTTGATTACAAAAGTGGTTATTTCTTTTCCCTACTGGATGCAAACAGATTTCAATAATTTAGCTGTATTTTCAATCCCGGGAGCAGAATCGGCGCAACGCTGCGACAAACTATTTTTTAACTTTTAAAAATTTAGCAAAAATTAAAAAAATTCTGTCCTAATCCAAAATTTTGGACATAAAATGCATCGCGAATTTCGATAGTCCTCAAGAAAAAATCAATTTCGTCATAAATTGCGAAAAACACGACAATTTCGTTCAAAGATCGTGAAAAAACGGTAAATTTCGTCAAAAAATCACGAAAAAAGGCAAATTTCTTCAAAAGATCACGAAGAAAGCGGCAAGTTTCTTCAAAACATCGCAAAAAAAGGCAAACTTCTTCAAAAGATCGCGAAAAAACGGCAGTTTTTGTCAAAAAATCAAGAAAAAAACGACAAATTTTATGAATAAATTACAAAAAAAAAAAGGCTAATTTCGACAAAAAATCACGAAAAAAACGGCCAATTTCTTCAAAAGATCGCGAAAAAAACGGCAATTTCGTAAAAGATCACGGAATAACGGCGAATTTCTTCAAAAAATCGCGAAAAACGGCAAATTTCTTCAAAAAATTACGAGAAGACGGAAATTTTCGTTAAAAAAATCCAAAAAACTGCAAATTACGTAAAAAAAAATCACGAAAAAACGACAAATTTCTTAAAAAGGTCGCGAAAAAACGGCAAATTTCTTCAGGAGATCGCGAAAAAACGGCAATTTTCTTCAGGAGATCGCGAAAAAACGGCAAATTTCTTCAAGAGATCGCGAAAAAAAACAGCAGGTTTCGTCAAAGGGGACTCCTCCCCCTCCTTTGGACAATGTATGAGGTGTTAAAAATTCTAAGAACAAAGACAGCTTTTTTTAAAAATGTACTTTTCTTTTGTCTATCACAAAGACTTAGGAGGTTTGAGTGCATATAATATAATGTGAGGGATTGGTCTGCAGACTGTTTTTTAAGTTTTTACTTGTGTTGCAGACTCCAGAAAAAATTTTTGCTGCTGGGTTTTCAATATTTTCGTTTTTTGTCATCTTCTTTTAGTGTGGTCAGTTGGAATTATTTTTCCAAGAAATAAAAGTTTTATTTTGGAAAATATATTAATTCACCAGGTTTGATTTCACATGCATTTCAAGTAAATTTATTGGACATCGATCGCCACCTTAGTCGTCACTCACCAAGTAGCGATTAAAAAATCTATTTTCAATCGCCAAGTGAAATGCAGTTTTTTTCATGGAAACATGCATCTTTACATTGATTACATCTAATTAAAAAAGTGGTTATTTCTTTTTCCTACTGGATGCAAACAGATTTCAATGACATAGCTTATTTTCAATATTTCGGTTTTTTGCCGAGTTCTTTTATCGTGTTCATTTGGATTATTTTTTTAAGAAATACAGTTTTATTTTGGCAAAATATATTTATCAGCTTTGATTCCACATGCATTTCAAGTAATTTGCTGGTCATCTATCGCCACTCTAGTCATCACTCGCCAAGTGACGACTTAAAATAATAATTATTGATTGCCAAGTGAAATACAGTTTTTTTCATCAAAATATGCATATCTACATTGATTACACCTAATTAGAGAACTGGTTAATTCTTTTTTCTATTGGATGAAAGCAGATTTTGATGACATTTTTGTATTTTCAATATTGCGGGGGTTTTTTGCCATGTGTTTTTTAGTATATTCAGTTTGATTTTTTTTTCAAGAAATATAGCTTTATTCTGGAAAATATATTCATCAGCTTTGATCCCACATGCATTTCGAATAATTTATTTCTTTTTTCACACTGGATGCAAATGAATTTCAAGATCTTCAATATTCAATTTCTGTTGCATGCTCAGCTCTTGGATTATTTCCCCCCCAAGATATACTATTTAATGATGCGAAATAACTGTATACTATATAGCACAAGAAAGGATAAAGGGGGGGGGGTAATAAATACTGTATTTTGTCTCTATAAATAAAAAAAAATTGGTTTTCATAGTCTAAAGGTAAAATCGCTAAATCGCGATTTAGCCCTAAATCGCGATGTAGGATGGGTGATAAATCGATTTAAGAAATTCCTACATCGGCCCAGTGCTACTAATTAGTACTGTAAATTACTGCAAACTAGTAATGTTATGAGAGTTGTAGTTATTAAGATTATGGAATTATGAATTTTTGGAGTTTTGAGTATTGCTTTTTCATTATGTACATATTGTATATTACATTTTTAGTTATATTCAAGATCTAAATCTTTATTAAATTATATTAGTCAAGTTACTAGTTTACTTAATTATAATTTTTATTTATTAATTTTTTACAATTTCTTTAAATATATTTATGCATAATTATTGTTTGAACATTATATTATGGCAGTACTCACAAGGAAGGTCTCCATACTGAGCATGCTCAGAATTTTTTGAAAAAAATACTAATTAAACTACTCATGTATGTAATAAAAGATCAATGAAAATTAGCGGCGGAATTACAGTAGAAAAAAAAAATAAAATACTTTTGAACATTTGGCGTGAATAGACGGAAGTGTCACTAGATTTGGCGAGCAGCACTTTTCCCCTCCAAAAGCAAACGATTTTAATGCAAATGAAAATTTTTGGATTTTTAGAATGTGTAAATGGTATTTTAAACACTTGTAAATGTTATGGCGGTTTACGGACATTCACAAATTTTCCCCCTGAATTCTTAAACATTTACAGACTCTGATTTTATGCCATCCTACTTTTCTGACAGACCAGTTCTTGTCGCGCCAAGTCTTGAAAGCATCAACAAGCTTGAAAATAGTTCAAACTTTCCTCAATACACTCTAAAAAAAATGTGTAAATTTACACATAAAAACAGGTATATCGATGATACAAAAACGATTTGTCTATATGTGTAAATTGGTGTGTAAATTGCCAAAATACACGCCTAATGTGTAAATTTCAAAATACACTTTTAAGTGTGTAATCTGATAAGTCTAAGTGTGCAAAAGTTATCTTATCACTTTTAAATTACACGCTTTAAGGGTGTATTCGAAAAAATGATTTTCCACTTTCAACGGCTCGGAATTTTCAGATACAATTTTGGACATATTTTTAAAAGTAGAAGCATGAAACTTACTGAGGGGATTTTTGAAGTGACGTACAAGGTGCCGTGTGATGTCATTTTTCGCTGATTTAATTAGAATTTGATTTATAAGCAATTATTTTCTCAGCGTGACCCTTTTTTTCGTTCGCAGATCTCCCGCTTCGGAAAATTGGGTCCAAAACGCCGTTTTTGACAGCATTTTTTGCAACATTTCCTGCATTTATCAAGGAATTGATAATCACGGCACCTTGTATAGTTCCCTAAATAAGAGAATTCGAAAGTTTGGTGCATTTGAGAACAAAAATGAATCTAAAAATAAATCTGAAAAAAGGCAGTTTGGATCGGAATACACCCTTAATGTGTAAATTTCACAAGAATACATATGTCTGTATAACATTTTTACACATATGACTGTGTAATATTCTTCTCCTACACACATATTTGTGTAATATGTAAACAACACAGTATTTTGTGTTATTTGCACAATACACAGATAATTGTGTAATATTTTATTCTTACACCTATTTCTGCATAATATGCAAAACACATATTTTTGTGTTTTTATTTAAAATGCACAGTTTTATCTTTATACTTTAGTATAAATAAATAGCGAGCTAATTATTTTTATGATCTCAAAACAAAAATGCTTAAACGGAAAAATCATATGTTGGTGTGCTAGATCTTTCTAGCTGGTTTGTTTTAACTTTATTCTTAAATTCTCTTTTCAGCAACATGAAAGTTTTTGGATGATTTTTAAACGTTAAGTCTTAAAATTGGCTTAAGTCTGATTATTTAAGCAATTTGGAATAGAAAAGCGTTTTCCTTTGTAGAAAAATTAAAAACTTATCAAGTTTCGGGAGATTCTTGTCACGTGACGACAAATGTTTCCTTTTTCTCGTACTTCCACATCAATTATTCGGTTCAAAATGACTACTTTGACAGTATTTTATGAGGTTTTTTTTAATTTTTATTTAAAAAGAATAGAAAACGTTATACGATTACATAGTTTCTGAATAAAAACACGTGCCAATTTCAAGTGTTTCTAATGAAAATGAATTAAAAAAATGTGATGAAATGTACAGATTTTAAATTTGAGAACAGCCTCCACTACAAAACTGTACACTCACAACGTATTTTGGCTATTTACAATCCACTGTACACGTGTAAACAAATAGTTTTAATATCACCAATATATCTCTTTAAGCTTTTTTTTTCATAATTTTATAAACAAATAAAAAAAAAGCATATAGCCAATCGCTAAACCTTAAAATCAATAGAAAAACAATAGCTAATGCCCCTCTCCTCCCTCCCAACAAAAATTAAATTAAATAAAATAAAAAGTATAAATAAATAAAATTAAAAATAATATAATGATTTTAATCTTACTTTAAAAATAGAAATTTCTCTAAAATATGCATAAATTAAGGCTCAATCTTAAGATGAATAAGTGAATTATAATACATAAGTGAGTATTCTGTGAATTTTTGAAGATTGCATGTAAAAATATTATCTAATTTTATTGCAATCTTGTGCAAAAATAATATTATATATATATATATATATATATATATATATATATATATATATATACTTAAAAAGAACATTTTTAGCTTTTTAAGATAAACAATTTGAAATTATTTTTTAATCATTACTTAGATTGAGAACGACATATTTTTTAGACATATTTAATCATTTTCATTTTCATAGTGATAAATATAAATTTAAGTAAATAGGCTTTAAATAACGCAGAAAATGTTGAGCTTTCATTTCACGTGTAAAGTTTAAAACCTCAAAAAATCAATTGTTTATTTTTAAAACGTTTAACCAAGGCCTGTTTTAATTGTGAATATTTTGACGCCTCATTTTTACCTATACGGCCATTATTTCACCAGATATACATTTTGTTAACACCCAGTGAAAATACACAACAAATTAATACTTTAAACGGCTTTTTCTCCATGTTCTTATTTTCTAACTTACATATTTTTATTTAAATAGGAAGGGACTGAGCCCTATGAGCCCTTTTGTTTTCTCTGTGTCATTAAACGATATTCTGTGCTTCCTGATTTTTTTTATTCATAGCCAGATTCTAAAATATGCAAGGCAGAATTATAAAAAAAAATAATTTCCTTAAAATATTGAATTTTTTTAATCACTCGAAATTAATTTAAAACCAACTGTTTATAAATGTTTTGATGTTATTGCATTCAGGTAAGTGCAATTTAAAAATTAAAATTTGATTATTAAGGTTCTCATATAAGTCAAAATATATTATGCACAACGAACATTACGAAAATTGCATTTTCAGCAATGTCTACATGAAATGTTCATTACTGGAAATAGACTAATTAAGCATTCCAGTAATGACTGGACTTAAAACCTTAAAAGTAAATTTTCAAGAAAATAAAGAATATATGAATACATTAAATGAAGAATGAAGAAATCAGATTTTATATTTATTAATTTACTGTTTGAATATAATATATTATAAATACATAAAATATTTTATTTAGCGTAATAACTGCATAAATGCAATGTAATTCTTAAATTTAATACCAAAATTTAATGCAATGTAATTTAAATTTAATGTATTACCATAGTTGGCACTTATTTGCACCTCATAAGCAATCCATTGCTGCATATAACTCGTATAGACTCGTATAATCTATATAATCTATGAGTATTTTTCAAGAAACGCATGTTGGCCAAATTTTTATTGAAATATCACTTATAATGAAGTTGTCAGCTAGTGGCCTCGAAATCTATATTCAATAAAAACAAATTTTGTTCTATTTTATCCTGGCCACACACTGCTTACGAATAATTTCGTGGAATAAAATAACTTTGAGGCAGACGATTAAATAGGCAGATGATAAGATGGACAGGTGATTGGTTTCTGGACGGATGTGATTCGTGCGAAAAAGAAACAATTTAATTGCTTCGCTGTATTTTCCCCAGTAAATTCAATTCAGCGTAAAAATACATAACTTATTTAGAAACCACCTTTAAGCTATTTTCGTTCATATTCTATAACCTATGCAGTTTTTGTTGTATTACCCTGTATATCATTTGCAGCATTTATGCATACAAAGCAATGTGGAAAATTTAGTTAAACTTAAAAACTTATATCATAACTAAAATGCATTTCTAGCATTCATTTCTAATATATAGTATTTCGGTTGCAGTATAGTATCTGACATCTTTTGTATGTCCCTGTAAATACTATACATTTTCTATGATACAGGATACAACTCAGCAACATACATCAATTTTATTGCATGTGAAATAGTTTAACATGATTAAAATACTTAAAATACGCTGAAAACAAAGTTTCATCCTATGCCAATATGTAATGGAATTCTCTTGTGTGGCCCTGTAAATGAATAATAAACATTTTTTGCACGGCATATTGTAACAGAGTGTATATTTAATACATTTCTGTAAATGTAAATCAATTTAATTCTATTTGAAAGTCTGTAACACCATTAAAATGCACTGGAAACATTTTTCCCCATTGGCTGTAATGTAACGGAAAGTTTTGATCATCCCTGTAATTAAACTACACATCCGGTTATCGTAAAATTTGAAATGACTGGACAAAATTTTGCAATAATCATACATTTAAAATTTTAAAGCATTCGGTTGGGTAATTTTTGTGTTGTTATATGCAGACAGACAGACGGACGGATTGAACGACGACTGTAGGTGCTTTGTATCTACATAGTTATGAACGCACCTAAAAAAGAAAAATGTCCATTACACTGATGACACTGAGATTACACGCTGTTCATATAATTTGCATATTATACAGTTATTTCAAAGAGTAAAGCCCTTCAAAGATTAAATTAATCTGGATAAGACGATGTTTCCCCTCCTTATACTTAACTAATGAACCTCGAATTCTAATCAGGGACGCATCTCATCGGAATAAACCTGTGTACCGAATTCAAGCAAATCCAATAATTCTGCAGGAAAACCAATTTCTCTAAATTAAGGGGAGGGGGGAAGGGCAATTAGCTATTTCAACCCCCCACTTTTTACTTAACATATAAACTCCCAAATTAAATTAGGAAATCTCATTATCAAAATAAGCCTAAAAAATGTAACAGAAAAAAAAAAAAAAAAAAAAAAAAAAAAAAAATGTATGAAAACACCTTTACCTAAATTAAGGGAAGGGGGCTTTCTCCCCTTATCCCTTTTTATACATAACCGATGAACCTGCAAATATAACACAAGAAGCTCCTTAGCATAATAAACCGATACACCAAATTTGAAGGAAATCGAATAATTCAGCATGAAAAACCCCTTTATCTTAATTAAGGGGGGAAGAGGGGATTGAACCCTTTACCTCTTTTATACTTAATGAATGAACTTCGAAATCTAATCAGATTTTTTTTATGAGAATAAATAAGTATAGAAATTTGAAACAAATCATACAATTCTGCATGAAAATAAATAAATAAAGAGCATTTATCTAAATTAACCAATGAGACCTCAAAACTTATCAGGGAAGCGCCTTATCAGAATAAATCTAGAAAACAAATTTCAAACATATTGGATATTTCTATCCTTAGTTATTGAGTTACGTACATACGTACGTATATACAGAATCGGCTAAAATGTGAACCCATGTGTTGTATTACCCGTCCTCATCTCTTTTTTTAAATCCACACTTTAAGATTTAGACATATGTAATTATATACACTCTCAAAAAAACTTCCGTCAATTCACAGAAAAAGTACTGGCAGCAGTGCTGCCAGCAAATTTCTGTGAAAAGACGGATATCCGTCTTTTTTTTTCCCCGTCACTGGAAGAAAATTTTCTGTTTTTTGAAGGAGCATCCGTCATGTTTTTCTTCGTTAAAAGAGAGAAAGTTTTCGTCTTTTGAAGGAAGTCCGTTATTTTTTTTCCTCCGTTTTAGGGAAGAAAATTTTCTGTTTTTTGAAGAAACGTCCGTCACGTTTTTCTCCGTTTTAGGGAAGAAAATTTTCTGTTTTTTGAAGGAATGTCCGTCATGTTTTTCTTCGTTACAAGAGAAAATTTATGTTTCTTGAAGGAAGTCCGTTATTTTTTCTCCGTTTTAGGGGGGGGGGGGGGGATCTTCTGTTTTTTGTGCAATGCCAGCTATGTTTTCGGTGAAAAAGTTGTTCCTTTTTATTTCATTAAAGATGTTCTTTATAGCCTAAAGGAGCTACACTTTAACACATGAAATTGGCAGGTATCATTCAAAAAATATGTAAAGTTTTGATAAAATTCAGATCATTCATAAAATGCCGTCATCTTTGGTGTTTCAAATTTAATACCAAATAAAGTCGAAATGGAAGACCTGCTTTATCTCAGTTTTCCATTTTATTGCAATTTAATTACCTATCGAATTATTAAATATTTAGATAACTTGATCATGCTTCCCCCCCCCCCCGTTTTCTGGACTGGTTTTGCTTTTGTCGGGAAAAGCGGTTCAAAATGCCAATTTTGATGGCTTGTCCCGAAAGATCTATTTTGTTTACAAAAAACAGAAAACTGAGTGAATTTCGGTTGTTTCTGAATAACATTTGTTTTCATGCATTTCTGAAAAAAAAAAATAACGTATGTCACAAAGTTGCCCATCTTGATGTGTCATTAAAGTAACGTCAAAAAACCATTACTATAAGTTTCTATTGCAAATATCATAAATATATTTCGTAGATGAGTAGATATGGAGCAAAATATTGAATATAATTAATAATTTATTCCAAGTAAGGAATGGGAATGATTTGTTCATTTCGAATCTGTTTACTTATACTAGTATCCATTCACGAAATTGCCAATCATTGAATAAAAATTCACTTACCTTTCAATGCCTTAAATTATATTAATGAAAATTGAAAAACAAATTTCTCCTGAGAAGTTATTCTATTTTAAAGCATATGAAAGTTTAAGAAATTTTATTCGAAATCAAAAAACATCCATAAACCTTTTATTTATTTATTTATTTATTTATTTATTTATTTATTTTGTGGGGGGGGGGGAGATATATTACAAGAAGCTCATTTCCTAGAAAATAAAAAGGATTTTTTTCAGAAATTTCCTTTTCTCCATGTCTAAACAATAACAAAAAGATTGAAATATAAAGAAACTACATGCAGATTTGCTTATTACATTACGATCACTTATTTAAACTAGTTGGATGTGTCAATCCCAAAACTTTCTTCTATCTCATAAGTACATTTTAATATATAAAAAAAAAAAAAAAAAAAAAAAAAAAAAACGTGGTGACGCCAAAGTTACCCACTATCGAATTTCCTCGAACATTTGACCTAGCCTAATGAGATTCTGGTATCAGAAATCCTAAAACGCAAAATTTAATTAATATTCTGAGAAAATGAGCTTAGTAGTGCCTCATATTGGGTAATTTATAATAAAACCTAATAAGCATCTATTTATGTCAAGACCTAACAGAATCTGAAATTTGATGGAATTTCGTCCATTAGTTCTTGAGTTATAACAAAAAATTTGCAAAACGTAGCACAGCAACACCATATCTTGGACAATTTATGCCAAAACGTAAAAAAGCGTCTAATTATGTTATGGTGTAAAAGAATCTGAAGTTTGATGAAATTCTGTGCATTAGTTCTTGAGATATAGCTAGTTAAAAAAAAACCGTGTAAAATATAGCACAGCAGCACCATCAGTTAAAGAATTTATAACAAAACGTAATCATCGTGTAATTATGTTATATGTCATTTTGTAACAATGTATGTTTGATGAAATTCTGTGCGTTGGTTGTTGAGATATAGCTATCGGAAAAATTGTGCAAAATGCAGCATAGCTGCACCACCTGTTACAAGGTTAATACCAAAATGTAATCAGCGTCTAATTATGTTATATATTCTAGGGTAACAGAATCTAAAATTTGATGAAGTTCTCTGCATTAGTTCTTGAGATATAGCTATCGCAAAATCGTGCAAAATGTAGCATAGCAGCGCCACCTATAGGGCAGTTCACACCAAAATCTTATCAGCGGCTATGTATCTCAAGGTATCACGGAATCTGAAGTTTGGTGAAATTCTGTGCATTAGTTCTTGAGATATAGCTATCATGAAAATCATGAAAAACGTGGCATAGCAGCGCCACCTGCTGGCCAATTTACACCAAAACTTAATCAGCGTCTATTTGTATCAAGGGGTCACATAATCTGAAGTTTGGTGAAATTTTGTGCATTAGTTCTTGAGATATAGCAATCTTGAAAATCATGAAGAACGTGCCATAGCAGCGCCACCTGATGGCCAATTTACACCAAAACTTAATCAGCGTCTATGTATATCAAGGGGTCACAGAATCTGAAGTTTGGTGAAATTCTGTGCATTAGTTCTTGAGATATAGCAATCTTGAAAATCATGAAAAACGTAGTATAGCAGCGCCACCTGCAGGCCAATTTTCACCAAAAACCAATAGGCACTAATTCATATCAAGGTCTAACTGAATATAAAATTTTATTAAATTTCGAGCATTAGTTCTTGAGATAGAGCGCCCACAAATTTTTTGTCACATACAGACAGACAGACACACAGACAGACAGACAGACAGACAGACAGACAGACAGACGGACAGACTCACAGACAGACATTTTCTAAAAATAGTCAAAACGTGTTCAGGACCTTCTAAAACGTATAAATCCGTCGAAAACCGGAAGTCGAAAATTTTCATGAATCCAATACTTTCTTCTTGTAAAGATAGAAGAAAGTAAAAATATTAGAAAGTCTCGATCTGCTTTATTCAACTATATCATAACATGTTACTTTGCATTTATTTTTTTTTAATTTTTTATGATATAGAACTAGATTTTTAAAAATATTTCTATTTCAAAATTGTGAAAAGAAAAATGAAATCGAAGCTAACGTATATTGTAATAAAGATTCTAAGTTTCACCCCCCCCCCCCTTCTCACACTCAAGCTGTGAATTCTTAAATTCTAGATCGATTTTAATACCAAATTTTAAATTATACAAAATATTGCACATTTCAGATATTCAACTTTACTTTCAAGATATGCATGACACTTCTTTCTGAATAATCAGCAATAATTTTAAGAGTAGTATTAATAATTTATATTTTGTGGTATATATATATATCCATCCAGCTGTACATCCATACATTTTAAAACATTCAGCTCTTTTATAAAACACATTTAGCTAAATATATATCTCAGCTTTTGTCAATTATTGGTCTTATCACACATCAGGATTCATGATTTTTTTAAAAACTCCCACAGTATTGTTTCATAATTTTTCTCTTGATTTATAAAATAAACATTATGCACAAAAATATGCATGTCAAAGTATTACCAATATATTATTAATAATATTACACAATTTATGTAAATGATTAAAAGACAACATTTAGGTTAGGGTAAAAATTTTTATTATACAAAATACATGGTAAACTACAAATCAAATGTAAATTATTATAAGACAATAAAAGGACAAGGAAATGTTTTAGTTAAAATAAAAATAACTACAGTAACTACTTACATGGGTGCCATGCCTATGATGGCACCTATGTGGAAAATGTTTAATAAAAATAAAAGTTTTAGTTTCTCCGATCTGTACTGTAATCAGAGATTAGTGTACTGACTCTGCGTCATATGCAAATTTCCTCCTTGCGCCCTGATCGAGTTTTTTCTATGGGGGGAGGATTCCCAGAACGGTTTTTTGTGCGTGCATAACATGTCCGTTTCTTGTGATACACGTACGGTTCCAACGCTCTTTAGGATTTTCTCATGCCCTGAGCATTTTGCGATGAAAAAAAAATGGGTGTTGCCATTGGAAATATTCGAGTTTCTGTAACTATAACCGTAACCGTGAGGGCCATTTTGTTGTCGTTCACAGAATCTCGAGCTCATACCTCTGAATAGCTATATCTGAAATTTCATTTCGATCGGTTGAGCGGACTGGCCGCTAGAGCTCCGTATATCGGCAAAGTTTTTTTATGGCCACCCTGTATAATTACAATCTAATTGTTATAGCTCAAAAAGAAAAAAACATTAGGCAGTTTCATTCGGTTAATCCAACACTTCATACAACAAATAAATGTAGCAAAAAAAGCAAATAAAAATTGAGTTCAAACAACACACTTAAAAACTTATAGGACCAACTATTAGGTTTAACACCCTCATTGCACTGTGTACCACATATGGCACATACCTAAAAACATAATTCTCAATGTGTGCCATAAATTTGGCCAGTATGATTACTGTAATTGATCAAGAATAGTCCAAAGAATGGAATTACATTTATTTAGTCCATATCAGATGGTTGCATTTGACAAAAAAATTAGAAAAAATTGTGCAGTTAAGGTTTGAACATCTAAGAAGTATTTTTTATTTGCTTTGTAAAATGATTTTTTTTTAATGTTATTCAATAAGCATTTCATTAAATTACAAAATATTATTCCACTGAGATATAGCTTATAGGATATAGTCCACTCTCTCTAATCCACAATCCCTTATAATCCACACTGTAACTGTTTTCAGACCATAATAAAAGTGGATTGCCCTTATGAATTAAGAAATTTTTAACGCATTCATTAGACTGAGATATTTTATGTACATTATGAATAATACGATATATTCTAAACACATTCGCTAGCTATATAAAAAGATAAAATTTCTTAGAAGTGATAAGTATCCCATGAGAAAAAATCTCAGATATTTAGGAAAACAAAGTTTTATTATCGATCAAGAAAGACTGATCTTTAAAGGCTTCAGGATACAGTAAACAAAAAACTAAAAAGCAAATAGAAATTTGTTCCATTAGTGTTATATCATTTAAATAGTTTCTTGATATTGAATATAATCTTTTTTTATATCAAAAATCCTTTCTTTCACTAGGGGGGCTCCGCCCCCCCGCTCGTTATGCTCGCCAACCCCCCACGTAATCGCTTCGCGATTCCAAGTTGTAGGCTACCCCTGCTTGCTGCGCTCGACAATACCCCATGGAATCGCTTCGCGATACCTTATTTTCCATACACTCAATTTTGGAATTCCTCTCATAAACGTGCACTTATTAAAATACCGAGCATTAAATATCCATAAAAACCAGGAAAATCTACCAAAATAGCAGCATAAGAAAATAAAAGGAAGCGTACTCATTTCCAAGTCCACTTGAGACGGAGCCCTTTCCTGATTGGTCTATTCAACTCATGGAAGGTGTGCTCCACCCGGACGCGTTATTTCCGGAAACCTTACACATCAGCATCATTCCAGGAGTCATTCCTAGAGATTTGTTTAAGGCTAGGTTTTTTTTTTTTTTTTTTTTTTTTACTATAGAAGGATTTCTGTGTAATTTATTTGCAGTATGATTATTACATTTGTTGATAAATTCCTAATATTAAGATGGAAACAAAGAAATGACCTATAATGTGTACAATTCTATAATTCACAAAATCCTTGATTCCAACATGTGATTAGAGGAGTGTACTGTAACTATTATAAATAACAGTAAATTACCTGCCACAGAATAAACAATAAAAACATTTTTGTATGTATGTTTTTTTTTTTTTTTTTTTTTTTTTTTTTTTTTTTTTTTTTTTTACTAAAAACATACATTTCAACTATATGCAGATCTGCAAACTGCTATGAAAATAAACCTTAATTCTTATATTGAGTTATTATAAACTGCAATGCTATGATGAATGTCTTGAACTATGATTTTTTTTGCAAAACTCACAAACACATTTTTTACATTTGCAATTTTTGGTCTATGAAAAATTTTACAGGAGTGATTTTGATGTGAAATTTCCAAAATTTTAAAGCATTCTGTTCCGGAAATTTTAAAATAACGACAATTATTTTAAAAATTTGGACATAAAACAGGATTGTACAATAAAGTTCTTAACATAAAATCCTCAATGTTTCTTAACCACCAATAAATCGTTTTTTCGTAAGTATTTATAACAAGAATTTTCTTCTTTAAAAATTTTGTTGCCATCTTGTCAAAAATCTCAGAAAACACACAAATCTTCCCTTAGTATCTGAGTAAAATCGCGAATTTCATACGAGTTTGTAAAGCAAAATATTGAGCATTTTAATCATAAAAGAAAAAATTAACTGGATCTGGTGAATTAAGGAATTTTTAATGGATTCTGCATTCCTTAGAATGAAATATATTTATGCATCTTGTAAATAACTATTCAACTACTTTATTCAGAACGCATTTGTGTGCTGTATAAAAGTTAAAATGGCTTTTGAAGAGGCGTTAGCTCTGTAGGATAAATATCTCAGTTTTTAAGAAAAACTTTTGTTAATGATCATGAAATCCTGATTCTTAAAAAGTCTCAAGTTAAATTAGAGCAAAAAGTAAAAAATGTAAAGCAAATCACTATCTCTGCAATGTCTGATAGATTTAAAAAATAAGTACAAATCAATTCTATTAATTTTGTGATACATTATTTAAATATATTTTTAATATATATAGTTTTTTTTATATTACTTAAAATAAAGCATTTCTTTCATTCCTGTGTTATTTATTTACAGTGTCATAACAATATCTAATGATAAATCCCACATTAAGACTGTAAACAAAGAAATATGACCTATAATCCTCAAATCCCTTGTCCTGAACTGTGAGAATTAAAAGAAATATATTGTCTACCAAATTTTGTCAAAAGGTCATCTAAATGAGTAGTGAATTTTGTTGATTGGTGGCCACAAGATGTTGCACTAAACTATCATGAATTTTGGTAAATGGCCGCGTAAAAAATAAACCTCATCTGATCGCAGAAGAAAATAAATTTCATCAAAAAGATGGTGGTAAATGCGTTAAATTTGTAAACTATCATAGAAAATGCAGATATCATCAAAAGATCGAAAAAAGAAAACAATTTCGTGTGAATTTCATCAAAAGTTCACAGTAAACAATGCTGTTTTAAAAAAAGAATCGTGGTAGAGAAAAAAAAAGATTTAACTTACATTACAACTTAGTACTTTTTCCGATTTACTACAAATGATTGGTTTAGGAAAGTAACATTTATTTTAAATTTAAATTGTTGTGAAATGATTGCAAAAAGAAAATAAATGTTTAAAAATTTACTGCCTTTGCTAAAAAGTTTGAACCTGGCCTACTTTTACAAATATTAAAGAAAAAAAAAACTGAAACAAGAATAAATTCTAAAAATCTTTTACAATTTTTCACAATTTTGAAAAAATTTAATGTAGTGAGTTAAAAAAACTGGTACTTCTAGGTTATCCTGTCGACCAAAAAATTATGGCCAAACTATAAGATTAAATGTCAAATAATGGATGATCGTGAATGTCCCATTCAATGACATTAAATGCGATTCACGTGATTAAAATAAAGTCATTTTTATTTCGACTTTTTATTAATATTTTTATTAATACTCTACTAATTATTTGTTTTTTCGTTATTTAAAATAAAAATTATGTCAACATGTATAATTTGGCTATTAGTTTGACGTTTTGTATAATTTGGCGAAATTGGTCGACGGGATAACCAAGAAGTACCAAAAAACTTCATTCTTTTAACGAATTTCAAAAAATGGTCATAATAAACCAACCAACCAAACTCCAGATTAATTTCAATTTTATGCTTTATGGTTTTTTTATTTTTAAAGATTGGCAGTTCTGCTATATGCTGATTACTTAAAATTTGATATTTTAACATTCAGGTAAGCTGAAAACATTTTGAAAGGACATGAGCTTATTGCTCAAACTCAACTTTTCTATTCGCAGGATTTTTATTATCCAGGCATTTGGATCCTCTCTCGGGATTTATTTCTGCAAAGAGACTGAAAAAAAAATTATCACAATGTAATAAAGAGAAAACAGTAAAAATATGGAATATATTTAAGAATATGCAATTTATATGAACAATTTTTACACATAGATATTGTTTTATAAGATCTTTTCATTATTTTCCTATCATATGTACATTGATTTGAGCCAACAGATTTCTATTCTTTCCTTATGAGATCTAATCAAGAATCGCATGCAGGTGAAATGAGGAGTGTCAGCATTAATAAAAGTTTTACCAATGAGTTATTGTACTTTAACATAATATAATTAAATCCCCCCCCCCCTCATATCATAAATTAAGGGTGACTACAGGAATTGAAAAACAAAATTACCTGATTACACTTGAATCGATTTTTTTTCGCTTAAATGAATGGATGAGGTTGCCTTTGAGGTTGCTTTTTTAGGTGCGTTCGTAATTATGTAAATACGTACCATCTATTGTTGTCGTTCAGTCCGTCCGTCCGTCTGCCTGTCTGTCCGTCCATCCGCATATAACAATGCAAAAACTACCCAACTGAATCGTATGAAATTTAAAATACATAATTATTACATAATTTTGTCGAGTCATTTCAAATTTTATGAAAATCGGATGCATAGGTCAATTACAGGGACAATCAAAAAGATTCCGTTACATTACGGTCAATGGCAAAAAAGTTTCAAATGCATTTTAATCGTTTGAAATTTTAAATACATAATTATTACATAATTTTGCCGAGTTATTTCAAATTTTATCAAAATCAGATGCATAGTTCAATTACAGGGACAATCAAAAATATTCTGTTACATTACGGTTAATTGGGAAAAATGTTTCAAATGCATTTTAATAGTGTTACACACATTCGAGCGTAATAAAATTGATATGCATCTATAAAGTATATATTATAATATACATTTTGCATAATCTGTGATGCAAAGAATATTTTTTATTGATTTACAAGGCCACACAAAAGCATTCCATTGCATAATGGTGTAGGGAGAACATTGTTTGGCGCGCATTTTAATTGTAATTATTTACAGTTTTATAAGATTGATATATGAGAGTGATATTTTTAAAACTTCGTTATCGTACGAACGCACCTCATTTGCTACGCTTCACGTGCACTTTCCAACTTATTAATACTGGAATGGACTTTAGTCGTTTGTTTGTTTTTTATTATTTTGCATTTATCATATTTTTTCTCGGAAAAAATGTATAGCTTTCGTTTAAATAAATATATTAAATATATAAAATTATAAATATATATATATAAGTGTATATAATACATGTATAGGTTTATTTATTTACAGGTATATATATTATGTATTTATATATGTATACTGCTATATATAATTACATATACATTGAAATACATCTAAAATGTATATAAATGAAAATATTTATATAAACATCGTGAATATTTTAACATGTGGCATATGTAACGTTTATTAAATAAATATATCTTTTTAAATCATCCAAAAATCATGTTTTTTAACCTTCTTGAGAAATCTGGTAAATTGCTAAAATGGCTTTTAGTTGCCAATTTCGATTTTTTCGCCAGTCGTAACAACAGAGCATGATAAGGAACGTTTCCCCAAATATAATATAGGCACCGAGATACCTAATTGCCATTATTTTGCCTGACATGGTGACCTGGCTATTGTTGTTTATTTATTGAAAAATTTTCTTTTTTCTTTTTTAAAATGACATAAATAGTTTTGTTCTATATAGTTATAATATAATATATTGTTTATTTATAATATCCTCTTTCAAATAATAAAAAATAATTTAAAATTGTATGTGTGTAACTGATATTCAAAAATTAAGTTATCTCCAAATTGTTACAAAAAAACATCGCACCAAAACCGATATGACATTTGTGCCACATATTTTATTTAAACATCAAACGTTGTTGTTTCTAATTTACATTCTAATAAACATATATTCTACGATAACTTCAAGTGAAATTAAGTTGACAACTAAGTACCAGACTTCATAAAGAAAACAAATGCAGAAGATTCATTCGCATGAACGGTAAAAAATATTAAACCACAAAAATAATAATTCGCAAAGCATTCCAACAATGAATGGACATGGACACTAATTCCTATGACGTCATAGCATGAAAATTTCATCAAAATCAGTTAAGCCGTTTCGGAGAAATTTTTATGGCGTGGGCCACCCTTATCATTTAGGGGTATTGAAAATAGATAACAACCTATTCTCAGACCTACTGAGTATACATATAAAATTTGATCAAAATAAGTTAAGTCGTTAATTTAAAATAAATAATTTCACGCAAAAAGGCTGCTAAACTTTCTTTTATTTAAAACAATTTTTTATAACGTACATTTTAAACATATTACTAGTTGGTAAATAAAGAAATTTCCTATATATTAATACTTTCACAGCAAAATAAAAAAATAATTTAGAGATTACATGTTAAATTTAATACAGACATAACTTAAATAAATAGTTTGGCGCAAAGAGACTGAGAAACTTCCTTTTAATTGAGACAATTTAATATAACATACATTTTAAACAACGAAATTTCTTATATTTGCATGATTAAAAATATCTTTTTCATAGTTAATAATGCGTCCAGTAAGCTAACAAACATATAATAACTAATTTTTTCTGAAAATATTTTTTGTTTGAGTTCGGGCAAACACCATGGTCACACGTTATAAAATATTTTTGTAACAAAAATTATAATTACTCGTATTTATCATTATAAGTTTAATTCGGAATTTCTAGTTTTCTTAAGAAAATAACAAGCATAAGCTACATTTGATATTAAATTACATCGCAGTTATACAATTTAATGCATAGCATAAAAAATGCTTAACTATACCAGCTAAAAAGTAATTAAAGCTGTATAAAAAAATGAAGTTGATTATAACTGTTATACTAAAGGCGTACCTTTCATTTAATTCGACCATGTCGCCATTGTTCTTAAAATGACATTGCACTAGTGCACTATTAAAAACATGATCTAATTAAAAAAAAAAAAAAAAAACACATGCAAACTTGATTTAGTTTTCCATTCCATTGATTTAGTTTTTTATGTTCTACAAAGAATAATAATAATATTGCTCACCTTATGTTTGCTGCTTTTTCACCTGCCATTCGAAAGTTTGGAACGCGCTTGTCATCTGCAAACTTACGATTCGTAATCAAAACAGAAAATTAATTTGAAAAAGACAAATGCGCATGCGTGCGGGGAATAAACGAAATTTATTCGTCTTCTACAGACTTGCTGGAACGATTCACAGAAAAATAACGTCTCCAAGGAGTACAGAAATTATTTGTTCGAGAATGAAGCAAAATGTAGTGTATAAAGACGAATATTTCTGACAGTGTATGTTACATCCCAATTCGCTTAAACCCAGGTACTTTTCCCCATTTACACACTTGTCTGAGTTTATTAACCGATAATAACTCACAACCGATAATAACTCAAAGTGGGTGATTTTAGAAACTTACACACTTATCTGTGTACACATAATTATGTGTAAATTATAATAACGCATCTATTTGTGCAAAATTTTTCTACATTTACACATTTCTATGAGTTTTTCCAGTGATAAGATAAAACACACTTAGTTTCATCAGCTAAACACACATGCAAACAGGTAATTTTTTGCAAAAAATTGTGTAAATTTCACGACAAATGTGTAATTTTTTGAAAATTACACACATATACAGTGGAACCTGCTAAAGTGACCACCTTGGTGAAGTGGCCACCTGGCTAAAGTGACCGCTTTTGGAAAATTTTATTTGCGTTCATAATAAAATAATATGAGAATTGTCCCGTAATGTGACCACCCTAATATGTCTAACCTGAGTAAAGTGACCAGTTAGCCTGCTTTTGTCAATGTTATTTGAACCTGTAAAATGTGACCATCCATTTTTCTGCCTGCTGAAAATTTTGAAATTAAATGTCTAAAGTGGTCTTTTTCTGAAATTTTATTTTGATCCATTAAAAAAGTACAGAAATTTATCTCTTATAGTGACTATTTGCTTAATGTATAAAGAGACCGATTTGTCGCTTATTGCAATGATATTTGCACTTGTCTAAGGTGATTTTTACTGGAAAGTTTATTTCGCCAGTCATAAAAACATTAATTACCTTTATGCAATTACGATGAAAATTAAAATGCGTATAAATTACAGAGTACCTTGACAGTATGAGTTATTTAAATCAATTACTACGGAATTTCAACTGTATTCATAAGAAAGTTAGTATTTTTAAGTAAATTATCCTTTATTCCGCATATTTTAAATTAATGAATCAGTTATTAAAGTTAATTAATCAGTTCATTAGTTAATAAAGTGCATTTTCCCTAATATATATTTTATTTTTTGAGATGACAATATTTTAATTGCCTTTTTCAAAGATACTCCATAAAGTGACCACCTCTATATAGTGACCATTTTAGCCTGTCCCAAAGGTGGTCACTTTAGACAGGTTCCCTCCCCCCCCCCCACGCACACACAAAGAAAAAAAAACCCTGAAAGCATATAGACCTATAAATTGTAATAAAAGTATTTGCCCTTGCTCAACAACAGAGTAATTTCTGATTCGTTGTTAAATGAAAAAGTATGACACTTGTAGCTATGGTTATTTAAGATATTTTTACCCGAGCATTCATTTTAGTTTTCTGACTAATGAATAATAATATTAATTGTAAGTTATTGTTCCTTTATGGTGGCACTTTTTTCTTTTTCTTTTTTTTTTTTTTTTTTTTTTTTTTTTTCTCCCTCGTTGTCATGTCTAGATATTAAAACAACAATCTTGACATCATCCTTTTCGGAACTAACTGGATGTGCTACAATCTCGAAACTTTCTTCTGTCCAATGCATACATTTTAATATTCCAAAAATTAATTACGTAAGGTTAATACTTTAATGTTATTAATTCAATACTATATACAAATATCGATTTTCATCTTAAATTTCTGCTTCAGTCAAATAATCGGAGGAAAAACGAATTAATGTGGAGCATGATATTTACTAAAATAGGTTTCCCTTATTCTGCTGTTTGCAAATAGACGGCTTAACAGGACGCGAGCTCCCGTCTTTGCACGCCGATGAACAATAGAACGGCGAAGAAACGAGAAAATGATACAAACATGTACGAAAAATCATGCGTTAAGCATAGATTATGAAGCACTTTCCAACTCTTCATGAAATCTCTAACAAAAGTTCGTTATTGAGGTAAATAATTGTATTTAGCCAAATATGTATTCGGATACTTTTGAACAGCCCTGTATTTGATCTGTCAGTTGATATACATACAATATAATGGGAAAATTCAGTTTAGCAAGAAAATGCCTAGTAGCTAGAAATTTCTTTTCCAGCAATTTATACTAATAGATAGAAACATACTTGAATACTTTTGTTCAGCCCTGTAGTTTACTTTGTACCTTTATTACACGTCAATATTAAGCTAAAATTTATTTTAAAATAAACACTATTAAAACAACTGAAATCACATTCTCATAAATTATCATTCATAGGCGTCCATGTAACCAATTCTTTACGTAGCCCTATATATCATTATCTATATTCTGTAAACATTTCTTAGTAAATTGAATGCAGTTAGCGTAAAAATGCATAGCTTATTTAAGAACCATTTTTAAATAATTTACGCTCATACTCAGTAAGATTGGCGAGTTTTTTTTGGGTAGCCTTGTATATCAACTATAGCATTTATACACACCATATAATGTGCATAGGTTCAGAGGCGCCAACTTATATGGGCCAATGGGGAGTGAGCCCACCCAATAATTTGATATATCCAACCACGCATTATTAATTGAGGCCACCCAATATTTTTGCATTTGTTCAAAATGTTTTGAGCCCCGGCAATGTTTTTCAAAAGTTGGCACCACTGCATAGGTTTAGTAAAATTTAAACGCGCATATCATAATTAAAATGCATTTCGTCCATTCATGAGACATCATCGGAAACATATACAGTACTTCGGAAAGAATATACTATTTGAAATCTTTTGTGTGTCCCTGTAAATGCTATGTATTTCATATTATGCAAGATAGTATCGTATAATTTACATTAAGCCTCAGTGACATATTTCAATTTTATTATACATGAAACAGTTTAATATATTTAAAATGTGTCGCACACAATTCCCGCCTTTACCATTATCTATGGAATTATTTTGTGTGACCCTGTAAATGAATAATAGCTATAATTTCACCGCATATTTAATAGAATGCATATTTTAGTGCACCTCGTGAATGCATATAAATTTTAATACGTTTGACAGGATATAACATCTTTAAAATTCCTCTGAAACGATTTTTCCCCATAGGTCATAATGTAATGGAAAACTTTTGATTCTCCCTGTAAATAAACTAATCATGATAGAAACTTCATATTCAATAGGGTTCGTGCTAGGATAAACGTCAATAACGTCTACAAATTTCAGAGAAATCCGAATGTATTTACAGGAGTAATAGCGCGGACAGACAGACAAACCGAATGCATAAGCACTTTTCAACCTTGTTGGAAAGTGCTAAAAATGCATTTCATCCATCTAACAGTCATCTTCCATAATATACAGGACTTCGACTAGGATATACTATTTGAAATCTTTTGTGTGTCCCTGTAAATGCTATGCACTAGTATTATACATGAAACAACTCATATTAATCCTCAGCAACGTATATCAATTTGATTATTATATATGAAATCGTTTACCATCATTAAAATATGTCGCAAACAATTACCCCCTTTCTTATTATGTTTTGGAATTCTTTTGTATGGCCCTGTAAATGAATAATAACTATATTTTTCGCTGCATGCTTTACAAAATGTATATTTTAGTGCATTTTGTAGATGTATATAAATTTGAAGATGTTTGACAGAGTGTAACATCTTTAAAATTCATTTGAAACGATTTTTCTCCATAGGCCGTAATTTAATGGAAAACTTTTGACTGTCCCTGTAAATAAACTGATCATGGCAGAACCTTCATTTTCAATAGGGTTCGTGCCATTAATTTCGTAAATGCCATTAATTTCCAAAAATTTCATGACCATCCGAGTATATTTACGAGAGTTAGAGAGCGGACAGACACCCAGACGGACAGACAAACCGAATGCATAAGCCCTTTTCAACTTTGTTGGAAAGGGCTAAAAAGCTCTATCACAATGCTCTTTTCCCACGGAATATTTCCAAATTCAAGGAAGATTTGCTGGGCATTGCCAAAAACATCACAAAAATTTAATTCAATTCTGTACATAATTTATGCACTTTTCGATGGTACAATAATGAAAATAGCACGAAATTGTTTTTACAGCGCCCTTTAGGTAGATTATTTTTTTAATTCAGAGAAGACTTACTTGGCATACCCCAAAATAGTCATACACAAAAGAATTAGTTCAGTTCTATATCAAACTTCATACACTTTTTGATGGTACAATAATGAAAAGGACACAGACATAGTGATTATAGTGCTTCCTTCCAGTGGATTTTTCCAAATTCAGGGAGGGCTTGCTGACCATAGACAAGCACTTACACAAAAAAATTTGGTTCAATTGCATGCATAATTTCATACCTTTTCGATGGTACCAAATTGAAAATGGCGCAAAAATCGTCATTACAGCTTCCCCCCTCCTTCCGGCGTATTTTTTTTTTTTTTTTTTCAAATTCAGATAGGATCTACTAGCCATAACAAAACGCTTACATAAAAAATTTGGTTTAATTTTATCCATAACTTCTACACTTTTCGATGGTACAATATAGAAAATGGCATACAAATCATTATTGCAACGCTTTCTTCATGCAGATATTTTTCAAATTCAAGGAGGACGCACTCGCCACAGCCAAACACTTACACAAAAAATTTGGTTCATTTTATCAATAATTTAATACACTTTTCGATGTACAATTTTGAAAATGGCACATAAATCGCTATTGCAGCACTCCCTTCTGACGGATTTTTTTCAAATTCAGAAAGGACTCGCTGACCATAGCCAAGCACTTACACAAAAAAAAATTGGTTTAATTCTATGCATAATTTCATACACTTTTTGATGGTACAATAAGAAAATGGCACATAAATCGCTATTGCAGCGTTCCCTTCCGGTGGATTTTTTTTCAAATTCAGTGAGGGCTTGCTGGCCATAGCTAAGCACTTACACAAAAAAATTTGGTTTAATTCTATGCATAATTTCATACACTTTTCGATGGTACACTATAGAAAATGGCACAAAAAATCGCTATTACAGCGTTTTCCTCAGGCAGATTTTTTTTCAAATTCAGGGAGGATCTCTTAGCCATAGCCAAACATTTACATAAAAAATTTGGTTCAATTTTATCCATAACTTCTACATTTTTCGATGGTACAATATTGAAAATGGCATACAAATCACTATTGCAGGGCTTTTTTCAGGCTGATTTTTTTTTTTTTTTCAAATTCAGGGAGGACAAACTAGACATAGCCAAACCCTTACAAACAATTTGGTTCAATTTCATCCATAATTTCATGCACTTTTCGATGTATAATATTGAAAGTGGCACACAAATCGATTTTTTTTAATTCAGGGAGGACTTAACAGCCATAACTAAACACTTACATAAGAAATTAGTTATTTTATCCATAACTTCATACACTTTTGGATGGTACAATATTGAAAATGGCTCAAAAACCGCTATTGCAACGCCCCCTTTCGGCAAAATACTACAAAATTGTGGGAGGACCTGCTTGCCACAGCCAAAAACATAAAAAAATGGTTCAATTCTATGCGTATTTTCATGCACTTTTCGATGGTACAATGGCGACATACGGACACACAGACACACACACAGACCCTAAAAATGTGTAAAACGTCAAAAGCCGGAAGTCGAATAAAATTTCGATTACAATACTTTCTGCCATTGAAGATAGAAGAAAGTAAAAATCGAAAAAACAGTTCGATTACATAGTTTCTGAATAAGAATACTTGCTAATTCCACGCATTTGAAAAGAAATTAATATATATATATATATATATATATATATATATATATGTCAGAAAGGAGCCATTTTGGATTTGAGAACAGCCTTAAATGAGGCTTTTGTTAAATATGTTGTGCCAACCTCTAATTACCTATTTAACAGCTAACTGATGTGTGGTTCATTAAATAATCCCTAAAATGCCTCCTTCTCAAATGGTTCTTAATAAAAATGCCGCCAAATTTTAAACGCGGATTCACTGGCACCTAGCTATACATATTCAGCGCTCTGGAACAAAGTTTGTGTCCCCGCTTGTCAGTCAAAGTTCTGCACAGTTTTGTTTTCAAGTTTTCTTTTAAAAATTATATACTAATTTACATACTAAATTCATATACTGGGTTCCTTAATTCTATTTGAAATCTTATTTTTTATTTGAAAATCAAAATATTTTAATAACGTATAAAATATAAATAATTAAAAACAAATCAGTAATAATGAAATTAATTATAATTCTTAAATTACGGAGTACCTACCTATATTTTTTTGCAAATTGGGGGAATTAAGTTTTCCGCCTTGCATAGGTTATCGGAATATTTGGATATATGAACCAAAGTTATTTCCAGATGAATTATGAAGACCTTCAGTAACAAGTCCAATATAATTTTGATACACATTTATTATCATATCATAAACAAAATTTCTATATGAGAATATGTCATATAACAAATTTTTATATCATTATATTCTACACTTTATTTATACTAAGCCACATCGTTCCATGAAAACATAAACTTTTTCCCATTGTCCACTCTTTGCTATTTGTTGATTACATAAAAGTTCAACTGCAAACGATAATTCAATGAGTCTAAACTAGGCGTTTCAGTTTTTGTCCACTGGGTTTTGTCCAAAGGTCTTACAAGGTGGAAATTTAGATTTAAATGCGCCATTGGGTCAATACAATCTGCAACTTTTAATAATCTATTTTTCTTTTCAAAGGTTTCGAAGCATTGTAGAATACTAATAAGAAAACATTCTTTTGTCAAATTTTTTTCGCTTGTAAGAGAAACACGCTTTTCTATTTTTGATGACAGAAAATACCGTAAAGTACCGAAATTAATCCCCACTTAGACAAGAAATTCTAATAATTTTAAGGAATGCTTATAATATAATTGAAACTTTTCTGAAATTGTTAGGAAAATTGGAAGGGTAGAGTGATATGCTTGGAATTTATAAATTTCTCAGGATTAAAGTTTGCAAAATATATGAGGGGATGTTCGAAAGGAAGCTTACTTTCGGTACTTAATGGTTGTAGAATTCCATAAAATTCAAAGTATCATGAATCGGTAAGTTCTGGCCGTACAAAGAAAAATGTATATTACTTTACTCTAACAAGCAGGGTTCGATTTAAGCGGTATCGCATCGCAATTTGCGATTCAAATTTAACTAAAATGCGATCCAAGAAATGCATCAAATCGCAATCATTGCGATGCATATTTTTCACACCCTATGTTGTCATGTACACTTAAAGTTAAAATTTACATGACATACATTGTCTTTTCACTCTCCCCAAGCATTTATTTACAATGGAAGTACAGCGAGACGCCATTGCTGGGCGCAGTTTTCCCAATAAACACATGATTTGTTCCCGCCCTGACGCTTTGATTGATTACGGAATCACTGTTACTCGCTAATCACGGCGTTTGCTCATAGAAGTTTGACGTGCCTGTTGTTGTGGTTCTAAAATGAACACTTACTGTTACGATCCTTTTACTTTTTATTGCTTAAAAAAAAAAAAATGTAAATTTTTAAGATTTAAAAGTTACGTTAGCTATTACTTACCCATCATACATAGTATAGGGTAAGTCTTGCAATCGTTTTGAAAATCGAAAATTTTTTTTTGACGGATTTACACGTTTTAGATAGTAGAGATTCCGAAAAACATATTTTTAGAAAAAAAATTTTGCCGTCCGTCTGTCTGTCTGTCAGTCAGTCAGTCTGTCTGTCTGTAAACGCTCTATCTCCCGAACAAATTGAGGTAGAGATTTGAAATTTTGTATGTAGTTAGTATGTAAGAATGGGACGAACCCTATTTAATATCAGCAACCTCGATTATCCGGAACTATGTTTTTCGGACTCTCGAAAAATTCGTTCTGATGAAAGGTATATAAAAATTTCGAATTTTTTTGTTCTAAGGAATGGACGTAAAAGGCAATAAAATAACACACATTTTGCATATAGAACGAAGTCGTTCGGATTATTAGTTGCCGAGATATTTGTAATCTTGTTTTCCATATTCTTCGATTTTTCATGACCCTGTATTTCATTCAAATTTCAATTCAGAAGTATATTTTAATTGGACATGAGACGCTTAATCCGACGCAGTTAAATGTTAGTTAATAGAATTATTATTTTTGGAGTTATAAGGATGTTTCTTTTACGCAGTTCGGTACTGCTTGAGTAGTTTGGCGTTTTACATATTTTGTCGAAATTGGTACATCAGCAGTTCTTTAATATAGCATTACTATGCATATTAACAATATTTAAATTTTGTTTATGAATTGCAATGCATTGTATAAATAGTTTCACATGTTTTATTTTCATATACATATCCATGATGGGTAAGTATTACGGTGGCCCCCAACGACTAGTTTTTTACTTGCTATACAAAAGTGTCTAACTGCTATTCAAAACTGACTTTGTATAGCAGTTACTGCTATGCAACTTTCTTTTTCTAAATTAACCCCTGCTAACAAGTAAAGTAGTATAATTGTTAATTATAAAGTAATATAATTGTTAAAGTACAGAGGAGGTTTTTCTAAATATAATGCATAGAACCCAGGGATTGAATAAAAATATAAATCTCGTAACTTTTAAAAAATAACTATTTTGACATAAATTATTTTTAAAAGGATGAAGCATTTTGAAGCTTTTCTACTTTTGAAACTGTATTTCTACGATGAACCCAGTGTCGACGATAAAAGTTGACTCTGGGTTTTTTTTCAATGGCTTTTGACTAAACAGAGCAATTTGGCAAAATTCTTAAAAAAAAAAAAAAAAAGAAAAGAAAAAAAGAAAAAGAAAAGAAAAGACGAATTTAAATAAGAGTAGTAATAGATTCTTCGTGAAATTTTAAGAATATCAAAATACAAATAATAAGTTACACAGAAAAGATTTAATCATGCAGTAACATCATTGAGTGAGTCGCCGATAGAAGAATAAAATACCTTTTAATTTGGCGATTTCAGTCTCCAATTTTCTCGCCAAATGAAACATTTTAGTACAGTGGTGATAACAAGCGAGAATCCTGGTTGAAACCCTTATATATTACTTAGGATTGCAGTTTTTACTTCCTATAACCATATATAATGTAAAAAAAAAAGACATAGGAACGTATTGTAATCACAATAAAATAAATGGAAATAATGATATATTTTTACATTTTAAATACTCTGAATTCGTTCTCACAATTTTCGAAATGATTCAATATGTAATGTGTGCATGTTTGTCTGTATGTTAAAATGTTTTAAAATTCTCAGAGCACGATTTGTTGTGTTTTTGGTGATGACGGCAGATCTGTCACATATCGTGATATTATGATCTGTCATAAGAAATGTATTAATTTTCAAAGAAACCGATAGACGGGTTTGGTATCTACACTATTTTTCGATGACGTTAACTGATGAAATTTTTCTCTTATTAAGTTTTCTCAATTAAATTTATTATTACTCACGTTTATGTTATATCTATACAACAACGTTTAACCACACAGACAATGGCAACTCGACAAGGGTTTTACAATCACTTTACTACTGGTAATTTCATTAGAAAAAATTCTCCTTGTTTAATTGTAGAAAATCTCACGATAAAAACATATCAGATTTTATGTATCAATATTCTAGTATCAAATGAGAGATTCTGCACCACTGTAGAGTCACTACTGCACGCAGAATCGGACTCAGTCATTGCAAATACACAAAACTTGGAATTTTGGCGGGTTGGTGGTCAAACTTTTCGTCGCAGATTTGAAAATGGGGTTTGAACTGACCCGAAAGCTGCGAACAGATGAAACTTCAAACTGTTATCAGTATCGGTTTCTTTTAATGTGGTGAAGCGGTGTTTTAATTTTTAATGATTTTCAGGGGATGGGGACTGATGTCATGCAAAATTGGAACATTTCCCTCCAGTACGGTTGAGCTCCTTACCTCTGTTGACCTATTATAGATTCTCCTCATTCTATTGTAAATAAACCGCAGAAGGGTCCTGAGCAAAAGATTTCCTAGGATTCAGTTGAAAGGTGGCTAAATATGCGTGTGTCTACAGCTTAAGGTATAAATCAGATTGCAAATTGCAATATATGCTCGTGTGTGGGTCGCTTTGATGTGGTGAGTCTTCTACCGCACTTCTACGCAGGAGAAGTGCACGGAAGGGAATTCCTGATGTGTTTATCGTCTCCATTTTCATGTTTGATGAATAGTCTCTTTGGAATATTGCTGTTACACCTAGGGAAATAATTTATGACTTCTCATCCCAAAATTTGAAAACTTAATCTGAACTCATCATTACAATCTTCTATTATTAAAGTCACGCACCAGTTCAGTATTCGGATAGGAACCGGCATTTTAAAATCAAGCTTTTAATATTTTTTTCCCTATTTATTCATAGGACCTTATTGTGACATCATGAACCAATCCCACCTGTTACCGATCCTGCTGCTGACCGCTGCTTTCGGTGGTAAGGTCCTATCAAGCATTCCTTCTTCAGACCACAATGCAAATGTAAAAAGGAGCTTCTCTGACCTAGGTTGCATGGGCATCTACGATAAGGCCAAGTTCGCCCGTCTCGACAGGGTCTGCGAAGAGTGCTACCAGCTATTCAGGGAATCGGACGTACACACACTCTGCAGGTAAATTTATTGAAACGATTCTTAACTGTTTAAATGTGCTGTTTATTTTTACTGAACAACACAGCTAATTATTATTATTATTATTATTATTTGCAATTGCAATTCGAGAGACTCCTTCATAACTAAACTAATCAGAACTGGAGTAATGAGAAAAATACGGATAGGGAGAGATTTTTTTTTAATTAATAAAGAGTCATAAATATACAATAGTAGAAAAAAAAGTGGACACTTTTCCTACTAACACTGCAACAAATAATCGTAGAAGAAAGTTACTCGTATCAGCCGATTGGAAATTAAGTCTACTTTTAAATTATGCACATAAAATTTGTTTAGGGAGCCATCTAGAAATTTAAATTAGCCCAAACTTTTTTTTCTCAATGGCACACCCAATTTGGATAAGATATTATAAATCTTCAGTTCAAACTATGCTCATAATTTTGTCAGTTATTCGCAAAGTAATTAAATAGTTAAAATGTTACTGATAAATAATGCATAGAATAGGAATAATAGGAAACTTACTATTTTTCGAGAAAAATACTTTGCAACAAAAGGTGAAAATATAAATAGATATCAAACGTTGGTTTCTTTTAAAATAATTTTTGTATAAATATATATATACTTATTTTAATGATGTTGTGTGAACATTAAAAAAAACAAGACATTGATTCGTTGCTCTCTACATCTATTTTTAATTAAATTACTGCTACCATACCATTTATATTCAAAAATTAGCAAAATTTATATTATTGCACAATTTAAGACAGTTATCGCGATGTATCACAAATATCAATATTTACTCATTTATATAATGCGATATTAAATTTCTGATATTGTCCAGCCCTAGTCCTTGCAAACGGGAGTTTCTCGGCCGGTACTAATGGCGGCCGTAATAAGCTCAGTTAGGACACCCTATGGTACCTCCTACAAAAAACAATGGAGTTATGAATGAAGAAGAGGAGACATATAGTGTATTTTTTAGCTGTTGCGAGTGAAGAAACTGAAAAGTTACTTCACTCGAACAAAACAACGGCTTTTTATTATCATTACTGGTGTCGGACGTCCCTCTCCGTCCACACAACTTTGAAGAAAGTCCGTGGTAGTTATAGTTGCCAACACCGATATTACTAGGTGATATCGGTCACCCACTGTGAGGATTGTGTAAATGAACACTGACGCTGTCAATTAACTGAATTACCAGTTTATTTAGACTATATGTACACACTAAATACGCTATTTACAATTATATACAATTACAACTCGGATATAGGTGATCCGGTTCAACATTAAATTATATACAGTAAAGGTTGGCTGTGTACTATTCCAATTACACTTTCCACCTCACACTCAATGCACGTTAGATTCACTTTATCGGAGATCAATCTCGAATCTCCCCACACAGGTATACTCGGCCTGCACTTCTCGGCCCAGAGCACTAAACACCAGGACGTCTGTTTCCTTTGCTCTCCAGAAACGCACTGCTCACGCTCTACCACACAGAGCACCCTCTAGGTACGAAACCCAGGTACGGACTGAACTAATCTGAGACAAACCTTGCTCTTCCCAAATCACTGGGTCACACCAATGTCAACCCCCTTTGGATCTCATTCATTGGACACATCCTCCATTCCTTTCTTGCTTAGTGACATGTTGCTTATCTGCTCATCATACGCATACCTCACTGACAGATGGACATGCCTCTCAGCAATCTTCTCTTTCTCTTATTCACTACCTGCACAGGATTATCTGTCAATTCCCCTTTCCACAAAGAAGGAATATCACCTTGGAAATTCTGGTACACAGCCATACAATACAAAATATTAAAATAGAGAAATAGTGGAAATTCCATTCTTTAGCAGAGGTGGTATCAGAACCTGATACCCCCCACCTTAGCGGAAAATATGCCTTTTAGGGGCTAATTTTCCCCAAACATATAGTAATATCGCAGAAAAGTTCAATAGTCTCTTTACAGATTTCTTCATTATGCTTATTACATAGGTATTTCCAGGTGTCTGAACATTACCTACTGACATCTCTACCGAACCTTGTACTAATATTATTATTACATAAACAATACACATGTTAATACAATATTAGAAACATAAAATTCAAAAATATTTACACATACACAAAAAAAAAATTAAACATGTGATGACATCCCTTTAAGGTTGTCCACTACTGGGTCGTTGATGCTGATGGGCTAACAACTGGTTGTTCTTCCCAGCTCTTTCTATGTAGCCTAGAAATTGCATCAGCATTCAAATGTTGAGCTCCTGGACAATGAGAAATGCTGAGGTTCCAGCGTTGCAAGGCAAGAGCCCATCTAGTGAGTTTGGGTGATCTTGGGGTTGTTTCGGTGAGAAATTTTAATGGATTATGATCCGTAATGATCTCAATTTGAGATCCATAGGTCCATTTTTCAAACTTTCACAACCCAAAGAGAACACGCCAAGCCTCTATCGCTATTTTCGGCCAAGCACGCTGAGCCCCTGACAATTTCTGACTGGCAAAAGCTATCGGTTTAAACTGACCCTTTTCATCTTTTTGAGTAAGACAACATCCTACTGCCAGGTCGGAAGCATCCGCATGGAGCTGATATTCCCGGCCTACGACAGGTGTAGCCAAACTCGTCACTTTACATAACTCATCTTTAAGAGTATTAAATGCTTTTTCTGCTCTTTCATACCATGGTACAGTATTCTTAACTTTCCCTTTGGTTAATTCGGTTAATGGTATAGCAATTTCGGCATTATTTGGAATATAACATCGGTAAAATCCCATTAATCCTAAAACAGATCTGACTTCCTTTTTAATTTTTGGTCTCTTTAGATCCCTTATTGCTCCTATTTTTTCCTCATCAGGTGCATGCGTTCCACCTCCAATTACATGACCTAAAAACTTAGTCAATTTCTCTCCAAATTTACATTTGTCTAGCCTAATCGTAAAATTTCTGCTTTTAAGTTCTTCAATGACAGCCCTAACATGCTCACAATGCTCTTCCCAGGTATCGGAGAAAATGATGACATCATCAATATATGCTTCCGCATACCTCCGATGACCTTGAAGAACCTCATTCATATCTTTCTGAAACGTGGCAGCCGCCCCTGATAATCCAAAAGGCATAGTACGCCACTGATAAGTTGCGTTATGCGTTGTAAAAGCTGTCAAATGTTTACACTCCTCAGCCATTCTAATCTGCCAATAACCTCTCAATAAATCAATCGATCATAAATACTTAGCCGCCCCTGCGGTATACATGATTTCTTGAGAATCTTTCATTGGAAAGGTTGGAACCTGAGTTACCGAATTTAAAGCTCTATAGTCTATACAAAGTCTAACAGTTGCGTCTTTTTTCGCCACACAAACAATTGGATAACTAATTTCAGCATTTGACACCTCGATTAGATTTAATTCTAATAACACCTGAATCTGCCTATCTACTTCCTCTTTATAAGCTACCGGTACACTATATATCTTTGACTTTTTCCTCGTCACCCCCGGTTTAAGATCAATACGATGTTCTCCTACATCCGCTGGTCGTACAGGACCCATAAACACCTCTTTATTCTCCCTCAAAATAGACTTTATATCTTTGACTTGATTGTTAGATAACCCTTTTATTTCGAACCTCTCTATATCTCGTTCTACTTCCTGATCCCGGTTCAAAATAGGAATTTCCCCAACTTCTCCAAATTCCTCATCTCCTTCGAAAACAATATTAACTATATTACATTTAGCAATAAATTCTCTTATTTTATTTTGGTGCATATGCTTCCTACTCCCGTCGGCTAACTCAACTATAAACGAATGTTGGTTTCGTTTTTCGACGATAGTTGCCGGCCCTTGCCACCTAGAATATAATTTATTAGTCGAATCGGGGATTAACAGTATTACTTTATCGCCTACTTCAAACGTTTTTTCTTTTGACCTTAAGTTATAATGGTACGCCATTCTATTTTGTTGCACCTCGGACGATAATTTTGCCTCATTTGCGGCTCTTTCTAAGCGTCCCCTAAGTTTATTCAAATACTCATGAATCGGCGTAGTATCTCACTGCGCCCCCTTATTTTCTCCTGCCCAGGAAGACTTGAGAATCGACAAAGGACCCTCCGGCGCTCTACCACATAATAACTGGAAAGGTGCGATTCCCGTCGTAGAATTTGGGACTTCCCTACACGCCCATAATACAAATGGTATTTGTTCATGCCATCTTTTTCCTTCTTCTCTAATAGTATGATGTAACATACGTTTAAGGGTCTGATTAAATCGTTCCACGAGCCCGTTAGACTGTGGATATTGTGGGGTCGAAAATCTTGGACTTGCGCCTAACCTTTTCTCAAATTCTTTCGTTAAGTCGGCAGTGAAATTGGTTCCGTTATCACAGGCAATTATATTTGGAATTCCTGTCCTCATAAATATTTGAAGTAACGCATCACACGCGGTTTTAGCCGTAAAATTTTTTAGAGGGATCGCATCCGCCCACCTGGTATGCTGATCAATTAAGGTTAGTATATACTGATGCCCTTGGGAACTTTTAGGATCAATAGGCCCAATTAAATCAACATTAACTACCTGAAATGGAAGTTCCGGCCGCGATACTGGGGAAATAGGAGCTCTATCATTTACTTTAACCCCTCTAGTCAACTGGCACTCTAAACATGACTCACAAAATTGTTTAGTTTCTTTCGCCATCCCCTCCCAATAAAATGAATACCTGATTCTCAGTAAAGTTTTCTTGGCTGCATGATGCCCTCCAAATACCGAACTATGCGCTAATTTTAAGATTTCTTCTCGCCTTATTTTGGGTACTACTAATTGCGCTATAGTTTCGCCTAACAATTTCTCTTTATGATATAATAAGCCATTTACAATATAATAATCCCCTTTATTCAGTTTAGCTAATTCCCAAGCTTTCTCTAACTCTTTACATTCTAATTGGGATTCCTTAAACATATCTGAATTGCTATCTTACTTAAACATATCTGAATTGCTTTATTACCTTTCTCCACTTCCGTTTTTTCCGTATTCTGAGTTTGTACATTTTCCGACCGCGCTTCTATTGCGTAAACATTACAACTATCATTACTCATATCTTCCCTTTCACTCGAATTGTCAATAATAATTTCTGAACTTTCTAATTTTTGGGCCTCTAGCAATGGCTCCTAGCGGTTGACACCTGACAATTCATTAATCACTTCGGGATGTAAAATTACTTGCTCATTAATATTATCAGTCACTGCGCAAAGTAGAGGTCTGCACGGGCCGAAAATTCCAGGCCCGGGCCCGGCCCGAAAGTTAAAATTTCGTCCCGGGCCCTGCCCGGCCCGAACGAAAGAAATATTGGCCCGACCCGGTCCGGCCCGAAAGTTAAAATTTCGGCCCGAGCCCGGCCCGGCCCGGCCCGAACGAAAAAAATAATGGCCCGACCCGGCCCGGCCCGAAAGTTAAAATTTCGGCCCGAGCTCGGCCCGGTCCGGAGAAAAGTTTAAAATTCGGCCCGAACCTGGCCCGGCTCGAGTGAATTTCTACAGAACATTGATCTTTAATCTTATGGAAGAGTTCTGACCAAAAAAAATTGTATTAGTCTTTTTTTTTCCATGTTTATAATCTCCATTTATGCAGAAGTGCCGTAGGCTCCGATATTTATGCTTTTAAATGAATCTTTGTTTGTTGTATGTAAATGTTTCAGTTATCATTAGTATTATTAATCCATATTCCCTGTAATGGAGACAAAAAATCGAAAAAGCGGTATATGGTAAAATTTCCAAAGACGAAATCGCTTTGGAACGAAAAATAATGCTTTCCCTTCTTAACAGATGTAAATGTTTAATATATTTTTTTTTCTCCCGTATTTGTCGATAACTCATTTAAAAAATTAAAATACTCAATAAAACTCATATTTAAAAAACTCTATGAACTCTATATTTATTTAACTAGCTCACAACTCAGCCGCTCATGGCTGCGTTCTCTTAAAAACTCTAAACTCATAAAAAAAAATGCAGACGATAAAAATCGTTGCCAAAAATACAGAATAAATACGACCGAACATACCGGCCCCCGTTGAATGATTTTCATTCAACCACAATTATAATACATTATTACACAGGAAATTTTTAAATAAATAATACAACACATACTAATAAACAATAAATAGCAAATTAAATGAATAACAATTACTTTTCCAAGGGTAATAAACATATTTTTGACACTGGTCTCTTAAAAAACCCTCTTTGTGTTTTCACTTTTACTACTCTAATAATTCCATCATTACCTGGAAACAACTCTACAATTCTACCTAGAGGCCAATTGCAAATAGCAACATTGTCCTCCTTTATAATTTCTAAATCATTTATTTTTACATTTTGTTTTTCAAACATCTAAAATTCTGCATTCATTATAGTGATGTACACTCATGACATCTAGAGCTCAAATTTACTCTAAATGATGCAAGAATTTATCTCTTTTCTCATATTTTATCTCAAAAAATAACTCAGAAATACTTTATTTTAAAAGTATTTAAACATTTAGGAACTCGAATTTATCAAATAAAACTCAAACTATCTGAACAAAATGGATGTCATTTAAATAACTCAAATAGCATATATATGCACTCTCGATACACATTTTGTATAAATATTTTCGTTGATAATACTTAATATATTCAATCAAATAGAAATTAGCTCAAATTTACATATGTACACGCAAAATAAATATAAACCAACTATATATAACTCAAAATAACATATATAACCTACTGCATTAAGAAAATATAAAACTTTTTACAAGATTTATAACATAAAATAAGCAACAATTATAAATTATTTTTCCACACATTGCTAGATTTTAAGGCCAAACTTCTGTCTAAACTGGAAAAGTAAAGCTTGTGGGCCTAAATGTAAATATCGTTTGTGAAAATATTCTACTATCATCTGAGTAAGTTTACTTTTATTATGTAGTAAAATTGGAAATTTTTGGTTATCATTTAAGTTACTGTTTGCTAACCTACCTCCTACTCTAAGAAGACCTGCTTTATCAAGAAATGAGTGAAGATTTCTTATCTGACTATTATTATTTACCTCACCTGATTTTTGCAAGGATTTTATTTCCTTGTCAAAAAATTCTCGTTGAACACTTTTTAACAAAAAGGTTTCTGCCTTTTTGAGCTCCTCGATGTCTAAAGGACCCTCTTTTCTTCCTTTTTTACAAATGCTAAGAAACCTGAAAATAAAAACCTAAAATACGAATTATCTTACAATAATTATTACTTAAATCAATTATATCATGCACAAAAGTATTATTAGAAACTGAAAAAAAAGACACGTTTTTAAAGTCATTAGTTTTAAAGTTTTTCAGTTCTTTTGAAAAGTCATTGGAATCAACTGCTTCAGGTATGGTTGTATTTGGATAGTCTTTTCCTTTTAGGAACATTGAGCCACTCCACCACAACTAATTTGAGATTAGCTTATCAGGATTAATTCCTCTTGTTAGAAGGTCTGCTGGGTTATGTTGAGAAGGAACATGTCGCCACTGCATCCCTTCAGTTAGCTCTTGTATCGATGAAATTCTGTTCGCAACAAATGTTTTTAGAATGTACGGTTCTTTTTTAATCCATGACAATACTATCATAGAATCTGACCATAAGAAGATTTTGTTTATATTGATCTTGAGAGCAGAAATCACACGTTTAATTAGTTTTGATAATAAAACAGCTGCACACAGCTCAAGTTTGGGAACAGTTAATTGCTTTAAGGGGGAAACTCTTGATTTACTTGTCACTAATTTCACTGACAATTCTCCAGATTCTGATACTGATTTGCAGTAAATTACTGCTCCATAGGCTGCTTCGGAAGCATCGCTGAAACCATGTAACTCGATTATAATAGCATTTTTCAATAAAATACACCTACTAATTTCAATTTTGTTAATTAACTGTAGATTATCTGAAAACTCTCCCCATTCCTTAGCTTCTTTTTCCGGTAACAAGTCATCCCAATTTAATTGCAATAACCACAATTTCTGCATAAATATTTTCGCTTTAATTATAATAGGCGATACTAAACCAAGAGGATCAAACAAACTCGATATAATTGATAACACTTGTCTTTTAGTGACATTTACCTCATTATGAATTTTTACATCGAAACTTAAACAATCTTTTCTCGATTTCCACAAGACACCTAATGTTTTGGATTCTTCTGAATCACCAAAAGGATATATCTTGTCATTTGTTTGGTAAAGTTGTGGAGCATTACTGCACCATTTATGTAATAACATTCCTCCGCTTTTTAAAATTTCTATTAATTGATTTTGGAGCTCTAATGCAGAACTTAAAGAATCAGATCCAGATAAGATGTCATCCATATACATGTCTTCTCTCAGCACGGGTGCTGCTAAAGGAAACTTGCTTTCTTCATCCCTAGACAATTGAAGTAGTGTTCTCATGGCCAAAAAGGGTGCACTAACAGTACCATAAGTAATAGTAGTTAGTTCAAAATTCTTTATTGGTTCGTTTATACCTTCTTTCCATAAAATTTTTTGTAGTTTCCTTTGATCTGGATGAATAGAAATTGCTCTATACATTTTTTGAATATCTGCAGTGAAAGCGATAATATATTTTCTAAATCTCAGCATAATTGAGAATAAATCATCTTGTATTACACCCCCATTATACTGAATAGAATTAAGTGAGTTTCCTTTTGTCGTTAAAGAAGAGGCGTTAAAAACTACTCTCAAAGGTGTTGACATACTTTTTTCTATTCCTCTATACACTCCAAGGTGGGGAATGTAATAGGATCCATTTTCTTCCTCGCTTTCGTTAACTTCGACCATGTGGCCTAACTGTTGGTATTCTTTCAAAAAATCGGAATATAATCTTAAATACTCGGGATCCCTTGCTAAGCGATTCCATAAAGAATTCAATTTTTTAATTGCTATCTGTTTAGAACTTCCTAATGTAGTTGGATCTTGTTTTAGGGGCATTTTAACAACATATCTGCCGCTTTTTTATCGGGTATAATTTTCTATGAAATGTTTTTCACAAATTAAAGTCTCTTTGCTTTTTGGTTTTTCTATCTCGATATTTTCTATTTCCCAGAATTTTCGAAGTGTTTTATCTAAGTTAGTTTCTTTCTTTATTAAACCACAATGAACTTTATTTTCATTTTCTATTGGAAAACTTCCAGATACTACAAAACCGAAAACTGTGTCTTGCAGAATAAGATCAGAATTATTAATACGAATCTGGCCCGGTTTTAAAAGTTCATAGAAAATTCCTGCTCCGAGAAGCATATCTACATGTTCTGGGAAATTAAATCTCTCATCTGCTAATATTACGTTAGGGAAATCCTGTGCTGAAATTTCAATTGGACGCGAAGGGGTTAAATCTGCAGTTATTTTTGGAACTATCAAGAAATCTAAATTTTTTATAAAACTTCCATCTCTATTGCTTATTGATGCATTAACTTTATGATTTATTACTAAGGTGGCATCATTTAGACCTGACACTAAAATGTTTGTTCTCTCTTT
Organism: Maratus speculifer; assembly: GCA_964019185.1. Classification (NCBI taxonomy): domain Eukaryota; kingdom Metazoa; phylum Arthropoda; class Arachnida; order Araneae; family Salticidae; genus Maratus; species Maratus speculifer. The sequence goes on from OZ025295.1 coordinate 205,856,635, forward strand.
TTTCAAATTCATCATGTCTATTAAATGGCGAGATAGAAAATTAGACTCGCTGCCTACATCTAACAAACACTTTACTCTATATTTAGATCCTGATTCATCAATTAGAAAACACATAACCGTTGAAAGTAAAACTTTATTCTTTTTATTCGAATAGTTACTAATAAAAGTTTTCTGAACGAACTCTTCTGCATTAGCGTTTAACATTGACGCGCCATAATTTGCTAGTCTTGAATCTGAACATTCTCCTACATTTATTTTACCTTGTATATTATGTTCTGAAGAAACATATTCTTTCATATATGTATTATTTGTTTTGGGAAAATGAATAGTTTTGTGATGTCGTTTCTTGCAGAAACAAATGTTCTTTGATGTACAATTGGCTACTGGGTGTAAATTTAAACAATTGAAACATAACTTGTTACATTTTATTACATTTACTCTCTCATTAACAGATAACTTTAAATAATCTGGACACTTTGAAAGATGGTGCTGTTTGTGGCACAAAATACAGTTTAATGTTTTAACATCAGTTAAAAATACTTTATTTACACTTTTGGGATTATACTTTCGATTAACACTAAAATTCTCAGTAAGAGATTTTCCGCGTGATGTAAAATATAAATCAATCTCACGTCCTAATTCTTCTGGTAAAAACCATTTATCTCCTTGTCTCACACTAATGTGAGAAGCAGTCTCCTTATCTAATGTTTCATATAATTTATCTGACACAATCAATTGTTTTAGACTCTCGAAATCGGACACATTTCTTAAATTTAGATAATAATTCCAATTGGTCATCAGTCGTGAAGCGAATTGTACATGAGTCTCATTCGGTAGTTTAAAAGCTTTTCTAAATTGTTCTAGGCAAAAATAAGGTGTTGGTTGAAATTCTTTTAAGACTATTTCTTTTAATTTTTCATAATTCTCGATATCTGTATCGTGTAAATAAGTTAAAATGTTAGACGCTTTGTCACCTAATAAATTCAGCAGAATTTCTGCTTTATTTTCTTCCGAAACATTTTTAGTTTTGAAAGCCCGTTCTAAAGAAGAAAAGAAAAAACCCCATCCTTCAGGCTTAGTTGGAACTTTTACAGTCAAAGTTTTAATACTTTTTATTATTTGATCTAACGATTCCATTTTTACTTCACTTTCAGTAATAAAAGATTTAGTTTCAGATTTAATTTTAGCTAATTCCAATTCATTTTTTGATCGTTCAAATTCGTTTTTTGATCGTTCAAGTTTAAATTTTTCAAGATCAAATTGCCTTTGTTCTTCATGTTTACGACTCTCAATTATGGTGTTAGCTATTTCTGTTACAAAATCTGGTTTATTTTTATATATTTCGCTATTTTCAATAATATTGTTTAAATCAGCTATAGTCATTTTATCATTAATATTTAAATTTATTTCAGTGGCTATTTGCCTTAAATCTTCCTTTTTTGCTCCTTTAAACATTGTTTTAAATTTATATATAACAGTACAGATTAGAAAAATCACATTCACTTACTTTAAAAATTCCACTGCACGAAACTATATCGTTTCTTCTTGAACTCGAATAATTCAGAAATTTACGCGTTGCACTTTATTATCGCTGATCCTCCGTGGTCGGCGGACCACGAATTATGTCGATAACTCATTTAAAAAATTAAAATACTCAATAAAACTCATATTTAAAAAACTCTATGAACTCTATATTTATTTAACTAGCTCACAACTCAGCCGCTCATGGCTGCGTTCTCTTAAAAACTCTAAACTCATAAAAAAAAATGCAGACGATAAAAATCGTTGCCAAAAATACAGAATAAATACGACCGAACAGTATTGTTGTATTCATTTTGCATGGATGAACATTTTAAAAGAAACTTTCAGTTTTCAGTTTAAGAAAAAATTCCGTCATAATAATTTTTTTTTTTTTTTTTTGTGTGTGTGTGTGTGTGAGTTTAATTCTATTTTAAAACACCTAGTAATCTACGATTCTTTAAAAGGAATAAATTCTAATGTTTAATTGTAGAATAATGACGGCTTAAAAGTATATGCTTTTTTTGCAGAAATTTTTGGACAAAGCCAAATATTACTGATTTATAAAAAGTCGAGAAAAGGATTTTCATATAGGAAAGATTCAATAGGAACTGATTATTTTGGTCCATGAAAACTAGGAAGAATGGAATCAGTCTCGGCTTCGTACGGAAAAAAAAAGTTATGCCCGGCCCGATACTCCAGCAAAAAAATTAAGGCCCGAGCCCAGCCCGGCCCGAAAAGATTAGTGACTAGGCCCGGCCCGAAAGGATTAGTGACTAGGCCCGGCCCGGCCCGGCCCGAATGCCATTATTGGAAATCGGCCCGAGCCCGGCCCGCGGGCCGGGCCGGGCTCGGGCTTCGGGCCGAGGCCCGGCCCGTGCAGACCACTAGCGCAAAGTACTTCCTGATGAATTATATTAGTTTGTCCGAATTGCGGAATAGCTAACGGTAGTTTAACCAACGGCGATTTAACTGCTTCACCGAATAACCCTTGTAAATAAATACTACCCGCTCTTTTTAATTTCTCTTCCGGTACCAAATCTTTATGAACATTACTAATTTCACATCCAGAATCAACCAATCCCTTTGCTTTTTGCCCATTTACACTAACTTCAATTTTCTCAAGTTTATTTAATTTCTCACCAATAACATTAGTTCTCTGTTCGGCCTTTGCCGATATTCTCGCCACAATAGCTCCATTAGGTAACTCTTTGTTTTCTTTTACCACAATCTTATGCACACCCGCTTTCGGATCTCGCCCTTTATTACTATTATTTCCCTCATTACCCACTTTATTACAAAAACTTTGGTAATGACCTCTCAAACCACATTTAAAGCATTTAGGCGCTGAAGCATCACTAGGTTTCTTAAAATCTATTTTCCTATCCGAAAAAGAACTAGTCTCATTACTCCCGTTTTGCCTCCAATTATTACTAACTGTGCTATCCTCCCTCGGTCTCATTTTTTCATTGTTTACATACCTATCTTTACCTTTAAAACTTTTATACGTAACGGCGTAAGACTTATGTTTAACGTCAAAATAATTGTCACATTCTTTAGGATTTTAGAAGTTTCTAAGCATTTACCTTGGTGAGTTAATCCAATATATGACGCAGTATCCTCATCTAACGTACTTACTAATTTATCAGTAACTATTAATTCGTTGACCTTTTCATAAGAGTCAGCATCTCTAATCTTACAATAATTTTCCCATATTGCTATTAAACGCGATATAAATAATACATGAGTTTCGTTCTGGTTTCTCTTAGCCTTCTTAAAATTTTCCAAACATGCCTTCGGTGTCAACTCATGTTCCCTTAGAACTAACTCCTTTAACTCCTTATAATTCTCCATTTGTTCCGTAGTGGTATAAATTAACAAATTATCCGCCTTATCTCCTAACATATTTAGTAGAATTTCGGCCTGCTGGTTTTCCAATACATTTTTGGTTTTGAATGCCCTTTCTAGACTGTTGAAAAATAAATTCCATCCCTCAGTCCCTTCCGGTACTTTGATAGATAGAGTTTTCATACTTTTGATCAATTTTTCTATATTACTTTCCTTATTAAATTCCCTAGAGACATTAGAGTTATTTGCCGATCCTTGAACCCTTAGTCTCTCCATTTCTAATTCATGTTCCATCCTTAATTTTTCAACCCTCTCTTCTCTTTCTAGCCTTTCCTGTTTTTCTTCGCGATCCAATTTTGCCTGTTTTTCTTCGCACTCTAATCTTTCCTGCTTTTCTAACTTTTCGCGTTCTAATTTTTCCTGCTCTAAACGTTCTGCAACAATAGCTTCCGATAATTCCTTAATAACCCCCTCGTCATACCCATCACTGTCCATTATTTTTGTCCAAAGCTGAATTCTGGTATCATCTTCCGTAAATTCAACACCTAATTCTTCAGCTAGCACCTGAAGATCCACCTTTTTTAGTTTTAATAAGAAAGCCATACCTTCTCCGATTCTTATTACCACCCTACAATAATATTTAAACCTACCAAATTAATATTTCCTAAATTTTTAACTTAGTACAGTTATTTCTCCACTTATTATACTAACTAGCTGTTCTGCCCGGCGTTGCGCGGGTTCATTAAAAAATAGCAAGAATTGCGAAAAAACTTTAATAATCATAATAAAAACCTCGAAAATTTTTTTAAAATGCTGCACGAATTTCGTCTAAACTTCGTTGAAAAGAGGTGGGCTAGAAAATTGAAGTTGGATTATTTTTACTAATGTGGAAAAATCTTACAAATCGCAAAATACATTAAAAATCTCATAAAAATATAAAACAAAATTAAAAAATTGTGTTTCAAAATTCGAATAAACTTTGGAGAAAAGAGATCAGAATTTAATAAATTCGGCTGAAAATTGAACCTCTAAAAAATCGAAGCGGGTCGTGAAAAAACGTAAACATCGCTTTAAAAATTACAAAATTTTCAAAAATCACGGATATCAAAATTTACTCTACTTGGATAAATGTTTTGAATCTAATTAATTTGATAATGTAAAAAGCATTGAAATACGAAAAAAATTGCTAAAAATCGCAATAAAAATCTTTAATCGCACAGGAGAAAATTTATTATATTAGCGAAGAAATTAAAAACCGAATTCCTTTTCCGTAACTGAAAAAAAAATCGCCGTAAACTAAAAAAAAAAAAAAAAAAAAAAAAAAAAAAAAGCATACTGCATTAAAAATTGCTGTAGATCAAAATAAGAGAGCAAAACAATTACCGTAAAGGATAGAAGTTTGAAACCAAACTCTTATTAATCTAGAAATTTAAAATCAAATTCCTTAAAAAAAAAAAAAAAAAAGTAAAAAAAAAACTGAGAAAGCTCAAAAAATGCATTGAAAATTGTAAAGAAAGTCGTAAAACATTAAAAAATCCCTAGGGTAAAAATTCACTGTTATAATATAAAATAATGTAATCAAGAAATTAACCATATTAACCAAAAAGTTTGAAATCGAAATCGATTTCCGGAGGTAAAAAAATCGTCACGGAACTTGAAGAATGGCTAAAAATTACATTGAAAATTGCATTAAAAATAGCTAAATATTTGGAAGTCAATGCTATAAAGAAGAGTTTCTTGAGGGATTTTGGTAGTTGCATATATTTGTTAGAAGGTTTAGAAGAGGTATGATCACGTATATTAGTAGCTGTTATTCCAATGGAATACTTAGAAGAGGCATGATCAGTATAGAATCAGTCCAGGTTCGGATGCTCGAAAAAAAACCCCACGATGATTGCTAAGTTACGATTTATTTAGACATATATTACTAAGGGGGGCACACTTACAGCACTCGGAGAAAATCTCCGAACCAAAAATTAGCACGTTGACAAGACAAGCGCAGAGAGTCAAGTGACCTCGTACATAGCAACAAACTGCCACCTTTGGCATCATAGAAAATCGCCAACATACACAAGTTCGCCCATGCACAATGGATAGTATACGCCAAATACAGTTAAAATGCAGCCGGCAAGATAAGAATTCAATATGGTTTCCAAGCTGGGATGGGAAAGGAAAAGGTTGCCAAACGATAAAATGTTACACGTGTTGTTTTGTCTAAATACAGAGGCACACCGAAGGGACATCAGATTTTACTGCGCAGATGTTAAATTCTTTTTAGGGTTTTGTCGAGAAAGGAAAAGAAGCGTAAGCATAAATTTTAACTGCGAAACAGAGATGATGTCCATATAAGGTAACGCAGAATTGCCTCGATCGGAAATAGCAGACATCTGGAAATAGCTTTAAACGGTTGATTAATATGTGAGTGTATTTCTCACAGACAAAGTTAAGCAGCTGCCGATTTTTCGGTTAGAGAAAAACTAGGCGAGGGAAAAAAAATGGAAAGTGAATGAAGGACACTTAAAACTGATTTTGAATTGAAAAGAGACAGGGGGGAAGGAATAATTTAAGAAAATAACCAATATATAACGAAATAATCGTTATAAATGCTCAAAAAAATAATATTAAGGCAGGGCGGGCTGGGGTTATGATCGAAATCATTCATAAATTACAAAATGTAGGTATAGAACGCCAAAATCATATTAAGAGATAAAACATTGAATTCGAAACATAACTACATTAAACAAAATGTTTTATATCAAAATTGGTTTCTGAATGGCAGAAAATCGCCAAGAAACTTAAAAAAATGGCTAAAAATCGTATCGAAAACTATATTAAAAATCGCTGAATATTTAAAAGTCATGGCTGCAAAAATTTAATATTCAGTCGAAAATATTGTAATCGGAAATCGTTCATGAATAAGGAAAAGTCAACACGGAACACCTAAAATCCCTCAAACTAACTAAAAATTACATTGAATATCGCATTAAAAATTGGCAAAATTCATAAAAGTGTGGAGAACAAATTGTACTATTTATGCTAAAAGTTAGAAACCGAAATTCTTTTAGCGATGTCAACAACTGTCACAGAACTTGAAAAATCACTATAAAACAGATTAAAAATCAGTAAAATTCAAAAATCCGGACAAAATTTGCAATAGTAAGATAAACATTTATACTAAATTCCTGCGGACATAATTTACCATAATGGGACAAAACATTGAAATCTGAACTCTTTCATTAGTTAAAAAATATTGACACAAAACTTGCTAAACATTTTATGAAAATACACAAAAAATCTGAATCATTGATGTCAAAATTTACTACATTAAGCTACAAATTATTTAAAAATTTCTTTTTCAATTGTGAAAAAATCGCCGTGGACTCGAAAACATCTAAAAATGGTATTCAAAAATTCATTACAAATCGTTTCAAATTTAAAAATAGCGGGGGACAACATTTACATTAATAGAGTAAAATAGTGTAATCTGAATTATTTCTTAAATACGAATGAAAAAATCGGCGCAAAGCGTGAGAAAAAATGAAAACATTGCTAAAAATTGCATTAAAAAATCACTAAATTTCAAAATTCGTAAATGAAGTGTAAATGTTTGAAATTAATTTCCTTTTCGAAATTTCAAAAAATAGCCGTGAGATTCAAAAAAAAAAATAAATAAATAAATAAATAAATAAAACCACTGAAAAATTCATTAAAAATCGCTAAATATAAATACATCCCGTAAATAAAAAAATATTCTAGTCGTGTAAAACGTAGCAACCTTTCTTTTTTACATGAATTACAAAAAAATCGACGCAGAACACAAAATATATAAAAAATCACATTTAAAATCGACAAAATTTTAAAAAGGTAAATGGTGAAATTTACTATATTAGGCTAAAAGTTTGAAACCAAAATAATATTTAATTAAATTTTTTAATTGTTAAAACACCATTGCGATGGGGATAAAAAAAATAGTACTAAATCACATTAAAATGTTCTTTAAAAACGCATTGAAAAATGCACTAAATATCGCTAGTTATTTTTTAAATCGCAGAAATCAGAATTTCATCAAACGGATAAAACATTCTAATCGGAAATCTGAATTATTTGATTATCCGGTTGACCAAGAAACTATCTGGGTCAAACCATAAGATTAAACTACAATAATGGCGGATCGTAAATTCCATATTCACCTGACATTAAACATGTTACATATGTTTGTTACGTCATCAAGTGGTTTTTACTTCTTATTTTTATATGTATTTGTATTAATGTTTTTCTAAATTATCTCTTCTTTCATTATTTGACATAAAAATTACATCTATTTGCATAATTTGGCATGTTTCACGATTGATATAATTTGGCGAAATTGGTCGACAGGATAATCACGTAGTAAAAGGAAATCCTTTATAGATAATAAAAAATCGACACGGAACGCAACAATTCTTGAAAAATCGCGTTAAAAATCTCTAAAATTATATTAGATTAAAAGTTTGAAATCAATTTTTACTTTCGAATATCAAAAAATCTCCATAAAACTCGAAAATTTTCTAAAAATTGCATTGAAAAGTGCATTAAAAATCACTGATATTAAAAAATCACAGAGGTCAAAATTTAATCTAATAGGGTAAAACGTTGTAATTAGAAATATCTCATGAATGACAAAAATCCGACATCAAACGCAAAAAATCTCGAAAAATCGCATTAAAATTACCTGAAATTCATAAATCTTAACAGCTAAAATTTAATACATCAGCCTAAAAGTTTTAATCAAAATTCATTTTACTAATGTCGAATAATAGCGGCAAAATTTACATTAAATAATTCACTAAAAATGCAAACATCGTTACACGAAATCCAAATAAATTATATTGAAAAGAGAACAAAATTCTCTAATTTAGGTCGAAAGAATGAAACTGCTTTCCTTTTCACTAATGTGGAAAAATCGCCTCGAAACCCACTAAAATTCGCATATGAATTAAATTTAAAAAACTGAAAATCGGCCTTCAAGGTGTAAAATTTCATACATAACTTCGTGCAGCGGTCTCTCCAGAGCATCGCCAGTACCTACTTTAAAAATTTTAACATCCGTTATAAACTACCTTAAAGTGTAAAACAGATCTCCTTATTACATTTCCTAATTTTGTTCGCGCCCCTCCTTTCACGCACCCTAAAATGTGCCACACCATTGTTTGTTTACATTTTTTATCATGTATTATAAACCATTTTAAAATTTAAAATAAATCACATTGTTATATTTCCAAATTTTAACAAAATCGCGTTCTGTTAGTTCCATTTTTCACCACCAGCTAGCGCACTCTATTCTTCAAAAACTTTATCAAAACGATACTCTGTTAAACAACCTATCAGGTGATATATTACTCGAGGGGGTAGCGGTCTTAAGCAAGAATTTAAGATATTTTATGAAATTGCTATTCGAAAATAGTGGTAACTAAATTTTTCACATTTTAGGTAAATTTCGCAAAAAAATACTACTTATTGCATTCTCAACAGATCAAGATTTTGATAGAACAACTGTGAAAAAATAGATGCTAAACGCAAAAAATCTTGAAAAAGCGTTAAAAATCACATTGAAAATAGCATTCAAAATCGTTAAAATCTAAAATTCGTAACAAACACAAAATTTAGGCTAAAAGTTTGAAACGGTTTTCTTTTTATCAATTAACGCAAAATGGGAAAAAACACTAAAAATCGCATTAAAATTCGTTAAAAATTCAAAAATCGCTGTCCAAATTCCGAATAAACTTTGCTGAAAAGAGAAAAAAAATTGCTATAGTGGGTTAAAAGAATGAAACCGTATTTCTTTCACTAATGGGATAAAACTGCAAAAAGAACGCTTTCACTAATGGGATAAAACTGCAAAAAGAACGCTAAAAATCGCCTAATTTTTTTTTTTTAAATCTAATCAAAAAATTGAAAATCGGGCTTCGAGGTGCAAAAGTACATGTAAAAAAGTACCTTTCCTCCACATTTTGTAACTCTACGTACGGCAGACTCTTCAGAACAGCGCTGACACACACACAAACTTGTCTCTTTATTATTATAGATTTAAAAAAAATAGTGTTCTATTAGTTCCATTTTCCACCACCAGGTCGAGCACTGTATTCTTCAAAAACTTTATCAAAACCATACTCTGTTAAATAACCTATCAGGTGATATATAACTCGAGGGGGTAGCGGTCTTAAGCAAGAATTTAAGATAGTTTATGAAATTACTATTCGAAAATAGTGGTACCTAATTTTTTTACATTTTAGGTAGATTTCACAAAAAAATACTACTTATCGCATTCTCAACAGCTCAAGTTTTTGATAGAACAACTATGAAAAAAATAGATGCTAAACGCAAAAATCTTTAAAAAACGTTAAAAATCGCATTAAAAATCGTTAAAATCTAAAAATTGTAACAAACACAAAATTTAGGGCATTAGGCTAGAAGTTTAAAACGATTTTCTTTTTATCAATCTCAAAAAATAGCCGCAAAATGAGAAAAAACACTAAAAATCGCATTAAAAATTCGTTAAGAAATCAAAAATCGCTGTACAAATTCCGAATTAACAAAAAAATTGCTATTTTGGGTTAAAAGAATGAAACCGTATTCCTTTCACTAATGGGATAAAACCGCAAAAATAACGCTAAAAATCGCCTAAAAAATTATTTAAAAAAATCTAAACAAAAAATCGAAAATCGAGCTTCGGGGTGCAAAACTACATGTAAAAAAGTACCTTCCCTCCAAATTTTGTAACTCTACGTGCAGCAGTCTCTTCACAACATCCTTCTCTCTTTATTATTATAGATAGATTAATGCCCTTCAGATAATCCATGCATTTCATTTCTAATTAACCTACCGAATACTCTAATTTTTCTCAACCATTGATATCACACAATTTACTTCCAATAAAACAAAAGAAATAACAGTAATTCGATTTGATTACTATGCAATACAGATTTCAATTTATACACTTAGATAACAACATACAATTTACATAATAATACTGATACGTTGAAATTGAATAGAAGTACTGATGTCAATCAAAAAATCCACATAAAGAAAAATTGTATAACATGTATATATAAATTTCTACAATTATCCTCACTAAAATATTTCCAAATTCAATACTGGTTCTCACACTTAAAACAAATATAATATTTTGATCACAAGATCTTTACTTTTATTTTTCCTCACTATGGCTCTCTTTTGAGCCTTTTTTTTTTCACTATGGCTCTCTTTTGAGTTTTTTTTTTTTTTTCTCTACTATTGGCCAATTAAAATTCTAAGCAAATGTTGTTATCAACTCTTCAAACTTAAAAAATATTGCTTCATTTAAATATTACTTTAACAAATAAATTAATTAAATTTAAATTTTACTTTTAATATTACTAGGTGATATCGATCACCCACAGTGAGGATTGTGTAAATGAACACTGACGCTGTCAATTAACTGAATTACCAGTTTATTTAGACTATATGTACACACTAAATACGCTATTTACAATTATATACAATTACAACTCGGATATAGGTGATCCGGTTCAACATTAAATTATATACAGTAAAGGTTGGCTGTGTACTATTCCAATTACACTTTCCACCTCACACTCAATGCACGTTAGATTCACTTTATCGGAGATCAATCTCGAATCTCTCCACACAGGTATACTCGGCCTGCACTTCTCGGCCCAGAGCACGAAACACCAGGACGTCTGTGTCCTTTGCTCTCCAGAAACGCACTGCTCACGCTCTACCACACAGAGCACCCTCTAGGTACGAAACCCAGGTACGGACTGAACTAATCTGAGACAAGCCTTGCTCTTCCCAAATCACTGGGTCACACCAATGTAAACCCCCTTTGGATCTCATTCATTGGACACATCCTCCATTCCTTTCTTGCTTAGTGACATGTTGCTTATCTGCTCATCATCCGCATACCTCACTGACAGATGGACATGCCTCTCAGCAATCTTCTCTTTCTCTTATTCACCACCTGCACAGGATTATCTGTCAATTCCCCTTTCCACAAAGAAGGAATGTCACCTTGGAAATTCTGGTACACAGCCATACAATACAAAATATTAAAATAGAGAAATAGTGGAAATTCTATTCTTTAGCAGAGGTGGTATCAGAACCTGACAACTGGATTAACAGTTTTTGAATACCGTTGTTGAAAATTTCCTCCTGATAACTTCAGTAGAAAATGTAGTCTTTTTTTTTAAACATTTTATTAACGGGAAATTTCAGTCAGAAATATGGTTAAAATTTTCTGTTCCTTTTTATTGGCGCAGTTTGGCTAGGTATTATAATCTTTTTACCGACAGTGACAGGAGGTTGCCTTGATTGTCACAATGTGGCGGAACTACTACTGCAGAAATGGATTTCAACCAATAAAAATAAATAGCTTTTTTTTGCCATTATTTTTTAATTGGTATTTTCTATAAACGAGGCTTTTAAAGAAGTAGAAATTTTCTACATAAATTTATTGGTGGTAGTTTAAGCTGGTGATTATGAATGCCATGCGGAAAAGCTGACCGTTGAAACTTCACCATTTCATAAATATGCCAGTTCCTCTTTCTTAATAGTTCCATGCAAAAAACAATCAATCTTGATGATACCAAGTAAATAGTATATTGCATAGAAAATGTAGAAAGATAATTGCTTTCGCTGAACATCTACGAAGACGACACTGCGATAAAAAAGAGGTCCTGGTCAGCCTTTAGCGGTGTTGTCCAGAGACGTTTGATCAAGGAAAATTCGGTAATGTGAAATAACATATAAATCATATGCTTAATTTACATAAGTAATCAAAACAAAATAAGCAAGTGGAAAACTGCACGTGAAGCGTTGCATATGAGGTGCGTTCGTACGATAACGAAATTTTAAAAATATGCCGATCTTGCTGTTATCTTAGACAGTACTTTGGATAGTGATCAAAGTCTATGTTAAAACTGTTGTTAGCTATCGTTTTGTCAAAACTAAAAACTAAAACAAAATCACTTCACCTTTTTTCATTCACGTATAAAAACATTTCATATTTATTTACTTAGAACAAGTGTCACAAATAAAAATTAAATTAAAAAGTTGACATGTTTCGGTTCATTCATAAGAACCGTATTCATAACACATAAAATCAGTAGAAAACTAAATGACACTGGATATAAATATAATGTATACGTGAATACGTGATCAAAGTCTTTTTTGTGTTCCGGCAAATATACAAGAAGTAACTTTTATTACATCTCAGCAACGTATATCATATTCATAAAATATGAAATAGCTTAATATAATTAACATCCTCCCTAAACAATGTTTTCCCGTATAGCATTATATAGGTGGTTTTGTGTGGCCCTGTAATTTAATAATAAATATTCTTTGCATTATTATTATTATTACCAGCCTTTAATCGGTTTACTTCGCTATGTGATTTTTTTAATTAAAAAGAAATATTTGTCTGTGAAACATAAATATTGCTAAGAAATTTTAGAAATTAATTAAAAAAACATAATTCAATGAGCTAGAAAATAAACAAGCGAAATTAATTAATAAACATTATGTATTTTCTATAAAATCTGAAAATCCAAAATGTAATAAAATTAAGATAACCACTTTAATATTTTAGTACTATTATAATCTTTAGTATTACTTTAATAATTATTCAATTATTTAATTTAAGCGATTCAAAATCATTAAGGGTGTATTCCAATCCAAACCGTTTATTTTCTGATTTATTTTTAAATTCAATTTTACTCTTAAACGCATCAAACTGACAAATTCCCTTATTTACACTCTTAAAATGAAAGAGTAGATTTCGCTTTTCAAAGAGCTGTAGTTTATTGGATTGTAATTGAGTTGTTTTTTAAACGTTTTACTCACCTTGATTTAAATTGCTTATTTAAATTACTCATCTTGATTTAAATTACTCATCTTGATTTAAATTGCTTAAAAACAACTCGTTCATTCGAGCTGTTTCAACTCTTTATGAGAAGCTGACTTTCAAATCGTGAGGTGAGTGGATTTCGGCTCAATTTGAGTTTTTTGTGGCTGAGGTTTTAAAAGAGTAAAAAACACGCAATGAACCGTGATTGTCGATTTTTAGATAAATGCAAAAAGTATTGTAAAATAATGCTGACGAAGGTGACATTTTGAACCGAATTTTCCGAAGCGGGAGATCTGAGAACGAAAAAAATTGTACTGCGATGGCATTGGCTATTCACGATCATAGAGGGCGCAATATTTTATGTTTTGGGGGTTTTAAATTACCTTTATATCCAGAGTCATTTAGTTTTTCTTCTTTTTTAATTTTAATTTTATACTTTTTAAATTTAATATATGGTCAAAATTTATTATATTTATATACCGTGTTGGCAATGGCTATATTCACGATCATAGCGGGCGCAATGTTTTGTTTTGATTTTTAAATTATATTTATATCCAGTGTCATTTAATGTTCTACTGATTTTATATGTTATGAATACGGTTCTTATTAAGGGTGTATTCGAAAAAACGCTTTTCCACCTTCAGCAGCTCGAAATTTTCCGATACAATTTCAGACACATTTTTAAAAGTAGAATCATGAAACTTGCTGAGGTGATTCTTGAAGGGACGTATGAGGTGCCGAGTAAATTCTTTTTACGCTCAATTCATTAGAATTTGATTCATAAGCAATTAACTTCTCTGGAAGACCCTTTTTTTCGTTCCCTTATCTCCCACTTTGGAAAAATCGGTTCAAATTGCCGTTTTTGATTGCTTTTTTTGCAATATTTTGTACACTTATCAAAGAATTGACCTTTACGGCACCTTGTGCACTTTCTAAATAAGAGAATCTGCGAGTTTCATGTGATTGAGAGCAAAAGTTAATTCAAAAATAAATCGGAAAACAAACAGTTTGAATCGAAATACACCCTTAATGAACCGAAACATGTCAACTCTTTAATTTAATTTTTATTGGTGACACCTTCTAAGTAAATAAATATGAAATGTTTTTATACGTAAGCCATCACGTTGGCGATTTTTATCCTCGTGATTTCTGTTTAACTGTAACCATATTCTGGCTTGGCACTTCTTGCTGAATGCTGATTTGATTATCTTTGCACACGTGCTTATGCTATTTGATCTTAGATTTCCGCGCTTATATTCATTCGTAATTATTACTGTTATTGTTCTTGAACTTTCAAGTTTAAATTATTAGGTCGTTATGTTAAGAAGAGACACATGCATTGTTTGCAAGACGAATACGTCAAAGTTATTTCATATTAAAATAATTCTTTCATAAATTTCAAAACAAGAAGCAGCAAGCCGTCGCTGTATTTTTTTTTTCTTTCTTCCTATATCATTTGTCGCCAAGGAAGCGATGTTTCGCCGAATTAGCAACCTCTCTTATGTTATGATCGTAGTTTCAGAGTCATCCGCTCGTATCGCTACTGTCTATGCGTAATCCCATGTTAAACAAGTTGTCATTACAGTGTATGAAAGTTGATTCTCTGTTCCGTACTCTGTGTAGTACAGAAAGGAGGTGGAAACGGCAAAAAAATATGTATTTTTCAATTGTTTTGCTTAAATTTTGATTCAGCAAATTTTAAAAAAAATATTTACTTTTGAAAAAAAATATATTTTAAAGAAAAGTTACATAATTTTTTTAAAAGATTTTTACTTTAAATAATTTAATTTTCCTTTAAAAAATATTTTTAAAAATGCTGAATCAGAATTAAAGATTATATAACTCTGTTTATTTAAATGATACAAAAGTTAAAATTCTACAAATAATATTTCCTCTTAAACAATTTTTATCTATCCCGCTTTTTTAATAAATTTCTAATTTTTGTAAAAAAAATGTAAAAAAAAATTATCATATTTTTTTTTTTTTACAAAATTGCGATTTTGTTTACAAATAATATAGCTAACCATCACAAAAAGTTTCAAAATTTTAATTCAGTAAATAAAAATTATTTTAAAACGTGCCTCGGATCTTAATCGCTAGCATAGTTTGGGCGCTATCGTGTCCGCTCACTTAGATACATACATTCATTATCAAAAAGTCAGCAACAATGAATTAAAATCGTACGAATATTCTATTATACACGGATACAAGTTCACACATACATGTTAGATCGGAAGGCGACAGCACAGACAATCATCTCATCGAGTTCAGAGATGAAAATCTTGATTCGCTTATTAAAACGCTATCAGTCGGCCAAGTCATATCTCTTGGCCAACTGATTGCATGGAAAACACTTAAAAATCCTATTTTATCGGTTGTCTAGTTGTTTTACCACTGTGTTTTCCTGCACCCAAAAGTGTGAAAACATGGAGGATTGGGAACAAGAAAACATAATGGTAAACCAAGCAGTCAACTGCTAAAATCAGGTTTTTAGCTGTTTTCCACCAAGATATGACTTGTCAAATCGATTGCGTTTTAATATGAGAATCGAGATTTGACAAATCCTAGATTTTCATCCGTATATCCGATGAAGTGATTGTCTGCGCTGCCGCTTCCCGGTCTATGAGGAATAGCTTTTTAAAAAAGCATAAATAAATTCATGGAACCTCAAAATGTAAAAATACACCAATATTTTCATAGTCCAGTTTTTTTTCATGATTAGAAGGGTGAGAATTAAAGGAGAAAGCTAACTAACTGTCAATATTGAAAAGTATACTGTAGAGATAAAAAAAGACTAAAATAGTTTGTTTTATTTTCAGGTCGAATTGTTTCAAGAACTCCTATTTCAGCAAATGCGTTGATGCATTGCTTCTACAGAATGATCAGGAGCGACTGGACAGCATGGTGGAACAGCTTTACGGAAGGCGATGATGAAAACGCCATTACACGGGAAACTGATTCCCTTTGATTATCTGTGATGCTTGGACTTTTCTTCAAAAGAGAAATATATATATATATACCTCAGTTTTATGTAAAAAATGTAATAAATGATTTTTAATGTTGCAAATTATCTGTCTCTTATTGCAGACAGATGGAGAGCATTTATAAATCTCTAGTAATCTCATCTCACTTGATCAGTATAAAACTAGCTTAGAGTAAGTGCCTTGGCCCGACGTCAAAGTTCTCACTTCCTGATTGTGAGATCCTTAGTTCAAATATAACCGGCGCCAATCAACACACCACTCTCTTCATTGGTGACCTGGTCAAACGCGCAAATTCACCAGCATTCATCTCATCTGATAACCAACAGATGGCAGCTGTAATAAATCGTATTTTGCACTTAAAGCCTGTGAAACGCTCACAGCACATAGCCTGTCATCTACGCATCACACATCGTCGGTTCGAATACAACCGACGCCAATCCACTCATTCTCCTCAAATCATATCAACACTGAAAAATTGAAATTTTTGGTGGCCTTTTTTGAAGCCATTTCTTAAAATGGTTCTCAAATCTAGAGGAGCTATTTTCTAACACATTTCTGAATTTATTTTTCTCGCAGATACATGAAATTGTCAGATATTCTCATTCGGGAACTATGTAATTGAAAAGCGATTTCCTTTTTTTGGCAAAGGTAGATCTATTATAAAATACTGTCAAAGTGGTGGTTCTGAACTGAATTTTTGAACGCGACAAAGCGAAAAAAGGCGAAAACCTGTCGTTACGTGATTATAATCGCTTATAACTCGATAAATAATTTATTTATTAAAATGAGAAAACGCCATTCGATTCCAAATCTCTTGAATAGTAATACTTACCAATTTCATGCCTCCATGTTTAAGAATTAATCTGAAAATGTGTCAGAAAGTTTTGGATTTATTGCACAGAGGATTTGAATTTGAGAACTGCTTTAAGCAGAAAAACCAATAATTTATATTCTCAGTAATATTGAAACATAATTTTCCATCCGAAAAATATTTTGGAGATTCTTTTCAGAAATCGGATGAACATGAACCCGGCACACAGCTGTCAAAACCAAACCCGAATCCGAAAACAATTAAAGTCAACCCGACCAGCAATGTAAAAAAAAAAAAAAAAAAAAAAAAAAAAATAGAAGTCTATCTGATCCGATCCGAAATGCAAGTCTAAAAAATTTATGAAAATTATTAAAATGGATTAATATCCGACTACCCGACTTGATATATCATAATTCTAGTGAATGTGTATGGGTGATTCTCAAAATAGGGGACAATTTATGTCTTTCGGCATACAAAAAAAATTGAGAGGTTTTCTGTCATGTTTTTATATTTAGATATGTTTGCCTTAAGATTATTCATTATTTGCACTCAAGAATTACTCACTTTTTAGTTAAAAACACCTTAAAATAACAGAATAAATGATCAAAATGTCATTAGCATGGATGTCCACAGCAGCTGTGCCTTGTATATACTAGCTTTTTAAAGATTTAATATCATGTTTATAAAATAAAACAAATGTTATTCTTTCTTTAAATTAATCAAGGAGAGGATTTATCCAATAAATTTCTTTTTAAAAATAAAATTATAGTATATAAAAAAAGAATTAAAGTTTGTCCTCCATATTCTATTTTCAAAACAAGGTCATACTATAACAGTTGGTTAATAATCAAAATTTCATTGTCACATATGACAATAGTTTGAAAATATAAAGTTTCTTCATGGCAACAAGTAGTCATTTTATCCCAGCCTGAAAATAGAAGCATGTATTGTATTTTAAGAATAGAAGTTGAGTATTAGGGGCGTACATCAATTGTATGTCATTAGAATGGATAATAATTTTCATGTTTATTTTATAATTAAAATTTTTATTTTACTTATTTGCATAGGACTTTTGTGTTTTAAAAAGCACCAGAAAGGACTATTGCATTGTGATTATATTATGGCTCATAATCTTATTTAAATTAAAATTTGTCATTAGCATGGACAAATATCAGTGTCATTAGCATGGTTTTTCTGTCCATGCTAAAGACTCCTATGTGCATAAATGTAACCATTGCTTATATTGTATCTTTTACAAAGTTTAATTTTACATATAAATTTAGGTATTACATTTATTATCCCTAAAATATGCATTAAATCTGTCAGAAAATCACTGACAGCTTCTCACATTGTTAGTGTCAGAATGTTGCTCATGTAAACAAAGTTTGCTTTTTGGTAATGTTTTTATTCTCCTTATATGTATACATGTAAAAATGGAAACCATTTGCTGAAAAGGAAGGCTAATAAATATAGAAAAAAATATTTAAACAGGAAGAAAATAAAAATTTCTTAATATATTTATTCCATGCAATTTGTTTTGTCATTAGCATGGCTCAAAAAATACTAATTATTTTTTTAAAGTTAATTTTTAAATATTTAGCTCTGCTGACTACATATAAAGTATACCTAATCTTATACTATAATGCGAGCAAAAATTGTGTGTGTGTGTGTGTGTGTGTGTGTGTGTCTGTGTGGGTAAATTTTATCTCAAAAACGGCTCTAACGATTTTCGCAAAAATTTGGATTTTACCATTTTCGGGCACGAGAAGACCATTGGGCTAGGTCACATGTTCGAGAAAATTCGATTATTGGGTCATTTTGGGTCATAATGGGTCAGGATCAAGCTATTTATATCTAGAGAACGGCTGGATCGATTTTAAAGAAATTTTGCATCCAAACGTTTTTTGGCACGAGAAAACAATTGAGCTGGGTCACATGTTCGAAAAATTTTGATTAGTGGGTCATTTTTGGGTCATTGTGGGTCAAGCCATTTTTATTTAAAAAACGGCTCTAACGATTTCGACCAAATTTTATATTTTATCGTTTTGGATTACAAGAAGACCATTGGGTTAGGTAACATGTTCGAGAAAATTCGGTTAGTGGGTCATTTTTGGGGTCATTGTGGGTCATGCTATTTTTATCTAGAGATTTTCTCACGCAATTTTGACTAAAATTTACATTCTATGGTTTTCGGCCATGAGAAAAACATTGGGCTAGGTTACATGTTCGAAAAAAATTTTAATGGGTCATACTGGGTCATTAAGGGTCTGGGTCAATCTATTTATATTTAAAGAACCGCAGAATCAATTTCATCGAAATTTTGCCTGTAATAGTTTTTTGACACGAGAAAGCTAATGGGCTAAGTCACACGATCGAGAGATTTCGATTATAAGAGTCATTTGTGGGTCATGATGGGTCATAATGGGTCATGGTCAAGCTATAGCTAGGTGGATCGATTTTAACGAAATTTTGTATGCAACATTTTTTTGGCACGAGAAAACTATTGGGCTAGGTCTCAGTTCGAGAAATTTCGATTACTGGGTCATTTTGGGTCATAAAAGGTCTGGGTCAAGCTATTTATATATAAAGTACAACAGTATCAAATTTAATGAAATTTTGTATGTAAGTTTTTTGACACGAGAAAATTAATGGGCTATCTCACATGTTTGAGAGATTTCGATTATAAGAGCCATTTATGGGTCATAATGGGTCATAACGGGTCATGTCAAGCTATATCTAAAGATCATGTGGATCAGTTTTAACGAAATTTTGTATACAAATTTTTTGGCACGAGAAAATCATTGGGCTAGGTCACATGATCGAGAAATTTCGATTAATGGGTCATTTTGGGTCATAAAGGGTCTGGGTCAAGTTATTTATATTTAAAAAACGGCAGGATAGAGTTTAACGAAATTTTGAGTGTAACAATATTTATACACGAGAAAACTAATGGGCTAAGTCACATGTTCGAAAGATTTCGATTATAAGGGTCATTTGTGGGTCATGATGGGTCATGGTCAAGCTATATCTAAAGAACGGGTGAATCGATTTTAACGAAATTTTGTATACAGCATTTTTTTGGCACGAGAAAATCATTGGGCTATGTCACATGTTCGAGAAATTTCGATCAGTGGGTCACTTTTGGGTTATTCTAATTTTATCTAGACAATGTCTCACAATCATTGGGTTAGGTCAGATGTTTGAGAAAAGTCGATTAATGAGTCATTTTGGGTCATAATGGGTCAAGGTCAAACTATTTATACCTAAAAATTGGCTCAATCGATTTTATCTAAATTTTGTATTTAACGTTTTTCGGCACGCAAAAATTAATGAACTAAGTCACATTTTCGAGAGATTTCGATATAAGGGTCATTTGTAGGTCATGCTAATTTTATCTAGAAAATTGTTCTCACCATTTTGAATATATTTTCTATTATATCGTTTTCGGGCAAAAGAAAACCATTGAGATGGGACACATGCACGAAACAATTCAATTAGTGGGTCGTTTTAGGTCTTAATGGGTTCGGGTCATTCTAATTATATATAACAGCGACTCAGTCAATTTTACCTAAATTTTGCAGCGGAACGTCTTTTATCACGAGAAGACTATTGAGCTGAGTTGCATATTAAACAAAATTATATTAGTGGGTCATATCGCTTCATTGCTGAATGCTGTCAAGCTAATTTTACTTAAGAAATGGCTTAAACGATTTTGATTCATTTTATACTCTACTGTTTTTGATTACCTGAAGACCATTGAGCAAAGTCACATGTTTGATCACATGTGATTAGTGGATCATTTGGGTAATAAGGGTCAGGATCACGAGACTATGGCAAAAGCCAATAAGTTGGCGATATTTGACAAAATACTGGCGAAATTTGGCCGAAAAATCGACTATTAAGGTTACGAAACCAAAACACATATTTGGCGCCAAATGAAAGAATGTGTCCAAATTTGGTTATATCTGGCAAAAAATATTGTATTTCAGAATGTGAAGAAATTTCTTATACATTCTTAATAGTCTTCGAGATGCATAGTTAAACTAATCAGAGTCGAGCTAAAAAAGTGATTTGGATTGATGTCCTTTCGTTGTAAATTTTAAAATAAAGTAAAATTTATGAACATGTGCATACAAACATAGTTTTCTTATTGATTGTTTTTCTAAATAATACTATTATTAATAACATGTTTTACAGCAATAATACTATATCGAGTTGAACACAGAGTTAATTTTGACCGAGCTGAGCTCGGTCATCCCTGCTAGTCTTATACTATAATGCGAGCAAAAATTGTGTGTGTGTGTGTCTGTGTTGTAAATTTTATCTCAAAAACGGCTCTAACGATTTTCGCAAAAATTTGGATTTTACCATTTTCGGCCACTAGAAGACCATTGGGCTAGGTCACATGTTCGAGAAAATTCGATTACTGGGTCATTTTGGGTCACAATGGGTCAGGATCAGGCTATTTATATCTAGAGAACGGCTGGATGGATTTTAAGGCAATTTTGTATCCAACCGTTTTTTGGCACGAGAAAACTATTGGGCTGGGTCACATGTTCGAAAATTTTTGATTAGTGGGTCATTTTGGGGTCATTATGGGTCAAGCCATTTTTATCTAAAAAACGGCTCTAACGATTTTGACCCAATTTTATATTTTATCGTTTTGTATTACAAGAAGACCATTGGGTTAGGTAACATGTTCGAGAAAATTCGGTTAGTGGGTCATTTTTGGGGTCATTGTGGGTCATGCTATTTTTATCTAGCGATTTTCTCACGCAATTTCGACTAAAAATTGCATTCTGTGGTTTTTGGGCACGAGAAAAACATTGGGCTAGGTTACATGTTCGAAAAAAAAATTTTATGGGTCATATTGGGTCATTAAGTGTCTGGGTCAAGCTATTTATATTTAAAGAACGGTGTGATGGATTATAATGAAATTTTGTATGTAACAGTTTTTTGACATGAGAAAACTAATGGGCTAAATCACATGTTTGAGAGATTTCGACTATGAGGGTCATTTGTGGGTCATGATGGGTCATAATGGGTCTTGGTCAAGCTATATCTAAAGAACAGTTGGGTCGATTTTGACGAAATTTTGTATGCAACATTTTTTTGGCACGATAAAATCATTGGACTAGGTTACATGTT
Source organism: Maratus speculifer (assembly GCA_964019185.1). Classification (NCBI taxonomy): domain Eukaryota; kingdom Metazoa; phylum Arthropoda; class Arachnida; order Araneae; family Salticidae; genus Maratus; species Maratus speculifer. The sequence continues at coordinate 205,878,830 of OZ025295.1, forward strand.
CGAAAAATTTCGATTAATGGGTCATTTTGGATCATAAAGGGTCTGGGTCAAGTTATATATAATTAAAGAACGGCAGGATCAGTTTTAACGAAATTCTTTATGTAACAATTTTTAGAAACGAGAAAACTAATGGACTGAGTCACATATTCGAGAGCTTTCGATTATAAGGGTCATTTGTGGGTCTTAATGGGTCAAGGTCAAGCTATATATAAATAATAGGTGAGTCGATTTTAACGAAATTTTGTATACAATATATTTTTGGCATGAGAAAATCATTGGGGTAGGTCATATGTTCGAGAAATTTCGATTAGTGGGCCACTTTTGGGTCATTCTAATTTTATCTAGAAAACGTTTCGCGCAATTTTGACTAAATTTTATATTTTATCGTTTTCGGGCACAAGAAAATCATTGGGTTATGACAGATTTTTGAGAAAATTCGACCAATGGGTCATTTTGGATCTTAAGGGGTCAGGGTCAAACTAACTATATCTAAAAAACGGCTCAATCGATTTTATCTAAATTTTGTATCGAATGTTTTTCGGCATGTTAAAACTAATGAGTTAGGCTACACGTTCGAGAGATTTCGATGATAAATTGTCATTTGTTGGTCATGATGGGTCATGCTAATTTTATATAGAAAAGGTACTCACCATTTTGACTATACTTTGTATTATATCGTTTTTGAGCAAGAGAAAATCATTTGGCTTGGACACATGCTCGCGAAAATTCGATTAGTGGTTCATTTTGGGTCATAATGAGCTAGGGTCATTCTAATTATATATAACAACGACTCAATCAATTTTACCTAAATTTTGAAACAAAACGTTTTTTATCACGAGAAGACTATTGGGCTGAGTCGCATGTTAAACAAAATTATATTAGTGGGTCATTTCGCTTCATTGCTGAATGCTGCCAAGCTAATTTTACCTAAAAATGGCTTAAACGATTTTGATTCAATTTTATATTCTACTGTTTTTGATTACCTGAAGACCATTGAACTATGTCACATGCTTGATCAAATTTGATTAGTGGCTCATTTTGGGTAATACGGATCAGGGTCACGAGAATATGGCAACAGCCAATAACTTGGTGATATTTGACAAAATATTGGCGACATATGGCCAAAAAATCGACTATAAAAATTACGAAAACCAAAACACGTATTTGGAGCCAAATGAAAGAATGCCTCCAAATTTGGCTATATCTAGCAAAAAATATTGTCTTTCAAAATGTAAAGAATTTTTTTATACATTCTTAAGAGGATTCGAGATGCATGGTTAAACCAATCAAAGTCGAGCTAAAAAAGTGATTTAGATCGATGTCCTATCACTGTAAATTTTAAAATAAAGTAAATTTTATAAACATGCGCATAAAAACATAGTTTTCTTATTGATTGTTTTTCTAAATAATACTATTATAAACATGTTTTAGAGTAATAATACAGAGTTAATGATACAGTGAAAATACTATATCGAGTTGAACACAAAGTTAATTTTGACCGAGCTAAGCTCGGTCTCCCCTGCTAGTACTATATTAACAGCACCTATTTTTTTTCAGAGATTTTGCTAACAGTAATTTTTTTAAGATTTCACTTTTGAAATTGTCCCCTATTTTGAGAATCACCCGTATCTATTTGTTTACTGAAATTTACACAGACAAACGATTGCACGCGGAATTCTGTATTTGAGTCGGGTAACCTGGTTTTACTTAACCCCAACTCGCACACTCGTTCGATTTGTGTTGAGTTGAAAATAATTTGTTGCGGGTCGAATTGACTTTAAATGTTTCGGATTCAATTCGATTTTGAGTTGCCTTTTGACTATTTCGTGTCATATTCGGATTGGCTGGATTATTTCAAAAGAAAGTTCAGAAAAAAAAATTAGATAAACTCTATAGTTGAATATTAATGAGTACATAATGTATATATGTATTCATTTTTCTGCTTAAAAACTAACTTTAAAACGGAAGATATAATTGTGTATTACTTTTTCATAATTACATTAAAATATGGATTAATACTCTTTCATTTTGAGTTCAGATCGGTTTTAATTTAATGTGTCAGTTTACAAGTCCATCAAAGTTTTTTGTTGGGTTCGAGAAGGCTTGAAATAGAATTATGGAGTGTAATTCGAAACGTGTAGGGTTCTAATCTATATATATATGTATATATACAGGGTGAATATAAATTGTTTTTATAAAATAACAGGGATCGTAATACTCTTTCAGGCGAGCAATAATAATAATAGAACATGAGATCGCATTCCATTCTGAGAGGCAGAAAAGAGTAAAATCGAAACGTATCAATCATGAAGAAGTCACCGACTCTGATTTCATTTTGTACCTGCCTACATAGCATATATCCTCAACAAGATGTCCTGATCGAAAGTACATTGGCGTACGAGTTCAGAGGTTCCGCGTTCGAATCCCAGTGTAGGCATGGCTTTTCGTATTGGTTCGGAATCCACTTGAAGTCGTAGGTACCGGTCGCTAATTTCCGTTTACTCAAGGATACAGCGCTTGGCGAAATTCAAGGTGTGCCAAATGTTTTGACTAGCATCTACGCATTTTCTCGCGCATCATGGCTGCTTCAGACATTTTACTTACAATTTTTGTCGTATATGAGGCACTTGGAAGCTGTTGTAAAGCATCAGAGGCATAGCGAGGTGGTTAAAGCAGAAAGCTTGTAATTATAAGATTGCGAGTTGTGTCCTTGCTCTTGTAGATTTTTGTTTTGATTTTTATTTAAGTAATCAATAAAGAATGTTATAAAACTCAGTTACTTTGTATTAGTTTTATTGTCAATTAGACAATTAAATTTTAATTACAATTAAGTTATAAAAATTTATTTAAAATTTTATTACATAAAGTTTAATTTGAAATAAATGTAAATAATTAATATAAGTTTTTAAATTCTGCTTTTTAATAATTAAATAAATATAATTTAAAATACAATAATTATTAAAATAAAATAAAAAAATATTTTTATTTTAGTTATGCTACCACCGTGTTGTAAGAGATGAATATCAAATTAGTAAAACCAATTTATTAAAGTTCTTATGTTTTAAAATGAGGCATCATTCATACACACACACACAAAATATATATATATATATATATAATATTTATTAGTATTTATTTTAATAATTACTGTTTCATTTACAATTATAAAGTAGTGAAACATAAAAATATTAATTATAAATATTCAAATTTTAATATTTCTATGTACTTAATTAATGATAATAATTTAAGAAAAAAAGAAAAATCTTTAATCTTCCACAAACATAATTTAAGTTTTTCTTTTAAAAAATTATCAATATTTAAATATATATAACTAATATTAAATATTTATTAATTAATATTAATATATATACATATATATATATATATATATAATTATAAAATTATATTAATTAACATTATTAATTATTACATATATAACTAATATTAATAAGTATTATTATTTAAACAGATAATTAATGTTTTTAATGTTTTCGTTTAGTGATTTGTTATTAGTTCTCTTCAATTTTCAGTGTCTAGTAAAATATTAAATATTAAAAAAAAAAAAAAAAAAAAAAACAATCTCCATTAGATAAAAACTTTTAAGGTGGTTTTTTTTTATATAAAACGTGATCTTTGTTTTGTATTTGTACTTTGTACAAATTCAATCATTATATACATGTATATTTAGTTTAGACTTATCAATTTATGAATAGGAAGGGTGCATTAAATCAGTGTCACAAAAGTTGGTGTAAATTCCTAAACATATTTTATTTCAAATGAAAAATTTCCAAGTATAAAAAATATTTTAATTTTAACACAATTTATTATTAATTGAAATATATACTTTTTTGATGATTCTTTGAATCTGGAAACTATTTTTTTTTTTTTTTTTTTTTTTTTTTAAATATGTTATCAACGTTAATGATATATTTGTATAACATCAAAATCTGGATAGATCGGAACAGATGATATCGAAATTATGTACATTTTCTAACTATATAATTAAATGACCTAACTATATAACAACTATAGAATATACACATACATAATTTTTAAGCAGACATGTATGAATGTATAAGTTCATACATACTATGCACATATGCTGATATTTATGAATATATTCATATATATTTCCAACATTAAGAAGTTTTAATTTATCAATCTTAGTGCATTGCTATACTTGGTGATTTATATCACATTAGTAAAATAAATAAATAAATAAAAATTTGATATAACAGATCTCAGTATTTTCTTATAAAGTTCTTGAATTGATACTTAACAAGAAAATAAATTAAACAAAATAAAATTTATTTTTAGCTATTATCATGTAATTTATCCGAATACAATAACAGCTCTCTTTCGTTCTTTTTATTTTTTTTCATTATTATATTATTCATTATAAACTGAAATACTATAAGAAATGTAAAGAAATATACATTAAAATTCACAAATTAACACAACAAGTTACTCGTATATATTTCATTAATATTTGGTCGTATATAAAAAGAAAATTCCATTAAATTTATTATTATTTTTCTTTTCAAATAAATTATTTGTATAATACATTTTTTCAGTAGATGGCGACACTGTACGATGTTATCAAGGAATCTCGGAAGAGGAGTGAATGATGAGTGGAATAGCATTTGGCACACCTTGAATTTCGCCAAGCGCTGTATCCTTGAGTAAACGGAAATTAGCGTACCGGTCTTATAGAGCTCATGTGTGTACTGTAGTGCGACAAACAGAACAAAACCGCATGCAAATTACCATTGAGAGGAAGCTGTTTCAGATTTCGTAGAAATCTAGTCAGGTTAAACGTTGTCCTTTCAAAACATCAACGCTTTAAAGTGTTACCTTTATAGCATCGTCCGAAACGTTTCATGAAGGCACCGGTGGAGAACATATACGAAGAACTGGCAGATATGTACTTTACACACGGTGAAGCAAATGGGAATGTGCGAGAAGCATGAAGATTGTTTTAGTGCAGTGGCTTCCAAGATGTCGTATTGACTTTACCCACAAATGGCAACAGCCACGCGTCTGCGGGGAAAAACCCTTCGAAAAAGACTGCTTATTGGATGAATGGAGGCGAATGTTGAAATGTTCTTCAAGCTTATTGGTGTTTTTTATTAGCACTTTCCAACAAAGTTGAAAAGTGCTTATGCATTGGGTTTGTCTGTCCGTCTGTCCGTATGGCCTGATGGCCGTCTGGCCGTCAGTCCGCGCTCTAACTCCCGTAAATGTACTCGGATTGCTATGAAATTTTTATACGTTATTGAGGTTTACCCTAGCACGAACCCTATTGAAAATGAAGTATATACCATGATTAGTTTATCTACAGAGAGAATCAAAATTTCCCATTACATTACGGCCTATGGGGAAAAATCGTTAACATACTCGGATTGCCATGAAATTTTAGGACGTTATTGACGTTTACCCTAGCACGAACCCTATTGAAAATGAAGTTTCTACCATGATTAGTTTACCTACAGGGCGAATCAAAAGTTTCCCATTACATTACGGCCTATGGGGAAAAATCGTTTCAAAGGAATTTTAAAGATATTATACCCTGTCAAACATATTAAAATATGCATTCTATAAAATATAAGGTGAAAATGTAGCTATTATTCATTTACATGGCCACACAAAAGAATTCCATTAGATAATGGTAAAAGGGGGAATTGTGTGTGACATATTTTAAATATATTAAGCTGTTTCATGTATAATAAAACTAGCAGCCTTCGCCCGCTACGCTGGTCAGTTTTTTAAAAAGGAGTTTTGAATCGAACGAAATTTCTATATCATAGTAATTTTTACCTTTATATCGTATTTTACAATTTTTGTCATCGGTGAAAAGTCAGTCATCTAATTGGAAAGTTCAATGTTAGTCACCAATGAATGACGTAGCGCTCAACATGTTAACAGTTTTAATCACATAAAAATTCATTCAGCGGAACCTTTAAAAATATAGTCAACCTTTTGTAATTGGGTTCATCTAATTTAAAACATTTCAATAAGTATTCAATTAAACAACGTAGAATGCTATATTTCATTTATTACAAAATTTCTGAAAATTTATCCAACTAAAAATGTAAGTTCCATTAAAATCTATCTAGTAGAACTTAAGTTAAAAGCGGCCGGAATAAAATTTCACTTTGCGTTTTATATATATTACGATAATTAAATATAGATTACATAATCATGTTAACCTAATTATAGAACTCTCTTTCAAAACTGAGTATCTCATGAACTACTGGATTTAAAAAAAATTGCTTAGTACCATTCGATTCAGCATGAAAAAATACACTAAAATATGTTATCAGATAAAAAATAACTACAAAACCCGATTTTTAAGGAATTTTTTAAAAGTTCGTTCCTTTTTTTACCCCACTTAGAGGTGGAATTTTCGAAAATCCCTTCTTAGCGGCACTCGATGTTATAAGAAGTATTTTCACCCCAATTTTCAAGATTTTTGGTTCGGTAGATTTTTTTTGTGCTGTGATTAATACGAAATCCAGACATTCTTTTATATATATAGATAAGGATTGAAAATTTCAGGTTTTTGCGCTAAAGACATCGCCAAAATAGGAAGATGTGAAGTATCTCACGAACTACTGGATTTAAAAGAATTTGCTTAGTACCATTCGATTCAGCATGAAAAAATACACTAAAATATGTTATCAGTTGAAAAATAAATACAAAATCCGATTTTTAAGGAATTTTTTATAAGTTCTTTCCTTTTTTTACCCAACTTAGGGGTGGAATTTTCGAAAATCCCTTCTTAGCGGCACTCGATGTTATAAGAAGTATTTTCACCCCAATTTTCAAGATTTTTGGTTCGGTAGATTTTTTTTTGTGCTGTGATTAATACGAAATCCAGACATTCTTTTATATAGATAGAAAAGGATTGAAAATTTCAGGTTTTTGCGCTAAAGACATTGCCAAAATAGGAAAATGTGAAGTATCTCACGAACTACTGGATTTAAAAAAAATTGCTTAGTACCATTCGATTCAGCATGAAAAAATACACTAAAATATGTTATCAGTTGAAAAATAACTACAAAAGCCGATTTTTAAGGAATTTTTTAAAAGTTCGTTGTTTTTTCTTATCGCCCTTAGGGATGGAATTTTCGAAAATCCCTTCTTAGCGGCATTCGATGTTATAAGAAATTTTTTTAACCCAATTTTCAAGATTTTTGGTTCGGTAGATTTTTTTGTGGTGTGATTAATACGAAATCCAGACTTTCTGCTATATATATCATAGCAAACGCGGTAGCGTTTGGTATAATATGTTTAAGAAATAGAAAGTGCAAACAACTTTCTGAAATTTCTGGCGAACCAGTTGAGATACGGCAGTGAAATTTTTTTTAAAGATAGAACTCGACGAGACGAAGAAAATGATAGCATTCAAAAAATTACTGCAGCTTCCAATAGTTTTTTATTTAATTTTAAATGAAAAAATGAAGGCAAAAAATTCAACTAGGTCTAGCTAACGTTTCCGTTGATGGATTAACTTCGTTTTTGGTTTATTTTAATCCTCATGGTAAAACTTAAAACAGTTTTTTTTTTTTCATCTTTGTATGCTTGACAGTCGCTGAGAAAATCGAATTTATGTATGAAATCTCCAGCTGAACATAGTCTTTTTCTTATATTTGTTTCTTCTTGTAATTGTTGCACGTAAATTTAAATGAACATAAAAATTTCTATGTATGTAACATAAATTAATAGATTAGATAAATCACGTGAAGAAAGCACTTGTTTGTTGTTATTTTCATGTATCATATTCACTATCTATTTTGACAAGCGAAGTGAAATATTTTTTATTTATTAAATTCCTATTTATTTAAGCTACTGGCCGCCTCTGGCAACCAATGGTCTCCTTAAATTTAAGCTGAGCATTGTAATATTTATTAAATTTCTATTTTTTAAGTTACTAGCCGCCTCTGGCAACCAAATCGGTCTCCCTTAAATTTATGCTAAGCATTGTAATATGATACTTTATTAATAATTTTATTTACTTGCTCATCTTACTAAATCTGAAGGTTCACATAACGAAATCAACAAATTTAAGATATCAGGGCAACATTTAAGGGAAGAAAGAGTAGAGGTCTGCACGGGCCGGGCCGCATTTAACCTACCTTTACTCGAATACAGGCCACAGAGATGTTTCCAGCCTCCTGATTGGTTGGCTTCTCTTTCGTCTTTCCTGCTGTTTAAGGTCTTTGGAAATTGGAATTTCTATGACGCCAGTAGTAATATACCATTAACTATATATTTATATTTTTTATAAATAAGTGAATCAGCACTTAACATTCAACATTTTAATCTATATCAAGTCTTAACAAATGACTTATTAATTCAGAATTTCGCAATATGTTATTACATTAGAAAGCAAAAATTAAATGGAACACGTTAGAAAAAATATGTAATGGCGCCATCTGGTTTTCTTATACGAAACTTCAACTTGCTTTTTTGCTCAATTTTTGTCTTTTGCGACTTTTTATTTTCTTCTTTTTCAGATTACATTACATTTGATTTTAGTAATCAGCTTCGAAAATGTTTTGAATGCGTATATTTTTTTAAAAAATATATGCATTCATACAAGCTACATACATATAAAAAGTTTTAAAATTTCTAGTATTTTATATAAGGAACGAAAGTTTATTTTTTTTCTTTTTAAATATAGATGCATATTAAACAAGCTGAACTATTCCATAATGAAAAATATTACTGAAAATTTTATTGTGACAGTAAATTAAATCACAAGGTTATTAAATGGGGAATACATAATATTGTAAAGTTAAAAACTAAACAAACAATAAATTTGAATACATAAACGACATTTCTCTCATGGTGCTGACTTTTATTTAAATTTGAACTTTACAACATTCTATATACATATATGACTTAGTAACTTCTCAATTTATTTTATTTTCACGATAAAATTTTCAGTTGTATTTTTTATAGATATAAAAAAAAATTCTTTCGCCCCCCCCCCCCTAAAAAATACTTTCGTTTGACCATTTTTATGAAACATTTGTAATTTTTAGGTGGGGAAGAGACTAAAGAAAGTATTTTTTAAAACCTAAAAAATATATATTTGTAGAGGTATGCATCACATTAGCATTATGCATTTTTCATTCATTTTTTGAGAAGCTGATTAAAAACAGTTTAACAATTAAAAAAATCTGGGAGTACAAAGATGCGTATATATATTTAATTTTAATTAACGAAGTGCATTGAAAGGGGCGTAAGATATGCTATAAAACGTACCACACCAGTGGTCGTGAGGTTCTGCCTCGAAGCTGATAGATGGAAGGCGCTAGGCTCGGACCCAAACGCGCCTGTCGGTCAAACCATTCGAAGTGATGTGTGGTTTTCTTCTATCCTTGGAAATCTTGCGTAAATAAGAGTTTAGTTCCCTTAGAAAATCCCCTCAGGGCTTATATCTCTCGTGCTGATAATGGGCCTTCATAAATAACACCTATAAACGAAAATACTACCAAAAAAAATCTACATAAAATGTAAAAAATATTAGTTTTGAAAAAAAAAAAAAAAAAAAAAAAAACTGCAACAAATAGTTAAAGTTGTTAATTTTCTCTCTAATCTGGAGTTGTTGAAATTATTGTTTAACAAATTAATTTTTTTTATTATTATCTTTAAGCAAGTTTAAATGAATAGGATATTTCAAATCTTTTATTTTTACAGACGAAAATGGAGATAAAACGTTTTTTTTTTTTTTCTCTGTGTGATTTGAACTACTATCTTTCTCATTATTATTAAAATCTGCAACTATTTGGGGAAGGAAAGAAATATTTAATAAATAACAAAATTGTTTTTGAATGAAATAATTTATTAAAATATAAAATATTAGAAGGAAAAATATTTTTAAACAAAATGCACTCTGAATAAAATTTTAGCAGGTTTTCTAGAAAATGTAAGCCCAAAGTAGCTAATGACCTTTTGCATTTGGCTGATTTAATTTAACATTTTTTGATAAGGAATGCTTCCTTTTTTTATTTGGCATAGCACTAGCTGGCCGACCTATAGGCAAACGTTTGCTGCCCTTTGTTAAATGCGGAGAGCGTCTTGCTATGGAAGCAGGCTGTACTCGAACAGCAGCACCACTCCTTCGCCTTATTCCTATATTGTTTCCAGCAGTATGCAGAAAACTTTCCCAGCTGCCAGGCGATTTGATACATTTTAATGTTTTTAGAAATTTATTAAGTCCACTTAAGGAAGATTTATGTTTTTTATTGTGATTTAAAATTTCACTAAAAATCTGTTTAAGCAGTTCTTCCTTTTTTTCTTCATAGAAATTCCGTCATCTTCATAATAATGTAAATTTGGCAAATTTTCTGATGATGTAGACGGGACAGCTTCTTGTATTTCCTGATGATGATCTTCCAAAATTAGTGGTCCAAAAAATTCTTTTGATGGGGCTTTATTTCCTAAAGCAAGGACCGCTATTTCATGCCTATTTTCAGGCAGCACAGGCGGGAAATTGCTTGATACTGTATCATAATGCTGAAAAATGGAGTATTGGTGTTTACAAAAGCGGCCATATAAACCTGCAGGACACGAGCAACATCCAATTTTTGTATCTACAGTATAACAATTGCTTTCACTTTGTACTACATATATATTGTCGCTTATTAATGTGATGTCAGTTCTAGTTATATTAGTCGCTTTTTTCTTAAGTGATAAAAGAAAAAGCCGCCTAGCAGTTGCACATCTATTATTGGCAAAATCTCTTAATTTTTTTTCATAATGTTTCTCTAAATGTGTACCCTCAAAATCTATAATTGTCAAAACATTATACACTTTGACACGACACAAAACTTCATCTTTGAATATGCGTATACAAACTTCGGAAAAATTATTTGTATTATGGCCCCTTACTATTGGATTTCTAAAAGCAAGGCACCACAACTCTTTCCTTTTCCAATAATTTTCTAAATAACGATTCCAATTTTCGTAAGGGGGCATAGTCTCCCACATAACCACAAGAATTTTTATACGTTTCTTCTGCTTCTTGCGCATTGCGGGCATACAAAATGCTTTGAAAAAATGTCATCAGCTTATTCCTATGCTCCTTTGGGATTTGATGTTTCGAATCCCACAGCCATCTCCATACAGCTTGGGCTACATGAAAAATGCATAGTAAATTTCTTGATGTAGGCCAAACATTTTTCAAAGCTTTGATCTCTGCATCAGAGTCATCCGTCATGAAAATTTCTGGACCTCCTTTTCCATAAAATGCGTTTTCTAATACTCTATTTACAATTTGAAAACCTTTTACATATGACTCTTCAGTCTGACCTTTCGTAATGATGACTGCGATTGGCACAGCACCAGCTGAACATGAACACAACATTAATGTTATACTATGATTATCAGGATCACATGATGATGTTGAGTCTACGAAAACAATTTCAGATGAAGATTTTAAATTATGAGCTCTTTTCATAATGGGGGTGACTATGACCACAGCAAATGGATCTTCACAGAAGTCAACAGTAATTCCATTATCTTCGTAAACTTTTAATTTCTCTTTTAATTTCTGAAACATACAAAAATGATTATAAATATTATTTTGTCATGGAAAATTTAAATAATTATGAAAATATTGCAATGTTGAAACTAATAACTTAAAATATGGGCTAAAAGCAAATTCAACAGAAAATAATATATTTTCATATTTTCTGTTGAATTAGATTTTTTATCTGATTACTAAACTAAAACATAAATACTATTCATTTTTATTTCCTTTCATTTTTATAAGAAGTATTGAATTCGTGAAAATTTTTGGCGGATTTACATGTTCTGAGACTCTGTCTATATATGAGATAATTTTCGTGTGTGCTCTATCACAAAAACTAATGCGCGGAATTTAGTAAAAAATTATATTTAGTTAGTCCCTGAAATAAATTGGTGCTGATTAATATTTGATATGAACCGCCGAACAGTAGCATTGCTATGCTGTCAATTTGCAGGATTTAGAAGATTTTAACGATAGTCATACCTCAAAATCTAATGCACGGAATTTCATGATGGACATAGATTTTCAGTTTTGGCTAAGTGATAACGAATTTTGAAGTATTGGAGGAAAAAAAAGAAAGGTCTGAGCATCCGACTAGTTAATTATATATGTATGAATTTCTATTTTACTTTTAGGAAAAAAATTGATTTTTACAGAAAGATACAATATATATATATATATATATATATATATGTGTGTGTGTGTGTGTGTGTGTATATTAAGCACAAAGCTTGAATCAAGAAATTGATATAAGATAAATTGAAAGAAAAGATCATCTCGCACCAGAAATTCAGAAATAAAAGTTACAATCTATTACACGAATCTGTGGCAATTCCATGACAAGGGATTAAAAAAAATAAAAAAATTTGCAAAGAAAATTAAAAAAAGCAAGAAACGACCTTTGTGTCGATCGACCTCAGTTATCCAAGGAAAAAAAAATAATGTATGGAAATGCAAACAAATTTTTATAATAATTCTCATATATATATATATATATGTATATATATGTATTGAGATAGCATAGAAAAAAATTGCAACAATTTTTCAAGAAGGCAGGAAAAAAACTTATGTGAGATCTAGATTTCAAACTAATACTTTTATTTCACAAAATCAGAAGTTCTATTTAGTGATTAAATCTTTTAACTAACTTTATATATAAATCTTTTAAAAAATAATAAATATGAATTCCTACATTTTTCTTCCAAAAAGCAAAGAAATTGTTCAAAAGGTACAGCTTAAAACATAAACTGTTTTGTTTCAAAATTTTAAAAAATGATAACTCGATTTAAAAAATGCTTAACTAAATGTATTAAAAATATGTTAAAAAAATTATCTGTAATTACAAGACTTTCTTTTCTTTACTGATAACTTACTTTAATCATACCTTGACCATTCCGTGGGCCGAGATTTTCATGACGCCACTGTTCGTACCAGTATTGCACAGCTCTATAAGAAGGATTGATTTGACTATTAGCCATGTCTTCTTCTGTATATTTATCATCTAGCTGTAAAATTCCTTCATGGTATTTGCAAGATTCAGCAATACCCATGCCATCATTAAAATATTCGAAGAACTTTTCTTTACTGTCGGAAGTAGGGAGAAATTGCAAAGCTGCAGCAGTATTGAGGCTGTGGTTATGTGAATCATTAATAGTAATGATAGCAAGCAGTCCTTTCTGAAATTGAAATATAAGGTAATTCAGATTTAGATTATATTAGATGTTTATTTAAAGTAATTTATAAAAGACAGACATATTAAACCTAAGGGAGCAAGTAGGAGAGATTTGAGGAATCGCCCCCCCCCCCCCCCCCCGTTTCCAAATCCTCAAAAAATGAAAGAATAAAAAAAGTATTGCGAGCATAAAAAAGCTAATTGGGCTTGAAATGATCAATGTATGATTGCAAATTCACTTATTAATAGTTTTGTTTTAAAGCTTTTCAGTATTGTAAACTGCAATTGAATTTTATCTTGATTCTTTTCATTCAGCAATATACAACAATCATACCAATTCATTCAGCAACCATAACAACTGATTAGTTTCAGTTTTGTAAGCTGAACAATAAGAGTAATAAATTAAAACTTGCAGTCAGGTTGTTGTTCTATGGGGGAAGGGGGGGGGGGATAAAGCTTTTTAGCTAAAACGAAATACTTTCAGATAAAAGTAATGTATCCCATTTACTCGGGCAAACATGTTGTACATGTGAAACTGATAAAATAAGGTAATACTTCTGAAAATATTATATTGAACTTTTTCTCACTAATTATTTTTCGTGAATGAAAATACACATTTATTTTTCACCCCAAACACACATTTAATAAAAATCCTGTGGAATCAGATATATTTTTAGTTTTCAGAATAGTTTATGTAATTAAAAAAAAAAAGATTACAGTTAGATTAATATTAAAATATATTAAGGGTTTTAACAAGAATTTGAATATTTTTTTAAATCCGAAAATAATGTAAAATACAAACACACACACACTCAAAAATAAATAAATAAATATATATATATATATATACTAGCGGACCCGACAGACGTTGTCCTGTCACCGACGGACGTTGTCCTTCCTGGCACCGACACCAGAAAATCAAATAAATGTACTTAAATATAGTAATACGCACGATAAACACTACGCTCTTAATTTAAATTCTTATTACAATTATGTAAGGAAATTATTTTTCATTCTTCAGAATTTTTTGAAGTCGGTTCAATTTTTGATAGAAAAGTTTACTTTTTCTCTTTTTTCTTAAAAGTTAACGATTATCTGAAGTCAGTTAATCAAAATTATAATACAGGCTATATTACTGCAAAGCATACACTTTTGACAGGAGAGGGGTTCGAACACGCGATCTCTTTCTTCGAGAAGCAGAGCTTACATCTGGCGCCTTAGACAACTCGGGCATTCAGCCCGCACTCTATTCATCGAACTTATTCAACACTTTTAATTAGCGAAAAATCACTAACTATTAGTTTTTGCCTAATTACTAAAAAAGTACTGAATCAATTTCGACGAAATGTGAATCTAAACCATTCTCGAATCAACTGGAACGCACACACAAAATTTCACCAAAATCGGTCCAGTCGTTTAGGAGGAGTTCAATTACATACACACGCACAGAAGATTTTTATATATAAAGATGAGCATTGAAAATTCCAAGTTTTTGCGCCGAAGACATCGCCAAATTAGGAAAATGTGAATTATCTCACAAACTACTGGATTTAAATGAATTTGCTTAATACCATTCGATTCAGAATGAAAAAATGCACTAAAATATGTTATCTGTTGAAAAATAACTACAAAAGCCGATTTTTCTGGAATTTTTTAAAAGTTTGTTCTTTTTTCTACTCATCTTAGGGGTGAAATTTTCGAAAATCCATTTTTAGCGGCACTCGATGTTATAAGAAGTATTTTTACCCCATTTTCAAGATTTTTGGTTCGGTAGATTTTTTTTTTTTTTTTTTTTTTTTTTTTTGTGCTATGATTAATACGAAATCCTGACTTTCTTTAATATATATAGCACTTTTAATTAGCGAAAAATCACTAACTATTAGTTTTTGCCTAATTACTAAAAAAGTACTGAATCAATTTTGACGAAATGTGAATCTAAACCATTCTCGAATCTACTGGAACGCACACACAAAATTTCATCAAAATCGGTCCAGTCGTTTAGGAGGAGTTCAATTGCATACACACGCACAGAAGATTTTTATATATAAAGATATTTACTTTTACGAAAGGGTCTTTCTTCTTAGTAGATGCTGTATCCAACTTTACTTTTATATTTATGGTAGCTAGACATCCTAAATTCTTTGAAAAACTTCTCTTGTTTGCCACAGTTGGTATTTTCATAAAACCACTGTGGTGACAAACAATTTTTTTTCTAAAAATGAAATAGAAAACACGCAAAATTTAAAATCCATTATAAAATAGTAAGTAGTGGAAGAAGTAAATCTAAATCATAAAAATACTTTTAACAAAAGAAAAAATACTAGGTAAATATGTAGTTGCTAAGAATTTAAAATCATTAGTCATTATTCAATTCCCTTTTTAATAAATTAAAGACCCATTATTAGATTTTTTATAACTAACTCATTATTAAACAAATAAACTTACAACATGAAAATTTTGGCATAAAAATTTTGATATTAAAAAAATGCACGAGAAGAATATATTTTTAAAAATTTTACATTGTTTTTTAAGAACAAATTTCATTAGTCTGTATAGTATGTATAAAATCCATAACCGAATTTCAAATTAAACATTTTTTTTATAAAAAAAATTGTACATAAGTATTCAACATTACATCAATAGATGGCGCCAAAGTCTCATTAAAAATCATTTCCATAAATTACGACCGTCATAAAAACAATTAAAATAAAAAATACATGTATTACTAATTATGTTTTAAGGGATCTTTAAATAAATTTTATACTTACGTGCAAATTAATCTTTGCCCACAAGGCTTTGATGATCTTGAATTCCATTTTCTGTTATTCATATCTCCAATTTCTTTAACCCATTTATTGCAGTCTTCTAAATTTTTAAGATTGCTGCGAACTGTAATTAATTTTTCAGAAATTGATTCGATTTCATTCAAATATGAAGTCGGAAGTTTAACTTCATCAAAATCAGTCATTTTAGTAAAATGAGAAAAAAAACCTGTTAATGAGCATTTGTTATAAGTCGCTGCTGTTTAGCGTTATGATAATGGCGCTAAAACAAATCGACAAAAGTAATCAACCAATCAGGAGGCTGGAAAGATCACTGTGGTCTCTAATCAAGTAAAGGTAGGTTAAATGCGGCCGGGCCAAGGCCCGAAGCCCGAGCCCGGCCCGGCCCGCGGGCCGGGCTCGGGCCGATTTTCATTTACGTCACTCGGGCCGGGCCGGGCCATACTTTTTTTTATAGGCTCGGGCCGGGCCGGGCCTGGTCGCCATTCTCATCGGGCCGGGCCGGGCCCGGGCCATATTTTTTTTAAAGCTCGGGCCGGGCCTACCGATTACTCTTTGTGGGTTTGGCCGTTCGTAACTTATTTCTTCTGTACAGAGCCGCAACTGGTTTTATTTTTGATCTTCTCGGCCCAAAATTTTTAGCCCTTGTTTTCACCCAGCTCGTATGAAAATCATTGTCTCAGCATAGCCTGTTCTATTCAAAGGTCAATAAAATTAAGCCTGGCCCAAAAATTTTTGCAAAAAATACATATATTTTTAAATCGTCATTGTTCTACAACTAAACATTAAATATTATACTTTTTAAAGTATAATAGATTTCTACAATTATTAAAAGTTAGTAAAACATATGAAAAAGAATCTACTTATGATGAGATCCTGTTTTAAACTGAAAGACTCGTTGATTCACTCAAAATTAATATACTAATACATAAGAAAAGAAAATAATAATACATTTACACTTGCTAAAAATGTTACTATTACTTAAATTTAGTTATAACCTATTTTTCTTTTTCTTTTCTATGCAATTCCGATTTAGAAAAGATTACTATATTTCATTTTTCAAGTTTTTAACATTTCAATACATGGAGTATGGATTGGCTATATTAATGCTAATGAATTGTAGCTGAAACGTTTACAAATACGGATTGGCACAGTCTGCAATTTTCCGAAAGCATGCAAAAAGATTTTTGGCCCGACGCTATATAAATACTGATGTTTTGGCCTGAGTCCGGCCCGGACTCTGCAAAGAAAGTGATGGGCACGACCCGGTCTGAAATAAAAGCTGAAAGTTTCGCCCGAATCCAGTCCGGGTATTTATTACCGTTAAAGGATTACGGGGTGTTCAAAAAATATTGGTCCTATTTAACTCGTACTAAAAAAAAAAAAAAAAAAAGAAAAAAAAAGAAAAGAAAAGAAAGAAAGAAAGAAAAAAGGAAAAGAAAAAAAAAGCCGATAGAAGAGAAAATTTGAACAATTGAATAGAATTGACGTTCCATTCAAAAGATATTGTGGATTTAAGAATGACAACCTAAGGAAATAATAGCGCTGCTGAGCGCTCGGTGGCCAATAAGCTTAGGGATCGCGCCCACAATGAAAAGGTTGCGCGTTCGAACCCCAGTTTCGCTGGCGCGTACAATGTTTTTTTTATGTTCTTTTACACAAGCACATTTATTTACAACCTACCTTTTACGATGAAAGAAAATATCGTATGCAAACCGGCATGTTTTAGAGCTAAACATTTCGAAAACGTGTGACATCTGCCGATCCGGATTTGATAATACTATGTTGAATTAACAGAAACGTGCGTTGAAATGTATGGCAACACTTTTTTCTAACTCTCATACGTATATTTCGGGAACGAGAGTAACAGAAAAAACTATTCAGAGATTGGCCTTATCAAAAAGAACCTACATCTAAAACTTAAAGCAAATTGTATAATTCTGCAGAAAAACCCATTTATCAAAATTAAGGGGGGGGGGGGTAATCGCAAGTACCCTCTTTATATTTAACAAAAGATCCTCACAGCTAATTAGGGAAGCATTTTATCACTATGAACCTGTATCCAAAAATTGAAGCAAATTGGTTAATTGCACTAGAAAAAACACTTACCTAAATTAAGAAGGCTAATCCAATCGATCCCTCTTTTATACTTATCCAGTAAATTCCCAAAACAAATGAAGGAAGCGTCTTATCAGAATGAACCTATATCCAAAATTTCAAGCAAATCGGTAAATTCTGCGTGAAAAACCCATTTATATAAATCAAAGGGAGGGGCATTAGCCCCCCGTTCCCTCTCTTTATATTTATCCAATGAACATCCAATACTAGTCATGGAGACGTCTCATCAGAATGATCCTATACCTAAATTTTGAACAAAAACTGATAATTCTGGATGAAAAACCCATTTATATCATTTAAGGGAAGGGGCATGAGCTCACCCTTCAACCTCTTTACATTTATCCAATGAACACCTAATACTAATCACAGAGGTGCCTCATCAAAATGATCCAATATCTAAATTTTGTACGAAAACTGATAATTTTGCATGAACACCCATTTATATAAATTAAGGGGGGAGGAGAGTATTAGTTCCCCGTTTCCCCACTTATAGCTATCGAATGATCTCCAAAAACTAATCAGGGAAGAACCTTATCAAAATATACATGTATTCAAAATTTCAAGTGAATCGGATATTTTTATCACTAGTTATCGCATTACGCACGCACGTATGCACATACATACAGAACAGACGGGCACATAAGCTTTCAGGCTTTGATAGACTGTGAGCAAAAAACCATAAAGTTCTTTAAAAAATAGATTTAAAAAACTATGTCTCTAGTTTTTAAACCAAATTAAATTTTTAAAGATTTTCTTAAGCAAAATTTAACATATATGTATAATTTTTACAAAAAGAAGAAAATAAAATGGCTAATTAATCATATCTGTATTATATCATCTCTGCTTATAATAGTTTTTCCGCTTCGATAATTTAACTCACAAATTTCAAAAACACATAAATTCCTCAAAAAAAATCTACTCAAAAAACTGATGCGAATGATCTCGAAGTTTTTAGCTATTTTCTTAAACAGTGAAAAAGTTTCGTTTATATATATATATATATATATATATATAAAGAGACAGACTTGGGAACCAGAAAATGCTGAATCGTTAAAATTATGTTGAAGTGTTTTCCTCGTTATTATTATTATTAACCTTATTTAAGTCTTTTGTAACTTTTATACAAGACTGATTATTTTATCATTCAGATTACTTAGTTATAAACAATTTATTGTCCTGGATAACCTCGCTTAAACTATAAATAAAAAAAAGAAATAGCGGCATGAAAAGTGCATCAATGCGTCCATAACTTAGTTTAATTTCATGAAAAATATATCTATCTTCAGCTCTTTTATAAAGGTTAATTAGCTTCTAAATCTTACATGTTTAATATAAATCACAGTGAAGTGTCTGGTTTAGAGCAATTCCTGCAATAAACACATAGCACAATTTTCGAGTGACTCGTTTGTTTATTCCAATTAAAGACCGTTTTTGGTAGCTACGAGTATAATTGCCTCTGGTCCTGTTTTTTACTTGTTTATGTCATAAACTGTTTAAAGCTATATTAAACATTTCGCTTCAAATAGATTCCTTTTAGATTCAGAAAAGCTGAGATTTCCAAAAAGTTGCTTTAATATTGGATTAGCTGCAGAAGAGCGTGCATCATTCTCTGCTCTTCGGATAACTATTTTGCATTTGCGTTAACATTTTAAAGTTTTATATTGCCGAAACGAAGAATAAGTAATTATTCTCCATTACAATGGATGGTAGTGAATTAAAACTTTTACAAAATAAACTGGCATCTGGAGATTGTGTTTTAAAGGATGTTATCGGGAAAAGTGATATATGGAGACGTTTCAAGCAAATTGTTCAAAAAGACTCAGGAATAAGCACTGGATATGTCCAATGCCAAAAATGTTCGAAAATTTTTTCGTATATCAGTTCGAAAACAGGAACTTCCCATTTAAAGAGACATAACTGCTGTAAACAATCTTCTCCAAAATTGACAAGTTTTTTGAAGCCCGAGAGTAGAATTATAGATAAAAATGACAAAAAAACTGTTTTAAAAGCAGCAGTAAAAATGTGCTGCAAGGATTTAAGGCCTTTTGATATAGTAAGTGGTGAAGGTTTTATAAATTTTTCTCAGACTTTGCTTAACATAGGAGAAAAATATGAAAATATTAGTGCATGTGAAATTTTACCTCATGCAACAACAATATCGAGACACGTATCTGAAACGGCAGAAAATATAAGAAAAGAACTTATTCCTCTGTTAAGTAAAAAAATAAGAGAAGGAGTTTGTGCATGTAGCACAGATATGTGGACTGATGATTACAGAAAAAAAGCATATACCTCTGTGACTCTACATTACTTCGATGATGATTGGAACTTAGTTTCAAAATTATTGTTTACTTGTGATTTTCCTGATGAAAGGAAGACTGGTTTAAACATAAGAAAAGAACTCAATCAGAGATTTATAAAATTAGGACTGAGCAATGACTGTTTAGAAAAGATTACATTTGTTACAGATAGAGGTGCAAACATAATTAATGCATTAGAACCCTATAAAAGATTGGACTGCATAGCTCATGTTATCAATACAGTTTTGCGAAATCTCTTTAAAGTGGATATTTTGAAAGAAAATAATACATCTGTATTTGAAACGTTGACTGGCGCTAAAGCGTTAGTGACATATTTCAAACAAAGTGGCCTTGTGAATAGGTTGTCAAAATCAGTACAACAAGACTCGGAAACACGGTGGAATTCGAAATTGCAGATGCTGATAACAGTTCACGAAATGTACGATGAAATAGTTGATTTATTAACAGAACGAGGAGAAACAAGTCGTTTAGATAACATTAATATGGATGTTTTGCCTGAACTTATTAATTTTTTAACGCCTTTTAAAGAGGCATCTCTTGCTTTGGAAAAGGAAAACGAAATAACTTTGCCATACGTATTATTATGGCATAAAAAGTTATTATCTAATTGCGAAGCTAATCAGGGAGATGAAGCCTTTATTGCTGACTTAAAATCTAGAGGTACTGAATTGCTAAAAGAAAAATTTGTCATCAGAGAGGAACATAAATTAGCGACTTTTCTTTGCCCTTCTTATCGTCAACTAAAGATGATTGATGCTACAGAGAGAGAAGACTTAAAAAATAAATTAGAACTTTTGATAGGTGAAATGGAAAATAAACATAGCATTTCTTCATTCCCTTCATCGAGTGAATCTGCAGAACAAGTGACAAAGAGGGGAAAATTTGAGACAGATTTTGCGGAATGGAAAGACGAAGAAAATCCATCATCGAAAAGAGAATTAGATATATATAGTGGCCTCAAAGCACCTTCGAATGAAAAAGAATTAAATATATGGTGGAAAAATCATCAATTACAACTAAAAAACCTTTCAAAAATTGCGCAAAAAATTCTTTGTATCCCAGCAACAAGTGCTAGTTGTGAAAGAAATTTCAGCGCAGCAGGTTATTTAATAAATGAAAGGCGTACAAGATTGGATCCTGAAATTATTGATGCATCCTTATTCTTACACAAGAACTTATAAAAATTCACTGAATTATATATAATAATTACCTTTTAAATTGGATATATTTTTTATTGTTATCATTGCTAATCATATTCTTATGTGACACAACACCTTCTATTTATATTATCCAGTGGATTCTGGCTTTGGTAAAATGCGATAATCAGTTTTATTTTGCGCTGCAATTTTACTTTTACAGTAAAAAAAAAAAAAAAAAAAAAAAAATGTTTAGCTTAATAAAAGGTAAGTCTGCATTTTTATTTAGTTTTCCTAGGTATGTTTACTTTTTCTAAACAAAATTAAGATGTCAATTTTTAATTATTGCATTAATTTTCGAATTGTATTTAAAGCAAAAGACTTAAAAATATAATAACCATTATACTAATATTGAGCCATTTAAACATTTAAAGATTATGTACGACATTATTTTAGAATAGTGCACATGCAAAACATTGTAAGATGCATAGTTTATTTTGCAACTATTTTTATTAAAAATTATTGGCGGTATATATTTTCTTAATATAATTTATTTTAAAGTAATTTACTGTTATTTCAAGTATAAGCCTGATAAATTAAGAAGATTCTTTCCCTATTTTCTTATTTGATATCGTTAATCATACATCTTTTAGCCACTTTCTTGTGACAGACATTGTATTTTTATTTTTAAAATATACGTAGTTAAATGTAGTTCAGAATATGTTAAGGTTATGCTCATATCCCATGAATGGGTTCATGTATAAGCTTTAAGCAATCTATTAACGATCTGACTTAACTCGGTTAACAAAAAAAGTTAACCTGGACATACCTTACTGTTTGTAAATATTGTTATTATATTTTACCAAGTATGAAGAATTAAATTATGTAAAATGTTTGTAGAGTTAAGTTTTTTAAAACAGTTCTAAATTATGCTATTTTGTATTTTTGAATAACGTAATGTTCGATTATAATTAATTATTATTATTTTCATTTATTTTTATTGGGCGAATACAGACAATAAAACACAATTATTTCTCATTAAAGAATTGATAAACATTGATATTTAATATATATACTCCCTCTAAATTTATGTGAATGTTGTAATCATTTCTTTTTCATAGTTTACATAATTCAATTTAGTAAAATTCAAAGAAATGTCTATTTATCATTTTTCTACAGAACTTGTTTAATATTTTTTGCTTGAAAAATGTTCTATTAGTGTTTAAAAATATAAGAAAATCTAAAGAAAAAAAAAAGAATTATTTGTCATCGATGGCTGATATACGTTGATATCTAATTAAATGTATTTGAACTAATTTTATGTAGCTCTTTGCACTTCTAATATTACTATTATTTATTATTTCAAAATTTGCATCACTCAGCTACTTGAAATGTTTAAGAAATATGTGTGTAATTTATACTCTTTATATATTTTTTCAAATAGCAGTAATTTATAATTTTCAATAACTTAGCTTTTTTATTATTATTATTATTATTATTATTATTATTTTATAAAAATAAGAGAATGCAAAAAATAAAAAAGAATTGTTTCTCGTTCATTGTTCATAAATTTTGATGTTTCACCCGATTTCTTTTCCTATGTAAATTTATCATGGATGTGCTTCTATTTTTCTCATAATTTGTATATTTAATTACGTGAAATGCTCAATAAATGTGTGTAAAAATATTTTTTTTTTCCATTTATCTAAAAATCACTGTTTTTTCCCTCTTTAATGATGTTTTATTACTTTTTTTTTCTAAAGAAGAAAATGTATTGAATAAAAAAGAACTAACTATATTAATATTTTTCCATAATTTGCATAATTGCA
Source organism: Maratus speculifer (assembly GCA_964019185.1). Classification (NCBI taxonomy): domain Eukaryota; kingdom Metazoa; phylum Arthropoda; class Arachnida; order Araneae; family Salticidae; genus Maratus; species Maratus speculifer. The sequence goes on from OZ025295.1 coordinate 205,902,231, forward strand.
CTAAATGTTTCAAAAAGTGCGTGTAAATTTATGTTTTTAAATATCTTCTTTATCGCTCTATTTTATAAGTTTTAATAGCATAATATTCGTAAATTATTTCTTTTTTTAAATAAGGAACCTAAAAATATTTAAATATAATTTTCTCCGTTATTGTTGATAAACGTTGGTATGAAATGTGATCTATTTGATTCAGCTGGTACAATTAACGCTTTTATTGTCTTTGATAAAAAATAATAAAATATCGTGAGATATGTGCAACTTTATAAAGCAATTACGCTTTTAAAAATGATAATGTGTAAGAAATTTAGAGACGTTATCCTAAAAAATAGAAGCTAAATACTTCTAATATTCTATAAGTTTTGAATAAGAGTAAAGATCAATGTTCTGTAGAAATTCACCCGAGCCGGGCCGGGTTCGGGCCGAATTTTAAACTTTTTTCCGGGCCGGGCCGAGCTCGGGCCGAAATTTTAACTTTCGGGCCGGGCCGGGTCGGGCCAATATTTCTTTCGTTCGGGCCGGGCCGGGTACGGGCCAAAATTTTAACTTTCGGGCCGGGCTCGGGCCTGGAAATTCCGGCCCGTGCAGACCTCTAAGAAAGAGTACATTATTTCTTTTCTGTTGGTGCGTTTGGCGAATAAATACAAATTGGCGTCGAAAGACCATTTAGCAGATTCTTTTAAGAAGCATAAAAATATTGTTTTAAATTTTTATAAACATATATTTGAGCCTTTGTGACGTAAGGGAAGGACGTACCGGTAATATATCCGGTTTGGCGCGACACAAGACCGGTGCACTCCCAGATGATTCGGACGTGAGAATGTGTCAGCTTTTTTTTAAAAGTACGTTAGATGATTCTAGATCAATTATTACTAATGTTATGAGGGTCAGATTAATACTCACCCATTTGCCAAAGCTTGGTGCTATTCTGACTTCAAAAAGGGAGGATATAATGTTAAAATATATAAATAGCTCCGAAAAAAAACCTGATGAACTTTTTATTTTGTTAAAAAAAAAAAAGTGCGGCACAAATGTCATAAAGAAACCTCATTGGAGCGTTTTTTTTTTTTTTTTTTTTCTGCCGCCAGTTTGACGAAAATATCGTTTTAGAATATCAGTTACATATATATTTTTAAAGAGGGAATAACAATAAATAAAAAAAAAGTTTATTTATTAACTATCGACAAAACAATTTATATAATTTAAAAAAGAAATAAAAGTAAAATAAACAATTTATGGTACTACTTGGTTATCCCGTCGACCAAAAAAACTATCGCCAAATGACAATATTAAACATCAATAATGGTTGACCGTGAATGTCACATTCAATGATTTTTGTCACGAAATGCATGTTTAAAACGTCATCAAGTGATTTTTATTTCGACTTTTTATTTTTATTTGTATTTTTATTAATGTTTTAATAATTTATTTGGTCTTTCGTTATTTAAGATAAAAATTATGTAAATATGCAAAATTTGGCTATTAGTTTAGTGATTTGTATAATTTGGCGAAATCGGTCAACGGGATACTAAGTAGTACCCAATTTATTAATAAATAAACAATAACATCCGCGTTACCATATCAAACAAAATAACAACACTCAGGCACCAGTTAAATACCTCGATGATACGTATATGACATAGCAGAAATCACGCCAACGTGGTGCGTATATGATATGTGTGCCAAAAATGCGTACTTGGTTTATTTACATTACATATGATGCTACTTGATTATCAGGTCGACCAATTTCATCAATTTATAGAAATCGCCAAACTATTGGCCAATTTACTCAAAAGGAAAAATGTTGCCATTCTAAAATTTTAAGTTTAGAAAATTAATGAATTTAGCCTAAAAAAAAATCCCTAACGAAAGGGATTATTTTAATGATGACGTTTACTTATGGCATATAGATGTACCAAATATAAAATTTGATTTATTTAGATGATTTCGAATAAAATAATACTAATAAAAATTTTCATAATTTAATCCAGAATTTATTAAATCTGTCCCGATTGGTGGTCATAAAATAACACGCAGATGTTTAACTTAATTGTATTTTTATTCTACAGAGCTATGAGCGCAAATTCTGACTCCATCTATTATAGAACAACCAACTAATTAAAACGTAAACAAATTACCGTCTGCGATCGCTATGGTAACCGCTCAAGGCATTGCCATTCTAAACTGTGAAATATTTCCAACCTTACGTGGTAACCATAGCAATCACCATAGAGTATCCCCCCAGTGACGAAGGGTACCGAAGAAACGATATAATTTATAATTATTTTTAAGTTTTTTTTTTTTTTTTAAGGTCAGAATTCACGCTGGTTGAAAAAAAAATTACAAAGATATATACCTTGAAATAAATTTGAAATGCAACAAAAATAAGAAATATAACAAAATATAGAAATAATATATAGATATGCAAAAATGAACAGTTTTAAGAATAATTTCAGGAAGTAATGTAAGATGCCAGTTTTTTAGGAAAATGGACATGTCTGCCCGAACGTGTGACAGTTTTTGTTTGGTCAGGATTACTGTCCGATTTAACAGAGAGTTTTAAATTAGAATTCTCTGGAACAGCTTTCGTCAACAAGTCTGATTGAGGAATCAAATGAGCTGGCTTCACACGATCTATTGATACCGTGGACTTACGACCATTGAGTTCGATTGTTATGGTTTTTCCAGTTCTACTTAGAACTTTGTGAGGACCAGTATATGGTTGACACAATGGAGGTTGTACATGGTCCACTCTTAGAAAGATGTGTGAATAAGATGTCAAGGAAGGGTGTGTATAGAACTTCTGGTGGCAGTGAGCTGATGTAGTAACTGGATTTAACTGCCGCATGGTGTTTCTTAGTTGAGTGACGAAGTTCTCGTTGCATGGTTGGATTATAGATTCATCCAGCATGTCACAGGGCAGTCTCAACGTAGTGCCGAAAACAAGTTCAGCGCAAGAAGCTTGTATATCTTCCTTCACTGCTGTGCGAATGCCTAGTAAAACTATCGGCAATACTTCAGTCCATCTATTGGTTTCGTGAGCTTTGATGGATGACTTTAAATGTCGATGAAATCTTTCAATAATGCCATTGGATATAGGATGATAAGCTGTGGTTCGGATCTTCTTTGTTCCCAACATTTTCGTAAATTCATCAAAAATCGCTGATCGCATTTGGGGACCTTGATCCGTGGTTATGAGTGAAGGACAACCAAATCTTGAAATCCAGTCCTTGAATATGGCATTGCAAATTGTTTGGGCTAGTGTATCAGATATAGGTATAGCTTCTGGCCATCTGGTAAATCGGTCGATAATCGTTAAAAGATAGCTGAAACCGTCAGATGGAGGCAAGGGACCCACAATATCTATGTGAATCTGGGAAAAACGTGCATCAGGAAGAGAGAACGTGCCAAGAGGTGCTTTGGTGTGCCTTTGTATTTTGGATCTTTGACACGACTCACAGCAACGAACCCAGTTTTTGATGTCTCGTTTCATATTTGGCCATACGTATCTGGAACAAATTAACTTTGTGGTGGCTGCTATGCCAGGATGAGATAGGTTGTGCAAATGTTCGTATATCAGTCGACGAAAGGAGCTAGGAACTAAGGGTCGAGGCGTACCTGTGGAAGTATCACATAGTAGGTTACGATCAGAAATGAGGCAAGGTTTTAGTTCCAATTTTAGCGATGAATTATGCAGCAGGTTTTGTAGCTCTGAATCATCTTTCTGAGCTTCTGCAAAATCATCAAAATTTAAGATTGGAGATTTTGAAATAGAATCAATTTCAATTCTTGAGAGACAATCTGCTACAGTGTTTTTGGAACCTGGTACATGTCTAATGTCAGTGGAATATTGGGAAATAAAATCTAAATGGCGTAATTGCCGAGGTGAGTATTTATGGGGATTTTGCTTAAATGCATAAATTAACGGTTTCTGATCAGTATAAATTTTAAAATTTCTCCCCTCTAACATATGCCGAAATTTCTTTATTGCTAAATATATAGAAAATAATTCCCGGTCATAAGTTGACCAATTCCGCTGACTCTTGTTTAATTTCATGGAAAAAAATGCTAAAGGTTCATAATGTTCCTTAAAAAATTGCATAAGAGTGCCGCCGATCGCGACATCTGAAGCGTCAACCCATATACTTAACTCAGCACCTGGAATGGGATGCCGTAAAAGAGCTGCTTGAGCTATGGCATTTTTGGCATCTGTGAAAGCCTTTTCAGCATTTTCGTTCCAATTAATCGGTTCGGAAGTTTTCGGAACACGGGAACGAAATTTCTTTTTGTTTGGATGGCCTTCTAATAATTGCACTAAAGGCGCAAGTATGTGTGCAGCTTTATATATAAAAGATCTATAAAAATTAAACATTCCCAAAAATCGTCGAAGTTGAGATAAAGTTGTGGGCTGTGGAAAATCAATTATGCATTTAACTTTATCAGGAAGTGGCTGAATACCGTGTTCAGATATTCGAAATCCTAAGAAATCGATGGTAGGTTTACCAAATGTGCACTTGGAAACATTTATGCACAAACCATATTCTTCTAATTTGGAAAATAAGGCTTTTAAATGATGATAATGCTCCTCTTCATTTTTAGAGGCAATAAGTATATCATCAATAAAAGCATAGACGCCAGGTAAATCACGTATTATTTCGTCGATGAATCTCTGAAATGTGGCAGATGCGTTGCATAAGCCAAACTGCATGCGTGTGCTTTCGAATAATCCGAAAGGTGTGCATATCGCTGTTTTAGGAATATCATCAGGATTGATTGGTATTTGATGATACGCTTTGATTAGGTCAATGTGACTAAAAATTTTAGTGTTGCGTAAATTAGCAGTAAAATCAGCTATACACGGAATCGGATATCTGTCTTTTACAGTTTGCGCATTCAAGGCACGATAATCGCCTACAGGTCTCCACTCCACAGTTCCTTTTTTTGGAACCATGTGCAAAGGTGATGCATAATTGCTACATGAAGGTCTTAAATGTCCTAGTTGTATCATATTTTGAAATTCCATTTTAGCGATTTTCAGGCGATCCGGAGCTAACCTTCGAGGTTTTGCCACAACTGGAGGTCCTTTTGTTGTAATAAAATGCATCGTGTTGTGTTTAACAGGCTGATTAGGATCTGGTAATTTTGTTATAGATGGAAATTTTTTTAGAAGTTCATTATATATGCTATCAATAGTGATTGTTTTTACTGAATGAATGGATGCACATTTCATGTGGCCTGTCGTTTCAAATTTTGTTTTTAAGTCCCTTAGACATTTATGACGGAGATCTGGGACCAATTCGAAATTATGGAGAAAATCTGCTCCCAATATTGGTGTACTAACATTTGCCACTAGAAAAGTCCAATTAAACTTTCGCCTTAAGTTAAAGTCTAGAGAAAGGGTTTGTTGACCATAAACATTTATAGTTGAAGAATTAGCAGCCAAAAGCGTTTGTACGGGTGGGTTCCGTTTTTGTAAATTATTGGCAGGAAGGATTGACACATCCGACCCTGTGTCGACCAGAAAAGAAACATTTGTTGTCCGGTCTTTAATGAACAGGCGACGTGACTGCTGAGGCAAAGAATAAGTCGCCTCTACTCTTTGCTTATTTCGTTTCCCGACCAAGAACATGGTTTTACGCATTTTTCTTCTCTACATTTTGATCCAAATCGTCGATGGTACCAACAAATAGATGAATCGCGCTTAACACTGTTATTTCGCTCGCGAGGTTTACTCGAATTTCTACGGTATGGTGATCGCCCACGTGAAAATGCAATTTGATCGATGCGCTTATTTAGTTTTTCAATTTCTCTCATAAATTTATATTCTATTGACTGTTCGATCGCGCAGGACACGGTAAATGCAGAAAGAGGGGACGGAGTAACCTCCGAAATCCGATCCGAAATTTCCGCAGCCTTTTCAAGGGTTAAATCAGAAACAGCCGCTAAAATTGTTTGAACAGAATTTGGTAAACGCGTCAAAAATAACTCTAACATTAAATTGTCAGGAACATTTAGGGATTCCGCGCGACGTTTCATGCTACGTAATAAATCTGAAGGTTTCCGATTGCCTAGTTCTTCCCCAGACAATAGTTGCCGTATTTCTTGCTGAGATGACTCTCCCGAACGCGCAATTAATTCCTTTTTTAAGATGCCATAAGGATAGGTAGCATCCGGTTGCATTAATATGTCACGAACAATTGATGCAATATCGGGTGGAAGATGCGACACAATATAGTTATATTTTGTAACAGATTCTGTTATTGCTTTTGGGGTAGCTAAAGCAAATGTACTTTCGCACATTACAAACCAAAGCGCCGGATCCGATCTATTATATATGGGGATTTGAACAGCATCGACATTAGACATGATTTATAATTATTAATATAGAAAAAGCGCAGTTAAATCAAAATAAAATTCGCGAGTTAAAATTTTTACTGTAAAATAATAGAAGAAATATCAGAAAAATGATTCAGAAGTACTTATCTGTTTAGCAGCTAATATATCCATAATCATTTTGCATGATTTACTTCAATCACAATGGAACAAAGTCTTCTTAACAATCTACAAAAATCTCACTTTCCAATTGCTCATGGTATTTTTCTACAGTCCAGAGGTCACCAAATGTCCCGATTGGTGGTCATAAAATAACACGCAGATGTTTAACTTAATTGTATTTTTATTCTACAGAGCTATGAGCGCAAATTCTGACTCCATCTATTATAGAACAACCAACTAATTAAAACGTAAACAAATTACCGTCTGCGATCGCTATGGTAACCGCTCAAGGCATTGCCATTCTAAACTGTGAAATATTTCCAACCTTACGTGGTAACCATAGCAATCACCATAAATCAAATCATAAAGAGATATTTTTAAGATATCGCATATGTGAATAACATTAAAGTATTTTAAATGTATTAATAGAATTTATTAAGGGACATAAAACATATCAATGTTAGCGGAAGTTTGTAAGGAGTCAACTGCTTCTTATTTAGTCAAAAAATGTATGCGGATATATCCATAAAATAACATTAATAAAATATATTATATTTTTCTCACTTAATATCAAGAGCTATTCGTTTATTGACATAAAATTTATTTTAAATAACAAAAGAACAAATAAATTAATAAAACATTAATAAAAATACAAATAAATAATCGAATTTAAAATCATTTGTTGACTCAACAAAGAAGTATAGAGTGTTTAATGTCAAGTGAGTGTAACATTTATGTTCATCCATTATTGGCATTTATCTTACAGTTTCTGTATAGTTCTTTGTCGACAGGATAATCAAGTAGTACCATAAATACATTGTACTGACATCAGAAAAATAAATGCTTGTGTATATGAAACAGTAAATAGGTTGCTAGAATATACATTGCCAAATTTCTTTTCCCGCCAAAAACTTTTTCGTCATGTATAACTACTGAAAAAGTACATTAATTTATTTACTTATAGTATTTTTAATAAGATGAAAGAAAAACGAATAATTTAAATGTATTTCATATAAATATATTTTAAATTTATGTGTTTTTAAATGAAAGTTGTGTATTTTAAATAAAGTCAGCGACAGCTTTATATTTAAAATAAAATAATGGCGAAGGAAACCTATTTGGCGATTGAACCATTTGAGCTAGCTCAAATAAAAGTAGCAAAATAGCCACATGGCATAAAAAAAAATGAAACAGTCAGACGGGAGCTCTTCATGACAGTCACATAACTTATATAGGTATTTATACAAGTACTATATTAAAATTGTCAGCATCTCTGGTGGGATACTGGGAGTCTCGTGGTAACGTATTTAGCGGGTAGTGGTACTTACATCCCATTGGATGCAAGTTGCGTAAATTCGTTTTTGCTTAGAAATGCTTTTGTGTTTAGTTCTTATTCCTTCGGGACTATTCTTATGTTAATTGTTATTCAATTTCTAGATAATTATTGAATTTCTACAATTTTTTGTTCCATTCGAGAAACTACCTTGAATATATTTAATTATTATAGTTTTCAATTCTTTGAATAAAATTGTGAACACATTATTTATTTTTCGTTCGACTCAATGGTTTATTTTTCATATCATGCATTTTATATGGCAATGCAATGGCATGCAATGACTTTTTCGATTATTCTAATACATTAAAAGGGGTCTCCGTGGTCGAGTGGTTAAGACATCATGCCGCTAATCGCTTGCGAGCATAGGGGGTTGTGGGTTCAAATCCCAATTGGTTCCATTGCACACACATTTTGTGTTGAGCTTCCGGTTGTACTTCTCTTGTGCAGTAAAATTTCCTTGTGCTATCTCGTCCCTGCATATTGACGATGACTTTTAAGAAGGCTTTCATGTCGAGCACACAAGTATGTTGTTCAATAATAACAATACGTCAAAATTTTCTGCTGCTGTCATCATTTTATAAATTTTTTACAGCAGCAATTTTTTTTTTTTTTTTTAAGATATTAGAAAATCTTCAGTTTTTATCAAAAAAATTACATGATTAGTATTAAAAAATGCTCTGACAAGCATAAAAAAGGTTAATATGTTTTAAGTATAAAAAAGGATTTGACAAGTACTTCTGTTAACAATTGAGCATGAGGAAGGACTAGGGATCCCTTCTTGGCTACAACTCACTTGAATGCCAACTTTGAAAAAATCATATTTGCACTTTTTCCATATAAAAGAATGTTGCGGTACTTTAGTAGAGCTTCCCACCGAGTTTTACGTGTTAACTGCACTGTTCACTCTGCAGCATACTATAAATAAATTTTCTGTGCAATTCTACTCTGCGGACGTGGTTAGTGGCAGTGCATGAATGTGATACCTGCATAACTAGGTTTTTGGCCCTATGTCGCCTTTCCTTATGTCTAATCAAGTCGCATTTTTATTTTTAACGTCTTTACACTGCACATTTTTATAGTAACTGTGACTGATTTCTTTTATATGGAAAAAGTGCAAATATGATTTTTTCAAAGTTGGCATTGAAGTGAGTTGTAGCCAAGAAGGGATCCCTAGTCCTTCCTCATGCTCAATTATTAACAGAAGCACTTGTCAAATCCTTTTTTATACTTAAAAAACATATTAACCTTTTTTATGCTCGTCAGAGCATTTTTTAATACTAGTAGATTGATATATGTCACTGGAGCTTAATATAAATTATACGCTACTGTCTTGCATAATATGAAGTACATAGCATTTACAGGGCCATACAAAAGATTTCAAATAGTATATTCTTTCCGAAGTACCGTATATGTGTCCGATGATGGCTGATGGAGGGGTGAAATGCATTTTAATTATGATATGCACGTTTATATTTCGCTAAATATATGCACATTATATGGTGTGTATAAATGTTATAGTTGATATACAGGGCTACCCAAAAGAGCTCACCAACGTTACTGAATATGAGCGTAAATTATTTAAGCGTGGTTCTTAAATAAGCTATGCATTTTTACGCTGAGCTTCACTCAATTTACTGAGAAATGTTTGCAGAACGTAGATAAAAGGATATACAGGGCCACGCAAAGAATTCGGTACATGGACGCTTATGAATGATGATTTATGAGAATGTGATTTCAGTTGTTTTAAAAGTGTTTTAGTTTACAATAAATTTTAGCCTAATGCTGACGTGTAATAAAGGTACAATGTAAACTACAGGGCTGAACAAAAGTATTCAAGTATGTTTCCATCTAATAGTATGAATTGCTGAAAAAGAAATTTCAAGCTACTGGGTATTTGCTTGCTAAACTAAATTTTCCCATTATATCAACTGACATATGAAATACAGGGCTGTTCAAAAGTACTGGAATACATATTTGGGTACATTTGGCTATACACTATTATTTCCCTAAATAACAGTTTTCTTAACGATTTCATTAAGTGTTGGAAAGTGCTTCATAATCTATGCTTAACGCATGATTTTTCTTACTTGTTTTCTGTTTATCCGCAACTGACGTCACACCAATGTGGATCGACGACTGCGAGAAACTAGTTTCTTTGTCATTTCAAAGAGCAATGCAGGACGTTTGTGGAATGTACAAACGCCAGATAAGGAAAGAGAGAGTCTTTGAGAGAACTGCAGAAGCTCCTTCTATAAGTATGCGAGCTATTGCATACGAAATAATTATTCTTCAGAAAATGGCTTGTCGTATTTCATACGAGGAACACATTCACCCTACCATGTGAAAAAGGTGCAATGTTTACACCAAGATGATTATCTCTGTTGGACTGATTTTGTACAGCGAATGCTGAGGATAAGAAATAAAGATCGACGATTTCGAGTACTAGTATTATTTAGTAATGAGTAATGAGGCAACATTCAGCAGAGATGGCGTTTTCAACATGCATTGTCTGACAGCAATCCACACTGCAGTACACCTCGAAAACACCTGCAAGATTTTCCGTGAACATTTGGGCAGGTATCCTTGAGGATTACGTGGTAGCCCCTTACATCAAGCCAGTTCGTTTGACTGGTGCAACACACAATATCTTCTTCTAACAAGTGGTTCCTAGTTTATTGCAGGCTGTTCGGCTGACCATCCAGAGCGACATGTAGTTTAAGAGCCCAAACACACTTTTCCAAGACGGTCCGGTACTTCTTGAATACAACATATCCCACACCATGGATCGAATGTGACAGACCTGTGACTTGTCCTCCTCACTCATCAGTAGTAGATAAAGGCCGTTTCTGCGGCCGGAGGAGCAATGAGCAATCAATCACGAGGCCAATGAGCAATCAATCTACAGCATTCAACACCCACAAGCGATGTTTATATGATTAGACACCCAATATGTTGACTTCATGATTTTTCACGTCTCATCATTTAAGATACATTTTTATCTCATTTTCTTGTTTTCACTAATATTTGTTAGAAGGGTTTCGAAGGATTTTTACATGTCTTGCATTTTATAGTATAAATGTGTAAAAATATCTAGGGTGTATATATGTGTTTAAATATGATTTTCTGTTTACACGCGAATAGTTAGCTATCTATGTGCATGGATCTTTGTATGACTATCTATTAATTAAATTTAAAAAGGTTTAGTAAATTTAAAAAAGTTTTAACATATTTTGAAAAGTTTAAATGAATTTTTAAAAAAGTGTCAACACATTTAAAAAATGTTTAAGTAAATTTTAGAAAGTTTCAACAAATTTTAAAAATGTTTTAAGAAATTAAAATATATATATATATATATATATATATGTAGTAAAAGTGTTGAATGGCTCTGAAGCGGTGTCTAGGGTAAAATCATGGCCCAGGCGTTTTTTTGGTGAAAAACTTAGTTGTTTAATGTTCTGGGTTAGATAAATACACATATATAGACTGGAACACAATTATGTACATTTTTATGGATGTGCAAAAATAAGAAAACGAACTGGAACAGGCCGTCTGCCTATCCAAGCTTGCCGTTATTCCATTTTCCACAGGCCCGTCTGACCTGGGTTTCGCTCCAAGATATGCGGACAGCTACAGAACCGTCTGTTCTCCGCGTAATTCCGCGAGCATCTGTCCTCTTCTCTAAAAAAAACTACTTACACCATCACAATTTTACCGTTAGTCGCGATGCGAGGATTCTCATCACGAGCCTCTAGATGCTTACTCAGCAATAGAAAGTTCATTGCCGCAGCTGTTGCTAAGGGCCTTGTGAATGGATCCCACAACTCGGCCTACCTGACCGTGCTGGGTCCTCCCAGTCATCATCTGCTCTTAAACCAGACTGGTACCGGATGACTTTTTACAGGCGTCTAATATTCACAACAAACTAAATAAAATAAAATAAATAAAACGCACAAGATAATATTAAAGTCAATTTTTTTTTCTTGATTGTCTCTTGGACACAGTTCTGTCCTTGATTTACTTATATTAGTCCAAAACAAATTTCGTCTATCGTTCATCACAACATATAATAACAATAACAAAAAATAATACTAAATACTAATAAAAACAATAATAATAATCACACACATTTTATGTCAAAGCACAGTTGCTTTGCTTTAGTTAGTAGTAGTCCACAGTTTCATATGATCTGCAGCACTAGAGGTCTTCTGTGGACCTTCATGGTCTCCAATTTTTCTCACATTGTAACGATCGTTTCTTTTTACTGTGGTGATCTCATAAGGGCCAAGAAACTTAGGCTTTAGTTTGGTGCCTGTCCCAAACTGTGTTTTTTGAATGGCCACCAAATCACCGAGCTTATATGTGTTGGCCTTTTTTCGCTTTCTGTTGTACGTTTTCACATTTTCCTGTTGTATTTTTAATATGTTTTGCTTCGCTATTTCTCTGTTAGAATTCCTTTCTGATACGAATGAATTTAATTCCTCATCATCTAACAACTCTTTAATTCGCATGTCGGTTTTTTGCCGCATTTTTACTCCTGTCAATAGTTCGAAAGGTGGGAATTTGGTACTTCTCGATACGGTGCTATTTATGATGCGTTGTACGGGCGCGACAAATTTGTACCATTTGGTGGGGTCTTCTATGCTAAGTTTTGCTAAAATTGGTATAAGAATTCTGTGCATGCGCTCTATTTGTCCATTCCCTCTCGGAATCCCTGTTGTTATTGGAATATGTTCTATATTCTCTTCCTTGCAGTATTCTTCAAAATCGGCAGAAGTGAAAGCCGGACCTTTGTCGGTGACTATCCGCGACGGATTTTCGAAAATATCATGTTGTCGGGTTAACCTATCAATGACTTCTTTAGCGGCTGTCGTTTTAACCGGGTACAGCCAAACAAATTTAGTGAATGCATCCACAACGGTAAAAATATGATTATAATTTTTATTTGTAGATGGCATGGGACCAATGTGATCTATGTGATAAGTCTCGAGGGGTATATTTTGTTTGGGAATCGGGTTTAGTAGGCCTTCTCCTTTTCTCTGCTTTTTATTGCAAAGTATACACTCTACGCAGTTGGCTATGACGCTCTCAATTTGTTTTCTTAATTGGGGTATATAATTTTCTTTCAGAAGCGTTTCGGTTTTAACTACGGCATAATGACCTCTGCTATGAATATTGCGTATTATTTCCTTTTGCATGTCGGTAGGGATCATTAGAAGTTCTCGGTCATTTTCATATTTGTATACGATATCGTTTCTTATAAGGTATTCTGAACTTTCATTTTTTTCAATCAACTTTTTTATTGCTTGTATGTGTTCGTCTTTTTGTTGAGCATTCTTTATTTTTAATGTTAATTCATCATGCGATCGGGTGACTATTAGTACTGTATTTCTACTTAATGCGTCTACATCAGTGTTGGGTATGAACGCGCTCACTGAACGAAAACTCACGAGTTTCGCTCACTATTTGTGAACGTTGAACTGAACTTCGCTCACTATTTTACAAACGAGTTTGAACTGAACGGAAACTCAAAAAATAGACGAATTTGAATGAAATTTACGTTCAAATTTACGTTCAATTTTTTCATAATTTATTTAAAATTTTTCCAGACTTTAGTACATTTTTTCCCTTTTTCAAATGGCATTTAGAGGCCTACACGAGCCTCAGGACGGGTTAAGTCTGGGTATCACTTCTCTGGGTAGTATCCTAGTCTTACTTTTTCTGCAGACTCGGATCGCGCCGAACCGGACTGGGCTGTATTTAATTTCGCCGAAAATAGATATATACAGTAAACTCTCTGTACAAGGTGGACTGTGTAAGGCGGAAATATGTCTAAATCGGAAAGATTTTCAAGTTCCTGCGAATCCGCAGACAGAGTAGAATTTGTCTAAGACGGAATATTGTCTTCTACTATTGTCTTCTACGATAGCTGAAACATTTACATACAACTACATAGGTTCATTAAAAGCATAAACATCGCAGCCTACGCACTTCTGCATAAATGGAGATTATAAACAGACTAAGGTAAGTTTTTTTTTGCCAGACCTCTTCTGTAAGGGTAAATATCAATGTCCTGTAGAAATGTACTCGGGGTCGGGCCGGGTTCGGTGCGAAATTTCAACTTTTTTTTCCGGGCCAGGCCAAGCTCGGGCCTTGTTTTTAGCTATTATATCGGGCCGGGTCGGGCCTTGTTTTTAGCTATTATATCGGGCCGGGTTGGGCCTTGTTTTTAGCTATTATATCGGGCCGGGTCGAGCATTGATTTTAGCTATTATATCGGGCCGGGTCGAGCATTGATTTTAGCTATTATATCGGGACGGGTCGTGCCGCTAAATTTTCTCTACCAGCCGGGCTGGGCTCGGGCCGAAATTTTTATTTTAATATCGGGCCGGACATTTTTTTTTCTATGGATCGGGCCTGGAAATTACCGTCCGTGCATACCTCTATCTTACATATCGAATAATCAAATGATTAGTTCACAAAATTTTGCAAATTTGGACAATAATATCCAAACATTAAAAAAAAAAAAAAAAAAAAAAAAAAAAGAACTTTTTAGTGAACCTCGTTCATTTTTACAAATGAGTTTGATTTGAAAGAGATCGTTTGAAAATTTTTGAATTTGAACGTGAACTTAAATCACTTTTCAGAAATTGAACGTGAGTTTGAGTTAGTTCGTTTATTTTGTGAACGTGCCCAACAATGGTCTACATGTTCCATTTGGGATCCTGATCGGTGAACAATTTCATAATCAAACTCTTGTAAGAACAGAGCCCATCTGGCTATTTTTGGCGTAATGTCTTTTTTGTCCATGGTCTTTTGGAATGCGGAACAATCTGTCACAATTTTAAATTTAGTGCCTAATAAGTAATTTCGGAATTTCTTAACTGATTCTATTACCGCGAGAGTCTCTAATTCGTAACTTGAATATTTCGCTTGAGTAAGGGTAGTTTTACGGCTCATGTAATAAATAGGATGTAAACTTTTGTTCTCATCTTCTTGTAGTAGGACACTGCCAAACCCTATGGCGCTAGCATCGGTATGCAATTCTAGCCTAGCACCTCGTCGGAATGTATGCAATACTGGGGGGTTCACTAGTTTTTCTTTAAGCGTCTCAAAAGCTTGTTTTTCAATAATTCCAAATTTAAATGTATTTCCTTCCTTTAATAAATCACTTAAAGGTCTCGCTATAGTTGCATAATGGGGGATGTATTTTCTGAAATAAGAAGTTAGACCTAGAAAACTGTGTAATTGTTTAAGGGTGCGGGGTTCAGGGAATTTCTTTACTGCCAAAGTTTTGGCTTCCGAAGGTCTAGTAGTTCCGTTCTCGACAATATAACCTAAAAACTCAATTTTCCGTTTAAGGAATTGACATTTTGCAAAATTAAATTCTAGTCCGTAATCCGATGCAACTTCTAGTACACGTTTCAGTTTCAGTAGAGCCTCTTCCTCAGTCTCCGCGAGTACTATGACATCGTCTAGATAAACTAACATTATTTTTTCTTTAATTAACTGTTTAAAAACAGCTTGTATGTATCTTTGAAACTGTTGAGGGCCAAGTGAAAGTCCGAACGGGAGTTTTAGGTACTCGTACTGAGAGTTATGTGTGACAAATGCTGTGTATTTTCTGCTGTCCTCTGCTACGTCTATATGGAAAAAACCGTTTTTTAAATCCAAAGTAGTATAAACCTTCGCGCTCTCAATGCTATCTAACACGTCCTCAATCCTCGGTAAGGGAAAATTATCTTTAATTATTTTTTTATTTAAGAGTCTATAATCAACGCAAAGTCTCCAAGAGTCGTCTTTCTTTCGCGCTAATACGATAGGAGATGCATAATTGGAGTTACTTTCCTTTATGATTCCCATTTCCAGCCATTCGTTTATCTGTTTGTCGACAAATTCCTGTTCTGGAAATGCTAACCTACGCGGTCGTTGTGCTATCGGAATATTATCTGTTAATATTATGTTTACTTTCAACTCCGTATCCTTAATTTTATTTGGTTTATAATTAGAGATCAATTCTGTTAGCTCTTTTTAACCATTTGAAAAATGGTTGTTGTTTTCGGGAGAATGGACCCGATGATGTTACCACTTTTGAATGATGTTACCACTTTTGAATGATGTTACCACTTTTGAATTTAAATTAAATTCTTTATTTTTAGAAGAATTTTTATTTGAATTTAAATTAAATTCTTTACTTTTAGAAGAATTTTTATTTGAATAGTAAATTAAAATGGTTAAAATCATTGTAATAAAGGAGAAAACTAACAAATTTAAAAATGGGTAGACGGAAATTAACAGATACGGAAAAAGCCGAAGCCAAAGAAATGAATGAACGTGAATATCGCATTCAATGATATTAAACACAATACGCGTACTTAAACAATCATAAAGTGATTTTTATTTCTTCTTTTGCTATTTAAAATAAAAATTTAGTCAACATGTATAAGTTGCTTATTAGTTTGGCGATTCGTATCATTTGGCGAAATTGGTCGACGGGATAACTGAGTAATACTGTATTTGGTTTGGCGCAAAAACGTCTTTCAATGCAGAAAATGATAAAATCAAAAGATTATTGAGCCGCTGAAAACCAATTACGTGTTGAAAGGCGATCACGAAAAAGGAAGCAATTTAATGCCGAACCGATTAATTGTAAAACATCATGTCGCCAGGGCGACCAATCCACTAGCCATGGCGTTTTACTATCGGTCGGTTCTAACCAGGAAAATTTGAGTGCCAATAGTGATTCTAACAAGCCGGAAAATGTTATAGCTATTACTCTTGATTTTCCACCACCTAAAAAGAAAACTAAAAAGCAATCGGCTTGGGAAAAACTGGGAAAAAACTTTTTTGATTCGATGTCTGATGGACCCATTCACAGATGCATGTGCTGCGATCGATTTTGGTTTAAAACCTCCATCACCAAAATTCTGCTCTGTAAAATCAAACAATATATGCCAAAGTCTTACAAGTATAACAGTATATGCCAAAGCTGTATTTTAATAATGATTACTTTTGCACCAACAATGTTAAATAGTTTGAAATGTTTCTTTCGTCGCCAACTTTTATGCTTGGCGACAATAGAGTGATATAACTTAAACGAACCGTACCTTCAAATTGCAGCATGTATAAAGTCATTTATAGCAGTGGCACGGATAATACACAATAAAACAACTGGTATTTAGCTTAAAATGATAGATGAATGTATCGAGTGAAACATTTTTCAAATGGTTGGGGTAATTTCTTAAATTACAATTTTTTTTTGATGGTTTTGTTTGAAGTGTGATTTACTTCAATTTCCTGAAAATTAATCGAATCGGCTGTTTCAGCTAAATAAATTTCTGTATTTTTTGTTAGGTCTAAACACGGTTCAATTTCTAATAATTTATTTTCATGAATGCTTGTTTGCATGTTTACGCTTTCACTGCAGTCTAAAGCTGTCTCATTCTGTTTAATTTGTTCTTTTCCCACACATTCAGCTGTCGAAGCAATCTTTTCTACCATGGGACTGTTTTGCTTTTCTGACCGCAACATCGTAAGAAATCTGGATGTAATATAGCTGACGCGCTTGATTTTTGTCACGACTTGTTCTCGTGGAAACGCAGTGACGTAATTTACTCTCACTTCCCTTAATTTCCGTTTCCCCGTAATTTGCAATCCCTTTTCTGTAATATTGAAAGTTAACTGTTTTAGAAAATTATTCCCCAAAATTATGGAGTGATTCAAATTTTTTACGATGTATAAATCTGCATTTACTGAATAGCCATCTATTTCAATATTTACTGTTATGAATCCTAGGGGAGTAATTTGGTTACCTCCAATTCCTGATAACACTAAGCCGTTGTCGTGTAATTGAGGGCATCCCAAAGTTTTATAAATTTCGTTACTACACATGTTCACATCGGAGCCTGTGTCAACAAGACTTTCTATATTTTTATCTAGAATTCTCACATTTTTCATTATTTTATCTAACGAATTCGAGGTATTGCTTACGGCTGCATTCGCATTTTTTGCGGAATTATATGTACATTGGTCAGATCTGTGACCAGGTGTTTTGCACCTCCAGCAAATCGGGCCTTCTTTTTTTCGGGGGCAGTGTTTCGATATATGGGACAATTCATTACAATTGAAACAGCGATTTTTTTCATTTGAATTTTTCTGCGCACCCGTGAAATTTTTTTCATATGATACACGACTCGTATCATTTCGGTGAAACACTCTATTATTTTCGATACCCTGATTTAGGCGTTTCTTAAATTCCGTCTTTGGATGTTTGATTTCATCTTTCCGCAAATTAATTCGGGCAGTTTCAAAATCATCCAACTTACCTGTCAATTCCTCTAAATTTGTAATTTTGGGTAATTCATCAAAAAAATGTTGTTTCATTTCAAATGACAACTTTCTCCTAATTTGTTCAATAATTAGAATATTTTTTAATTCCTCAAACGTTGATATTTGTAATCCCTCTAACCATTCATTCAAAAAATTTGAAAGTTCAAACGAGAAATCTTTCCATGATGCTAAATTTTCCTTCTTATGTAAGAAAATTTTTTGTCGAAACTGTTCGGGCGTAAGTTTAAAACGTCTTAATAGTATTTTCTTTACGTGATCATATTCGTTCGATTTTTCCTCACTTTCACGATTTATTAAACTCACTATGTCGAGCGGTAGTAATGCCAGAATATATGTTACCCATTCTTCCTTAGGAATTTCTAACCGTTTTGACTGCCGTTCGAATAAAGTTAAATAAACACTAATTTCCTCCTCATTATCGTATCTTTTTAATAGTTTTAAAACATCGGGACCTTTCCCTATTGCCGCTGAATTTATTACTTGAGTTTTATTATTCTCTAATTCTAATATCTTTAATCGATATTCGCGATCTTCCGTTTCTTTAGCTTTTAAATTCTTCTCCTCCTCCTCGCGTTCGCTAACTATTCCACTAAGCAAATTTTTAACAAAGTCTTCATCATACCCATCTGATTTAACCACCATATCAGCCAATGCACTTTTAGTTGCATTCTCGGGCGGTTTCAGGCCCAATTCGATCACCAAAGTAATCAGATCTATTTTTTTTCGATCGAATTAAGTGATTCATAATTATTTTTAAACACATAAAAACAAATAATATCAATGCACATATAATAAAAAATATATCTATATCTCAATATATTTTATACCCTTTTATATATATATATTTCAAAAATTATTTCCACACACATATATATATATATCTATAAAAATAGCACTTACTTTACATAATCCAGATATTTTTTTTTTTTAATCTAAAAAAATTTATGCAAGTACGACGACTGGCATATTTAAAAAAAAATAAATAGCCTGCAAAAAAAAAAAAAACACAGCAGGTTTTTTCACTACGTACTTCACGAAATAGTCAACTTCACTTTGAAAAAGAAAAAAAATATATAGTCTGCGAAAAAAAAAACACAGCAGACTATTAAAAAATTTATCATAAGATGAAAAAAAAAGATATCAACAGTCTGCGAAAAAAAAAGCACAGCAGACTTTTTTTAAAAAAATGCCACTAGATGAAAAAAAAAAAGCGGCCTCTTTATTCGTTTGTCACTTACGAGAAAACTGTTTTGTAGTTGCGGGGGGAAAAACACAGGTTTTTCTTTTTTTCTCTCTTTCCGATTCATAAACCTCAAACATTAGGCGAGGCGCTCCTTGCTGAAGATTTTGAAGATTGACACATCTGCGATGACTGTCTACGGAAGCGAGGGGGCCACAAGTTTCCACAAGTTTCACTCCGTTGAAGCTGGTTGACGACGATGACCGTCTTACGAGAGGGGGGGGATTCTCTCATCTAATCCTTCCCTCAAATTTCTCCTTCCAGAAACTGATCCAAGGGCGAGCACCCACGTTGTAGTAAAAGTGTTGAATGGCTCTGAAGCGGTGTCTAGGGTAAAATCATGGCCCAGGCGTTTTTCTGGTGAAAAACTTAGTTGTTTAATGTTCTGGGTTAGATAAATACACATATATAGACTGGAACACAATTATGTACATTTTTATGGATGTGCAAAAATAAGAAAACGAACTGGAACAGGCCGTCTGCCTATCCAAGCTTGCCGTTATTCCATTTCCCACAGGCCCGTCTGACCTGGGTTTCGCTCCAAGATATGCGGACAGCTACAGAACCGTCTGTTCTCCGCTGAATTCCGCGAGCATCTGTCCTCTTCTCTAAAAAAACTACTTACACCATCACAATTTTACCGTTAGTCGCAATGCGAGGATTCTCATCAAGAGCCTCTAGATGCTTACTCAGCAATAGAAAGTCGAGGTAAGATCTCTGTTGTTCAAAAATGGACGAATGTACTCAATAGTATTAATTTACATTTAAAATTTAACAATAGACAGCAAACTGAATCTATTTAATTATTTTCTTAATACATCAAAATCGGAATTTTTCCCCGATTTTTAATAAGTTAGCGCGATCAGAAGATATTCTTAAAACTCAATTTATTTTTTTATTATTATTAAACAGTACAATATGCAAATATTTTTCACTATAGTGATAAAATATATGTATGTGTAATATTTTTTTAAAAATTCTGAAAAAATCGAAAATTTTAAAATTTTTTGAATTTTTAGGTGGTTTGCGCGATCGGAAGATATAGTCCGATTTGAAAAATTCTTTTTTTATTTTTCTTGTATTTACCAATCGAAACTTTTCCGCACTATAGCGATTCGGAAATAAAAACTTTTGTTTTTTCGCACCACCCTAATATATATATAATATTAAAAAAGCTTAAAAAAATTCTTAAAGTTTTAAAACGTATCTAAAAATGAATTGTAAGTGAATAAAAGTATTAGCACATGTATTATAGAAGTGTGTAAATGTATGAGTATGTTTGCATATGTGCACACTGCGTATAAAACAATATGTGAAAAGATAGTGTGAAGAAGTTTTAAATAGTTACACATAAGTAAAATCAACATTTTTTTTATTAAATTAAAAAACTTTACAGATAAAAGCATATTTACAGGTAAGATGTATTAACATAACAACATTTTTCTTGATAATTTTACAATATATTAACAATTTTCTTTAACCAGTACAATCTTGACTAATTTCACAATGTCCATAGGCTAAACTGGTGATACCATCTTCTAGCAGATATCTTTTATCGTCAAATGGTGATAAATATGATTTGTTCTGTGTTAATGTATACAGACGGTGTGCATCTTGAGCGATTCTTCTCTGCTTTTCAATACTAGTTTTTTCTTGTTGAAGGCACCGCAAGTAATCTTCATGCTTGATTTTCTGACGAACAACATAAGTCGATGCAACCTTCGCTCGTTTCTTCTCTTCTTTGAAGGATTTCAGGGAGTACATTTTTTATTTCAGCCCAACAAACTCAAGGGCTAAATCACCATTAAGTTCAACCTTGAACTTGCCGATTGCTTTCTTGTTAACATCTGAGACAGTGAATGATGTTTCGGATAGTCTGAGAAATCAAAAAGGTTTGAATGCTGTTTCAAATCATCATAAATATTTTTCGCTTTAATATGATAACACAACGAGTCCGTGTCGGTGAATAACAGCTTTGCAGTATCATCTTTAAATGTTTTCTTAATAAAATTATAATGAAAGTCATACATAACCAATTTAGATAATTCCAAAATAGCAAACCCAACATAAATCGGTCGATTCATGTGTATGCTAGTTTTCATCCTTTCAACAGCAGTTAAATCTTCATCATATGTTTTAAAAGATTTAAAAATGGGTGAAGCCACTAATTTCTTAGCTCTTTTTTCGTTATTAACAAGCACAATATTTCTACGTTTTCGCATATTTTCCATAGTTTTTCCAAACACGGAATTATTCATTAGTATAAAAAAATCTTTTTCGAAAGAAGATTTAGCTTCTTTTCTTTTCTCAGTATTAAAATGAATGTATTTCTGAAGCCAAGGTGCCTGCTTGAATTGCAGAGCTTTATGAACACATGAAAGTTTCAATCCAAGTTGCAAATAAAATTTCAGATTACGATAATGAACTACATAATTTCGTTTGTCTTTCAAATTGGGTATAAGTTTAGAGGCTGCAGCGAACTTTGTATTACCCTGTAATCTACGTGCATAGGAAGACAACATTTCCTGACTCACAATCACTCTTTCAGGTGCGACAGGGTATTCGTTATGTAATTTATGAAGTTTCTCAGGATATTTAAGATCCACTTCGAAAATATATCCAATTTCAGAATCGTCAGATAATGATAAAATCTACTCTTCCGTAACATGTTCTGTCGCACACCATTCAAATCCACCAAAGGGTAGAAATTGGGACATAGCCCAGCCATACAGATCGTTAGCATCCCAGTACATAATGTAACTAGGATCCTCATCATTATTAAATTCAGGTGTATTAGGTATGTTAGCTCGGGCATATCTATGACTAATCATGCTGATTCCCCCTCGAATGCCTTGTTCTATAAACAAAAGCATGTTTATATCTGTCAGCAATTCGAGAGGCGTTTCGCACATCTTCAAAGATGCTTGCCAAGCAAGCCCAGGAGCTGTCATTAAATGTGCACAATCAATATCATAGAATTGTTTGCACAGATCTCTAAAATTCTGGGAAACATCCGCTAACAATAGTACGTCGGTTTTCACATAGAGATTGTGATAGTCACCAAGTGTTTGCATCTGAAAAGTGGACCAAATATTTCTTACATGGTGGTAGTCCTCTTCACTTATAGGTTCTTCTGTTAAATTATTGTAAAAGGCTGCTGGTGGGGGGAGACGATCTTCATAAAATTTCTTAAACGATGAAAAATATGAATATGGATACACACCTTTTCTTGTAAGCAGATTGAAATTGGTATTGCTTGGAAAATTTTCTTTCAATATTTTGAAGTCGCTAGGGGGAAGGTTGGAGGTAAGTTTTTCTAAGGATGCAGGGAGGAATTGGAACGAGTCTAAAAAGACCAGCTGAAATCGACTTGAACGCTTCCACAGTTTAAAAGTTATAAACTTTTCCATAGTGGATGCAATCACATCAATTTCGTAGTCTTTATACGTATCTTCCTAATTTGCTCATGATGTGATGAGCATCATAATTACGCAAATTATGGAAGATAACTGGAATGATCTGTGCTTGTTTATAGTTCAAATTACATCCCACATGAGCTGCTCCTCTATATTCTCCAGAGATGTGGTCGTGATCACGGACTCTTTTTTCTCCCAGCACCTTATGAGAAACGCAACATTCTGTCGCCTGTTGAAATTCTTTTTCTTGAAGAGGTGAAAGCTTCATCGGTTGCACTTTCATTAAAACTTCTTCCAAGTTCTCCTTCTCTTGAATTATTTGTTTTAAAAAGCGATCCACACAGTCTTCACCTCGATACACTTGAACTTTCTTCTCACATTTTCCATCAGGTCCGATAACAACATATGCATACCCACACGGGAAAGGATAAGCTGTTTTATCAATAAAAGATGTTTTGGGTGAAGGAGTGACAACAGGAATAAGCAGACTCTCAAAATCAGCGTAGATAACAAAGGGTACCGGTGCTTGCAGATGAATACCAGAAAACTTGAGTATGTTATCATTTTCACTGGGCATCTTTATAGCCTGTGCTGTATGTCGACGACAATATTCATCATGTTTATTCAGGAGATCTTGTCTTGAAAAACGATGAAGGCATCGATAACAATAAAAACTAGCATGACCATGCTTTGTCAGATCACCTAAAAGTCTTGAGAAATTTCTAATAAGGCAATAATGTTGCTTTTCGCCATCATCAACTAATAACAAGTTAATAACATCCAGATTCTGCTTTTCAGAAATATACAGAGGACATACTTCATCTTCTTCATATCCAAATACATTAATCCGTAAATTATTCAGTTGTTTAATAATGGATACCTTCTGAAGGGGAACGGGATATTCAACATTCCCTAGTTTAATATCACTTTCATAAGGAATATAATGAGAAACTCTTTCAGGCTTCTTCTCTCGGGGTATATTCAGTTTAAATGCCAAAAGACACCACACCAAACACTTGTTATCTTCATTTTTGATATTAAGTACTGCTTTTTTATCATATAATTTCTTGGGTAAAGCTATATATGAACTTGCGGCAAGGGGGTGATATTTAGCAATCTTAAGTTCTAAATGATGAATCTTTTGAAGTTTCCATCCAGATCCTCTTTGAATAAATTCTTCAAAGGAGTTAATTATTTTGGAAAATCCTTCTTCCATATGTTCTGAAATAGTATCTTCTGTAAGTTCAGTAAAGCATTGACAGCGAAAATAAGATTGAATCTCCTCCATCGCCTGATTATCAACCATGCGTTCAAGAGATATTTTCATCACCATATACCATTTAATGGCTCCTTTTTCTTGAATTTGATTCATCAAACATTCTTGAATTTCCTCTGTAAAGTTTCTGTGAAATACTGCTATATCACTTTCTTCTCGCTCATCAGGATAAAGCATGACAGTCTGAAACACATTAAGTGCATCACATTGGTTTTGTTTGAGTTTTTTAGACTTCACATTTTTATTTTCCGCTTTACACCCACAAGAGGTGCGCGCGGATGTTGAGTACGTATATAATCTTTCAATTCAAACTGTCGTCCAAACTTCTTTGTACATTCACGGCAAGAAAATCTCAAGTCTTCATGTGATCCAAGATGACGCATCAAATTATCCTCTCGTGTGAAAACATGTCCACAGATATTAGATTCAAATGCAGACTGTTCATGAATTTTCAAATGTCTCTCTAAGTCACACTTCAATCCAAATGTCTTCTGGCACACATTACAGTTAAATAACTTCTCTTCTAAATGAATCTTCTTATGTTGCTCTAAGATGAAAGAGTTTGAAAAACTCTTATTACACATAGTACAAATCTTCTTCGCATCTTCAGGGGTCACAGTCTTCAAAGGTACACCTTCATAAGATGACATGTCAATATTCATAGGACTTTGAGAAAAATCATCCTTCGTCACAGGAAGTTGAGAATGTCTGTCTTGTTCTAATGATTTAACAGTAGTATGCATTTTATAATGTCTAATCAAATTAGACTTTCGGCCAAAAGTCTTTTGACATACATCACAAATATGTGACTTGTCACCCAAGTGAATCTTGATATGCTGATTCAGGTTAGAAATAGTTGTGAATAATTTTTCACAGGTTTTGCACTGGAACATCTTCTTCAAAGCTAAAGGACTTCTCATTGAAGCGGCTTCTTCAAAAGGCATGATAACATCCATAAAAAATCAACGAAAAAAAATTAATTCTTAAAACACCAATCTTCTCAAATTAAACTACACACTTAGATAAAAGCAAGAGCGAATGAATACACATCTCAACTGTACGAATTCAACTTGTCGAATGACATAAGATGAAATTTTCATCGCTATTTATACCCACCGAGCCACGCTTCACATGAATTTTTTCAACCACATGAAGGGAATGAACATAAAATCACCAACTCAAAATGAAATCTCATGCAATTAGAATAAAAACGTAATAAAAAATCGCTAAATTAAAAGAATATTCTTGTTTCACAATAAATATTCTGACAGATTCAAAAATTGTAGTTGAAGATTAAAGTTTTTATCCGAAATTTAATTAAAACTTCTAAGTTTTGGTATATCGTAAACAAAAAAAATAAATAAATAAAAATAAAAAAAAATAATTAAAGTAAAAGATTTTTTAATGTATACCCTGGTAGCAAGCACTCATCACATACTGCCCGGCCTTTCATCGATTCCTCCAAATGTGCTCGCCAAATAACACGGGTATGTCATTGCGAGCAATATCTAAGAACCAGTTTTCGATTAGTGTTCAGGTTTCTCCATAAAAATTTGTTGATCGCATATTCACGTGATTATATAATGGCCCAATATCAAATAACGGTGAAATTTCGGGATAATCGCAGCGTTTTCTCCAAGCGGAAATCTGATTGGTTAAAACAGGAAGCAGCCGAAAACCCCGGATGAAGTTGTTTGTTGACGGTCGGCTCGGCGGGAAGTAGAAAGCGCCCGCCGCCATTATTTCTACTGCGTTCGTGTGTTTTTTCAGGATTGTTTTCGGGAATGTAGTCAGGTAAGTACCTATTTCATTCTTTCCAATTTTGCTACTTTGTTTAATGTATTCATTGCATGTGTTCGCTGCTTTGTTTAATGTATTCATGTTAAAACAACCTAAAAATTAGTTTTCATTATTCTTTTATGTTTGACCGTTAGCAGAAAATTTGCCGAATACCAAAGCTTCGATCAAAGTGTATGCCGAGTATGTCTTTCGGCTATCGAATATTTAAAATGAACACTAAAATCATTTGTCGGTGCGAATGTACTTTACTCTCCTTCTTGGCGCGATTTTTAAAAATCGCCAAATTGGCGCGTTTTTGCGTCTTTTCTCCCGGAGCGTCTTTCTCCAAGGCTCGCCAAACACTACAGAGACATACGTCAAAAATCGTGCAAATATGACGCAATCAAACCGTTTTTTTCTCTCTTATCACTGTGAAATTGTCCATGTCGTACATTTTTTCGTTCAATGTTTGGCCTGCCACAGACCTGTCATACATTGAGCGAAAAAACATGACACACTGTTAAAAATTTGAAACTTTTGCTGCATCGTCACCGATTAAAAAAAAATTCCACAATAAATATATAAAACCATTGACTTTCTAATATACTAATAATAAATAATATACTAATAAATCTAATTTCTAATAATAAAACTTTATATGCACCAGTTTCTAAAACAAACAAAATACAATAGCCATAAAAAAAATTCACTTACCTTTACTTATTTACATTACGGAATCCTACAAAGAGGATACTTTATTTTATTTATAATTTATCCAAGAAAATACATCACGCGTTCCAAATTAAAAATCTATCCAACAAACTAAAAGAATTATTTCTGCTTCCAGATATCGTTTCATGCGGCAGACGATACAGTAATTACAAAATTTGATGCAATGTTTTCATCTAATGTCCGGTATTCAGGCACATTTTGCGAATACAGAGATAACAAAACGAGATTGAACAATCAGAAAACGGCATTCAAAGTTTTTGCTTTTTTAAGTGAGCGAATTTTCTGATTGGTCAATTTCGTTTCGCTAACAGCACAAAATCTATCCAGATTTCTGCTATGAAAAATACTTTTGTTCCTTAAAAAACTCAGCGTAAAAAACTATTTAAGCACTGTAAAAATTAAAAGAAATGAATTTTAAAAAGACACTGCGTACATTCAAGCGATCTATTTTAAATTGGGGAATTTCTTATTTGTGTAATTTACAGATATTATTTATATCATTAAACAGTCACAAAAATAATTGTGTACTTATCAGCGCCGTGCGAAAGGGGGGGGGGGCGAAGATGGCAGTTTTACGGGCGCAGAAATTTATACTACCAACGTCATTTTTAGCTTGTCACAAGAAAAAATTCTGGGAGGGGGCGCCAAATTGAGACTTTGACCCAGTCACAGTTTCCTCTTCGTACGCTTCGTTCCATACTTAAAAATTCGGGAAAAACAACTACTTACTAGAGATAAAAATTAAAGAAAAGGAATTTTAAAATTTTGCTGCGTAAATTTGCACAAAATTATATAAATTTTACAACTTACGTTCGTGAATTTTACAAATATTTTATTTCTAAAATTTAGTAAGGATATTTATCAAATAATATAATTTCTATATCATATAATTTCTATAATTTTAAACTGAAACATTATGACTGCATTAAAACAACAACAAAAAAAAAATCAGTGGATCCACAAAACTCGCTGTGCAGGAATCAGTAAAATGCATGAAACTCGTCGACGCCGCAATAACTAACGTGTGTATGAACGCTTCGCGCCCATTAAAACTAAAAAAACATCAGTGGATCCACGAAACTCGTTGTGCAGGAATCACTAAAATGTACGAAACTCGTTAACGCCGCAGTCACAAACGTGTGTATGAGCGCTTCGCGCCCATTAAAACTAAAAAAACATCAGTGCATCCACGAAACTCGCTGTGCATGAATCACTAAAATGCACGAAACTCGTCAACACCGCAGTCACAGACGTGTGTATGAGCGCTTCGCGCCCATTAAAACTAAAAAAACATCAGTGGAACCACGAAACTCGCTGTGCAGGAATCACTAAAATGCACGAAACTCGTCAACGCTGCAATCACAGACGTGTGTATGAGAGCTTCGCGCCCATTAAAACTAAAAAAACATCAGTGGATCCACGAAACTCGCTGTGCCGGAATCACTAAAATGCACGAAACTCGTCAACTCCGCAGTCACAGACGTGTGTATGAGCGCTTCGCGCCCATTAAAACTAAAAAAACATCAGTGGATCCACGAAACTCGCTGTGTAGGAATCACTAAAATGCACGAAACTCGTCAACTCCGCAGTCACAGACGTGTGTATGAGCGCTTCGCGCCCATTAAAACTAAAAAAACATCAGTGAATCCATGAAACTCGCTGTGCAGGAATCACTAAAATGCACGAAACTCGTCAACACCGCAGTCACAGACGTGTGTATGAGCGCTTCGCGCCCATTAAAACTAAAAAAAAATCAGTGGATGCACGAAACTCGCTGTGCAGGAATCACTAAAATGCACGAAACTCGTCAACACCGCAGTCACAGACGTGTGTATGAGCGCTTCGCGCCCATTAAAACTAAAAAAACATCAGTGAATCCATGAAACTCGCTGTGCAGGAATCACTAAAATGCACGAAACTCGTCGACGCCGCAGTCACAGACGTGTGTATAAGAGCTTCTCGTCCATTAAATCTAAAAAAAACATCAGTGAATCCACGATACTCGCTGTGCGGGAATCACTGAAATGCACGAAACTCGTCAACGCCGCAATTAGTAACGCATGCATGAATGCTGCGCGTCCATTAAAAGAAAACAAAAATCGCTGGTTTCACGAAACTCGCTAAGTTAGAATTCCTAAAATGCACAAAACTGCGTTAACTAACGACACTATATAACCGAAAAATTATTCTCTGGATGCTCAAAAGTCGCATTGAAGAAATTTCTAAAATGAGCAAATTTGCGGTTATTAATGCAGATATCCAACTATTAAAATCTTTGTAAATTTGTACGAAAATACGGGATAAAATTTTGAAATATATATTTTTTTTATGTATTTATGGTACATATATATTGCGCGAATTTTTAAATAAAAAAGAAAGTTTTTCTGAAATAGGAATTCACTTTCAGTAAAATTAACACATCATCTCAATTTTTTAAATGAAATTGATAAATCATAACTTAAATCATTGAATATTTATTTCGAGAAATTTATTTCGTACCGCATACTTGTTTCCAAATGTATGTTATTATTTATTAAAATAAGAAATATCTTTAAAATAAAACGAAAAAAAGGCCGGGAAAATATAGTCATACATGTATAATGCAATCTCCTTTTTTAATTCAAACAATAATAGACTGATGTAACAATGAGATTTCATAAAAGCCAATCAAACAAAAGATAAGAAACCGTGCAATCCGGTTAAACCGATCAAAATTCCTGAACTAACAACTGTAGGCGTGGAAAGAATTCAGAAAACGATCCGGTAACAAAAAAAAGCCATCAGAAGTGTCCAATCAGAAACGGCTTAGAAATCAGTACATTACGTAAACCTAAGCACTCTTTAGGGTTGCCATATTGAAGATCCGAGTGGAGCTCGGAGTGGAGAAAATGAAAATGCACGGTTGCCATGTCGAAACATTTATCGCTAAAAAAAAAACGTCGCCTTGGCGAAGGAGAGTAAAGTACATTTCACCCCATTTGTCATAATACAGTATTTTTTGAAAAAGCACTGCAACACATACGAGTTAGAAACTTAAAAAAAAAAACTATAAGTGCAGTGCTTATACTGGAATGGTGGATAATAATGCTTTTTTTTCTCCTGCCAAGGCCGGTAGTAGAAACAGTGCAGCGCCGAAACTGATACTGCAGATTAAAAATAAAATTTGTGTTCAAAAATATTAAATGTTTATCTCTTTTAAATAAAGTTTATTTGGTTGGAAATTTTTGCAAATGTTTATGAACTTGTTTAATGTTTTTCTGTGATTTGCGATTTTTTACATTCAAAAGGGGAATTCGGTTTTAATATCTTAGTAAATATTTATTATCCTCTTTTAAATAATGTTTAGAACAAAAACAAATCCTTGGTTAAGCAAAGTGACTAGCATTTTTCAAGAAAGTCACAATATTAAGGAATGGTTTGCCCCCAAAACAGCAGATAAACTGGTAAAAATGAGTTCGTATTTTCTAATCGTGGATTAATATATTTATATATTTAACATTCATTATTAAGTTATTTTATAGATTAATAAAATAACAGTTTTGTTGAGCAATCATAAATTGATATCTTTGTAAAAGTTAGTGAATAAAATAGTTCGCATTTTAATAAGTACAATAATTTATATATATATATTTTTTTTCATTAGTTTTTCTTTTATTTATTAGTTGTCTGTTTTAAGCATGAGTTCGATACAACATTTCTTGACTGAGTTTTAATAATGCTTGTAAATTAATGTTTATCTTTTAGTGGTGTTGCGTAGTGGCACTCCACTCGCATATAACTTTTCATTTTTGCTGATAGCGGAAAGGAAATATAGATCTTAGGAAGGGCGCAGCATTTTTTTTTACGGAAAACTTTTAAGAAATTATTAGAGTTTGCAGACAGTTTTATATTATATCTAAGTCTGCCTACCAGTAGTATTTATACTATTTTATTTTCTGAAATGGGGCAGATTACAACTAGTTAATGCTTAAAAACTATTCTTTTTATTTACACTGCCAATGCTAAATTTTGATAGTAATGTTATACATTTGTAAATGATCATTTTATTTTATCACTGAAACATATTAAAATAACATCAAATGAACATTGGTCATCATGCACTCTAAAAAAAAAATGTGTAAATTTACACACAAAAATGTGTAAATCGATGATACAAAAACGACATGTCTATATGTGTAAATTTGTGTGTAAATTGCGCCAAATGTGTAAATTTCAGAATACACATTTTAATGTGTAATTTGATGATAAGTCCAAATGTGTAAAAGTTATCTGATAACACTTAAAATACACACTTTAATGTGTGAATTGCACTAAAATACACATATTTCTGAGTACTATTTTTACACATATATCTGTGTAATATTCTGTTTTTACATATGTTTTTGCGTAATAAGAAAATACACATAATGCTGTGTAATATGCAAATTACACATATTTTTGTGTTTATACAGAATACACAGATTTGTATGTAATATTCTGTTTTTACACATATGTATGCGCAACATGCAAAACACGTATTTTTGTGTAATATTTAAAATGCACAGTTTTGTGTACATAGCTTTATGTTATGCTTTTAGGTATAAATTGAAAAAAAATGCTTTCATGATCGCGAAATAAAATTGCATTAAGAACAAACTCATATGCTTGACATGTCTTTTCTTACTACCAGATTTGTAGACTTAAAGCAAGACCACAAATCATTATACGCTTAATTTACAAGAAACAGGGTCGTCTCAAATTATAATCTATTTCCTTTATGTTAGAGATGTTTTGTAATCCGAATTGTAATTTATGAACAGGGATGTATAATTTGAATACAGACAGCGTGGAGACTGTCTTCTAAATTAAGTTAAAAATTAAACTTTTTTCACTCTATCTTACAACTGTAACAGCTTGTGTTGTTTTTAATAAATTCATAATATTCTCTTTTAGAAATACATGTACATTTTTTTCTCCATATTCTGAAAATGGTATAACTTTAATTGTATTTATAACGGACGGAATACTATTTTCTTCTTTTCACTTGTTGCCATGTAAAATAAAACTATACATTTTATTTCTTTTTTAATAAATTATTACAATTTTTAGCTCACAGGCTATCATAGCCTGAGAGCTTAAGTGCCCGCCCGTTCTGTATGTATGTGCGTATGTGCGTAACGCGATAACTCATGATAAAAATATCCGATCCTCTTAAAATTTTGTATGTAGGTATATCCTGACAAGGCGCTTCCCTGATTAGTTTTTGAAGTTCATTCGATATGTATAAGAGGGGGAACGGGGGGCTCATGTCCCCCGTTAGTTGATATAAATGGGATTTTCATGCAGAATTAAGTTTTCAAAATTTAGATTAGGATCATTCTGATGAGGCGATTCCGTGACTGTTATTAGGTGTTCATTGAATAAGTATAAATAGGGGGAACAGGGGTTCTAATCCCCCCCCCCCCACCCGTTAGTTGATATAAATGGGATTTTCATGCAGAATTAAGTTTTCGTTCAAAATTTAGATTAGGATCATTCTGATGAGGCGATTCCGTGACTGTTATTAGGTGTTCATTGAATAAGTATAAATAGGGGGAACAGGGGTTCTAATGCCCCCCCAGCGTTAGTTGATATAAATGGGATTTTCATGCAGAATTAAGTTTTCGTTCAAAATTTAGATTAGGATCATTCTGATGAGGCGATTCCGTGACTGTTATTAGGTGTTCATTAAATAAGTATAAATAGGGGGAACAGGGGTTCTAATGCCCCCCCCCCCCCCCGTTAGTTGATATAAATGGGATTTTCATGCAGAATTAAGTTTTCGTTCAAAATTTAGATTAGGATCATTCTGATGAGGCGATTCCGTGACTGCTATTAGGTGTTCATTGAATAAGTATAAATAGGGGCAACAGGGGTTCTAATGCCTCCCCCCCTCTTAATTTATATAAATAGGTTTTTCAAGCAGAATTTTCAGATTTCGTTCAAATCTCTGAATAGTTTTGGAAGTTTAATGGTTAAGTATAAAAGAAGGGAATAACTCCTTTTAAATTATATAAATGCTAAATGGGTTTTTATTAAGAATTATCTAATTTGCTCTGAATTTTGGATATAGATTTTTTATATGATAAAGCATGTCTTTGATAGTATAGGAGGTTCAATGATTAAGTATAAAAAAAGAGGAAAGGGGAGAGCTGTTTCCCCTTCTTAATTTTTTTTTCGAACGGAATTAACCCTTGAAAATATAAGGCTTTAATGTACAATTAGTATTTGTAGCCTGTGAGCTCAATGCCATCAGTTTTACTGGGCAGTATTCTTTATTTTGTATGTGTTAAATGTACTCTCTTTAAAAACTTTTGCTCACTTTAACTTCCAAAGTTATCATCACACATGTAAAGTACTACAGATAGTTACTATTTCTAACCGATGACATTCAAGAAATTTTTTTTCTTTAATGTAATTTTACCAAATGAGTGAAAAAGCGTCCAGGGCAGGATTCGAATCACGGATCTTTAATTTAAGTTGTCAGTCTGGCATTGGTTAACTATACTTAGTATGTAACTCTAGTTCTTTGACTGATTTGTGTCTGCCAGATTTATCCAGGATAGTAGCTCATCTGGTAGAGCATCGGCAACTCTCACAAAAGTACCCGGTTCAAACCCACACCTATACACTTTTTAATTCTGCTGGAAAAATTCACAAGGCATTTGATTTATTTACCAATTATAATAACTGTGTTAAAAGTAATAAATGTATAGATATATATATTTTTTAAATCAAATTACTTAAATTTTAAAAGCAATATTTGTAACAGTATTTTTTAAGAGTTAAAATTACTAAAGAAATATTTCTGCTTAAATGTGCAAAGTATTATCAGAGTAAAATTTATATAAAAATATAATCCACTGAATTATACATAATACTTTTTGTATTATTTAAATAATAAAGATTATTGATTGCCTGAATTTAAAGATTATTAATTTACTATTGACAAAAATGAAATTAATTTAGCAATTTAATGTGCATTTTGAACCTTAAGTCACTAGTTATCCTTTATTACACAACAGCTATAAAAATATTAAAAGATAAAAAGTAAAACCGATATTAAGTAATTATATTTTATCTACATTAATTGTATGATACTAATTACTATGAATGAAATATACGATTATAATGCAATGCATCTAAAAAAATTCAAACTATTTCGATTCTAAAATGTACAATAATTTTTCATACTATTAAAATAAAAAATGGAAACTAGCAAATCTTTCTGTTTCTGTAATTTGATATTTTGAAACTTTTGACTTTTTCTGTCTACTCGTGTATTGTACTATTTCTGCGGATATCAAATTACACATTTAAAAATTTTTTTATTTATTTTTTTTGTTTTTGCTATCAATAGTTTTTGAATGTAATCTCTATAAATAAAAGGAATTCTGAGGATAATTAATTGAATAATTGAATAATTATTTGAGGCACAGGGGAAAGCAAATCTTGGCAATGCGCCAACTCGGTCCAGAGGAAGCAAATCTTGGCAATGCGCCAACTCGTAAAAGGAATAAAGCAGAAGAAATATAAAACAGATAATGTATTTATCACAAAAAATCGTCTGCTAAGAAAATCTTTTTTCATTTTAAACTTCTATAAATAAAAGGACAGATAGGCTCTCAAACAGTGAATCGTCGAATATAATTGAAGAACAAATGGAAGAACAAATGGAAGAACAAATGGAAGAACAAATGGAAGAACAGATGGAAGAACAGAAAGAAGAACAGATGGAAGAACAAATGGAAGACCTCTTCATTAACAATAAAAAAAGATATGCAAACGAAACCCCAGAACACCGAGAAGAAATTGTGGGGTTGTAGAACTGGCATTCAGATAGTCTTCGGGCTACTGAGGGCGGGCAACCGTCTAGTACGCATAAAAAAGTCTTCAATGTATTAAAAAATAATTTTTAATTATCTCCCTAATAAAAATCACAAAAAAAAAACACGAATAAAAACTTTTAAAAGGTGTCATTTGGATTAATTCATTTTACGTCAGAATTTACAAGCAGTAAAATAATACTTAAAAACTTTTTATTATTATTAAAAAATAAGTTTAATAACAGGTTGCAAAAATTACATAAATATTTATGAAATTACACTTTTAAAACAATAAATTTGAACATTATACATTTAAACTAATAATATGTCTTAATATACAATTTAAAAGGAAAAAAATTATCATTAATTGTATATATTACACAGCACCGCATCTACTCTAGTTTCCCTATAATGTGATATTTTTATGTTCTTTTTTTAGCACTCTCCAAAAATGTTGAAAAGTGCTTCGGTTTGCCAGTCCGTCTGTCGATGCTCTAACTCCTATAATTTTCACGCAATTGATAAAGCTTATTTAAGGTCACCAAAGCATGTTTCGTATTGCATTGCATATTAAGTATGTATGATTAATATTTCATTTACAGGGACACTCAAAAGAATACGATTACATTATAGTACATGTGGAAAATCGTTTTGAGAGTATTTTAATGACATTTTGCTATTTCAAATATATTGAAGCTGATATAACTCAGATCACGTTAAAACAGAGTATTCATAGCATTTTTCACTAATTTACAGGGACAAAGAAAAGGAATTGATTACAGTATTTTGCATTATTGTATAGATTACAGTTATCTTTGCTTAATAAATGCTAGAGAGTACGTTTTAAAATTCAGTATGCACTTTTAAATTTAATTAGTTTTTTGCATATTACTCTGTATATATATATATATATATATATATATATATATATATATATATATAATACTTCATAATTAGGGCTGCACAAAAAGTATTCGCCTACCATTCTCCTTATTATTAAAAAATTGCTGAAGGAGAATTTTCTGAAATGGGTGATTCTCAAAATAGGGGACAATTTATGTCTTTCGGCATACAAAAAAATTGAGAGGTTTTCTGTTATGTTTTTATATTTAGATATGTTTGTCTTAATATTATTCATAATTTGCACTCAAGAATTACTCACTTTTTAGTTAAAAACACCTTAAAATAACAGAATAAAGGTTCAAAATGTCATTAGCATGGATGTCCACAGCAGCTGTGCTTAGTGTATACTAGCATTTTTCAAGAGTTAATATCATGTTTATAAAATAAAACAAATGTTATTTTTTCTTTAAATTAATCAAGGAGAGGATTTATCCAATAAATTTATTTTTAAAAATAAAATTATAGTATATAAAAAAAGAATTAAAGTTTGTCCTCCATATTCTATTTTCAAAAGAAGGTCATACTATAACAGCTAGTTATTAATCAAAATTTCATTTTCACATATGACAATAGTTTGAAAATATAAAGTTTCCCCATGGCAACAAATATCCATTTTATGCCAGCCTGAAAATAGAAGCATGTATTGTATTTTAAGAATAGAAGTTGAATATTAGGGGCGTACATCAATTGCATGTCATTAGAATGGATAATAATTTTCATGTTTATTTTATAGTTAAAATTTTTATTTTACTTATTTGAATAAAACTTTTGTGTTTTAAAAAGCCCCCAAAAGGACTACTGCCTTGTGATTATATTATGGCTCATAATCTTATTTAAATTAAAATTTGTCATTAGCATGGACAAATATCAGTGTCATTAGCATGGTTTTTCTGTCCATGCTAAAGACTTCTATGTGCATAAATGTAACCAATGCTTATATTGTATCCTTTATAAAGTTTAATTTTACATATAAATTTACGTATTGCATTTATTATCCCTAAAATATGCATTAAGTCTGTCAGAAAATCAATAAGACAGCTTCTTAGGTTGTTAGTGTCAGAATGTTGCTCATGTAAACAAA
Source organism: Maratus speculifer (assembly GCA_964019185.1). Taxonomy (NCBI): domain Eukaryota; kingdom Metazoa; phylum Arthropoda; class Arachnida; order Araneae; family Salticidae; genus Maratus; species Maratus speculifer. The sequence continues at coordinate 205,938,677 of OZ025295.1, forward strand.
GTTTGCTCTTTGGTAATGTTTTTATTCTCCTTGTATGTATATATGTAAAAATGGAAACCATTTGCTGAAAAGGAAGGCTAATAAATATAGAAAAAAATATTTAAACAGGAAGAAAATAAATTTCTTAATATATTTATTCCATGCAATTTTTTTTGTCATTAGCATGGCTCAAAAAATACTAATTATTTTTTTAAAGTTAATTTTTAAATATTTAGCTCTGCTGACTACATGTAAAGTATACCTAATACTATATTAACAACACCAATTTTTTTCAGAAATTTTGCTAATAGTAATTTTTTAAAGATTTAAATTTTGAAAAAGTCTCCTATTTTGAGAATCACCCAAATATATGTATCTCTTGAATGAACTAAATTTTGAAATGCATGCTATTATTAGATATAAATCTCTATATCATATAGAGGGCTGCTAAAAAATTCGGATAATTTTTCCATTGTGAATAGGAACAGCTGAAATTCTATTTTAAAATGTGTTATACATTTCCATATGGTGGACCTAGACATAATATTATATTTATTTTTCTTAAGTGCAGTTTTGTTGCATTATTCTGAATGTATTGGAAAGTGCTTTATAATCTATGTTTGACGCATGATTTTTTGCTTTCTTGTATCAAGGATGTATGTGGCTGGTTAGATGTGTATTGCCAGGTCCCTTATAACTCTGATAATATCATAAATATTAAAAGGGAGAAAGCTCCGATTAAGGCTTCAAGTGCTCTTGGAGCTGAGAACACTTGGAGCGCTATTCCAGAGGTTCCGGGTTTGATCCCAGGTTTGACATTTTTCATTATTTTGGTTCTACGCTTTATTAGTAATGTGGAAATCACATATTAAATATTCAATTATTTCAAGCGTAATTTCACTGCTGATAAATAATTAAAAAATTATTATAATTAAATATGTATTCACTGATGCTGGGCTTATCTGTGTCTCATGTTATGCCACAAGTTTGTGTGCTCATGTAGACGTTATTATTTTGTGCTGCAGTTGCAGGCTTACCAACAAAATGTGAGTGAGAATTGAAAAGCTGGCCATCTTCCTCATAACTTAAATGGTAGAGCACTTGGAGAGCTATTTCAAGGATTACGTGTTCGATCCCCGACTTGGATAATTTTCACTATGTTGGTTCTACGCTTTGTTAGCAATGTTATAGTCACATATTACATACCCTTGCTTTTGTTCAATTTGGCATCCAAATTTATCACCAGGAGCTCTAAGAAGCTCTACAGATAACTACTAGTTCTAAATAATAACGTTCAAAAAGAATTATAATGTAATTTTACCAAATAGGTGAAAAAGCATCTAGGGCAGGACAGGAACTAGGGACCTATGGAGTAAACTGCCAGTCTAGTATTATTTATTATATATCTGTAGTTCTTTGGCTGAATTGTGTCTTCCAGATTTATCCTGGATAGCTCAATTGGCAGAACATTGCAAGCTCTCACAAAGCTCTCCGATTCAAATTCAGGCCTATACGCTTTTGGACTATGTTGAAAAATGGCAATTTGTGTGATTTATTTACCAATTATAATAATTGTGTTAAATTTGATAAAGAATTATTTTTTATCAATCTACGTGAAAATTAGGTGCAATATTTGTAATAGATTTTTTTAAGGTTTAAAATTATATAAGAAACATTGCTGCTTAAATGTTCAAAGCATTATCAAAATTAATTTTACATAAAAATCTAATCTCTTGTATTATACAGTATTTTTTGTATTCTTTAAACTATAAACAGGGTAATGAAATTAATTTAATTAAAATTTTTATTTTTGTTTATTTTGTTTGTAGTTTATGAATGTTTACAATGAATTAAAAACAATTTTTAATTGCTTCAATCTAAAAATCGTAAATGAAAAACCATGAATCACCGTTAATTTTCATTTGACATCAGTAGAAATAGAATTGAGAAATCTATAGCATGTAAAACTATGAAAACTGGTTAACTTTATAGCAAACATTATGATAAGCATGCTGAAACAGACAATTTTTAAATCAAAGAATTATTTCAAATGCTATTAGATGTTTAAATTTCAAATATTTATTCGGATGCCAGAAAGGCATCATGTTAAGAATATATACAAAAATAAATAAATAAAAGAATAAATAGCAAATAGTAATAATTTTTCATATTTAAAATAAGCAGAAAAGTATATGCTTCACATCAATATTATAAATTTACAAATTTAAAACTGGAAAGAATACCAACTTTCTCTTATAAAAGTATTTTCATGTCATTACTTAATGCAAAATTTAAAAATTAAATTTGCAAACAATTTTATTTTAAAAGAAAGTTTTTTATTCAGTAATTTAAATACCTTTAAATATTTGCTAATTATGATAAACTGTGGTTACAATATTTTTCCACATAATTTTAAAATTTCAGAAAATATGCGATTTTAACGATTGATATTCTACAGGTAAACAAATCTTATTTTTAAAAGAAGTAATTTAAAAAATTGATTTTTATCATCTGATTTTAGCTGTCGAAAGACAGTTATTTATTTTAATAAAATAGTTATAATTCAAAGAAAAGAAACAGGGAAAATATTTCTTCATACCTATTTTTCAATGACTTCGTCTTTCCTTTTCTGATGTAATCCTTGATGTTTGTAGATCTAATAAATGTTCCGATAATAAGTACAATAACACTGGTATAAATATTTTTAACCATGCCCAGAGCAATTGTACATTTCTCGGATACATATTTCATCAAAAGTACGCATGGAATGACTCCAACGAATTTTTTGGTAAGATTTTTAAATCCAGACTGAGGCTATACGCGCATAAAATGGCTATTTTTGTTTTCTGCAAATGTTCTCCGCGTATTCCAAAGACTAAATAAACGATGTTTTTTTAATTCATTTATTTATATTTGATAATCGTCTGCAGTTTTCGAGTTCTTTATCTAGGCACATGGCAGATGTTTTCTTCTGTTCTTTATGTGGTGAATTATTTTTGTTTCTTTATGTGGTGAAGACTTTTTAATTTAAAATTTCTTATATTAAGACATTTTTTATGCCTTTTTTCGATTTATTTAAAAAAAGTTTAAGCTTTTTGTCAATTGTAACGATAACTATACTGATATAGATCGCATACCAAATTAAACAATGTTCAAATTTAGAATAGTTAAAAATGATTTTAATAGACAATAATGCAAAATATTTCTAAATTAGAAAAGTACGCTTTGTATCTTCCATCGCAAATGCAAAATTTGTTCCTAAAAATAAGCTAGGAATCATACCAAGAGGCAATAGTTGAGAAATCATAGATTTTGCTGGCTGCAAATTTTTTTAATTCTAATATTTTAGTAATTTATGCGCTTAGTTCAATTACATGTCTATTAAATTTTTGTTTTATATAGGTACGTGTTTTTACTGAAGTTTTTTTTTATTATTTCATTGTGGAATATTAGCCAACAAACACTAAATTATGTTTGTTGCTTGAAGTGAAAAAAAAATGTTTTGTTTCGTGTTCGGTTTATTTCGTTTCAGTTTTTTTTTTCAGATTTATATACTTATAAAAAGGATCGACCGAAACAGGTCTGTAAGACCGAAAATGAAACCGAAATCGAATTTCGGTAATCTTTCAATTTTCGGCCGAAAACGAAAATGTTCATTTTTTAAGTTATTAATACATACATAAATACACATAATTATTAATTAATTATGTGTGTATTAGACGCACATTTTTAACAAACATACATAAACATGTATAAATGTGCACAAGTTCAAGCAAAAGCAAAATATAAATAATAATATAACTTTTATATTTGCTTTTGCTATTGACAATCAATACTCATATATATTTATTAATAATTAATTAATAATGCAATTAATAATCAAGAACAAATCAATAGTGAATATTTAATTTTTGAATATACACATTTTTTCAGTTATTTAATATTTCTCATTAAAAGTAGTTAAAATAAATTGCTTAAAAGTTTTTTTAGAAAACTAACTATAAGTAAGTTGTTATTTAAAAAAAATAACCATTTGATAATTTATTATTAGTTTAATGGAGATTTAAATATAGATAAGCCGTATGCTTAAATAAATAAGTGCTACTTCCTCCCGAAAAAACTTTGCCACTCCCTCGCCTCTATACGAATGCTTTGAAATAGCGTCCTTGTTTGAAAAATCTATCTTTTGTGCCCAAGTTGGCGGAATCTCTGTGTCTTTAACCTAAAAGTCTGCAAGGGCCGGAATTTTCAGGCCCTGGATACAGCTCAGTACGGTGTAAAAATGATATAAATTCGACTCGAACCCGGCCCGGCCCATTCAGATTTTCACAGTTAATGGCCCAACTCAATTTCTACAAAAAATTCAGATTTTTCTTAACATACAATTAAGATTCTTTTAAAGAATACTGCATACATATCTATGGGATAAATTTAACGTATATTTTAAAATTACGATGGAAAATACACAATACAACAGTAACGATTACTTAGATTTCTTGGACGTTTCAACATTCAAATAAAAATTCATAAAAAAATTAATATTGCTTTCAATAAAAGAAAAAAAAATGAATGCTAAAAACATAATTTTTAAAACTCTTTTATAAAAAGAAGATTTGTGAAAATATTTATCTTTCTTTTACTAAGGCTATTTTTAAACCCCAAAGAGCTACTTTCTGACACATTTATGTGGTAGGTGGAGATTATAATTATAAGAGTCATTACTTAATAATATAACTGCAGTTTATTGGAATTCTTGGCTAATTAAGTCTATGTACAGCATGTCAGGGTAAAAAAAAGGGGAAGCTTAGGCCTTTCGAGTAAGTCCGGGGCGCATTCGCCGGCCGCTTACGCTTGGACGTAGAGTGGAGGGATCTCGGGCCGTCTGCCCGGTGTCAGTCCCACAACGAAACTGATGTATTTTCCTTTTCTTTGCTATCAGGCTAATTGGATAAAACCTGATCGTCAGCAGATAAACAAATGTGTACGAGTCATTCGGTTCTCGTGGGAGAATGCTTACTACAGCAATAATACTAATTGGATGTTTTGGGAAGCAAACTGCAACGTACACTCGGCCATCGACGACAGTGCGTCCCCGCACTTGTATTTTAAAAAAAAATAAAAAAAACACCACAAAGAGAGAGAAAAAAAAATATTAGAGAAGAAAAAATAATTTAAAATTTTAAATTATTGTCAACCTGAAAAAAAACGGTGAATTTTTCAAAATTCGGTTATACAGAATTAATTAAAGTTAAATTAAATTTAAGTGGTACACGGAAACAAAACAAGATGCGAACGGAAAGAAAACGAAACCAAAACAAAACAGCGCGAGTAGCCATGACACCGTCTGTGCTTATCAAGCCGTCTGCTTGAATGCTACTCTCACAAGAGGCAACAAGAACCGTCTGTTCTTGTGATGTTCTGCGAAATTTCCGTCTGAAAAACCGCAGACACACGACCCATATAACATTAAAAAAAAATTCTACCGCTTCTTGCCCCGTCTGGGCGGCGGGTAAAAAAAAACAATTTTCCTCCGTTGTACCGAGTTTAAAGTTATCCGTGCCACGACAATAAAATGTAGGCTTTACTGAAAAAAGAGAAAAAAAAATAGGGAGGGCGGGGGGGGGGGCACAATATTACAATATACAGGAAAGAAATTACATAATAAAATACACAATAATCAATAGATAATAATATACATAACAATCAGATAATATATATTACAACAATATGATGTAAAAGTGTGGAGATAATAACGATAGTTTCTTTTCAAAAAGTGTTGGCAGTCCTGGTGAAACTGTCCAAAGTTGTCTATAGTCACTAGTTAAAAGTTATGTCAGAGTGATAAAAAAAAAATCACTTTTGCACAATCTTGAGTGAGACACAAAATGAGAGAAAGAAAAAAAAAATTACAATCATGGAGCATATTTCACAAACGAGGAAAAAAAAATAATACTTTTAAAAAAAATTGTGCCTCTAATAAAAATTGTAGTTTCACAACAGCACTATTAGATGAGAAAGCTGTAACTTGACAGTTCACTTTACACATAAGCGAGCTGATTCCCGAGCACTTTACACATAAGCTGAGCCACTGATTAAGTACACTGTAGATTCACAATTTGGGTGACTGGAGCACAACACAAAAATAAAACACAAAAATAAAATTGGTGCACTGAGCATATATTCACACACTTAGAGATGAACGCTGGCCGTAGTCATACATGATAAAAAAAATGGAGAAGAATGTGATTTCTTGAGTAATACACAGTGATTTTTCGTACATAAACGGTGAAAGGTAAAAAAAAAATGCATATTTCACAACAATCTTGATAATGTTCACCGTAATAAGCAAAAGAAGTTACGGAGGAGAGAGAGAAAAAAAAACAAACTAGTTGAAAGAGTCGTAGCTCTGTGCAGCTGTCAAAAAAGGGGGGTGTGGTTGATTGATATCTTGGCGCGGAGAAAGTTTCGTTTCGATTCCAGGCTTGGGTCTAGGATGAGAGTCGGCAGCAGAAATTTCGTCATATATGAGAAGTTTTTGTTTAAAATCAGCTAAATGCGAGCATCCGTACAAAATAGATTTGTTAGCCGGTGGATCTGGGATACCTCGGATGATGTAATGGATGACAGACATGTCATCAATATTTGCTCTTTGAGCCAACTCCTTCATTTTTAAGAAGTATTCCATTAATGACTCGGAGTTCTTATGTCGCACCGAGAGTAACCTATGAATTTCTGCGGGGGAAACGGATTTCGAAAATTCGCGCAAAAGCGCTTGTTTGAGTGAGGGATATGAGGAAATGTTAGGTTCACCCCGAACATATAGTAATGCGATCCCAGAAAGTGCACGTTCCGCGAACAAGAATTTTTGAAAATGGGAAAGTTTAAAAGAGTTCGCTAGCTTTTCAAAACGATCAATCCAAACTGTGATATCCTCGTGTTTTGCACCACTAAAGGGTGTTATAAGATGCTCTAAGTCGTGAAAAGAAATGGAATGTTGTTGTGTAGGGTGAAATGCTTCGGTTTGTGTATCACTGTCTTCGTATGCGAAGTTAGCTGTCTCTGTACTGATATGAGAAGTATTTTTGGGTTCATCTGATTCAGAATTCGAGGCATTGTCAAATGAAGATTTCAATTTAGAGATGTCTATTAAAGAATCTACTATGCGCTTAGCTAACTCGGGAATTTCTCCCGAAATATCGAGATTTAGCAGGTTCGCAACAGTAATTAACTGTAGCTTATCTAAAGTGTCAGAAATCTCCTGTAGTTTCGCCTCATATTCTGGAGTTTGGGTTGCAAAAGGAAATCCGGAAAACAATCGTAAATTTTGGCGGTTCTGACGGTGTACGTCGGATGAAAAAATTAGCTGGTGTAGTAATTTAATTTTATCAGTTCTGGCCGATTTAATCTGGCTTCGAATGAAAGATATGTCGGCTAACTGCATTTCGTATATAATATGTTAAATAAATTGTACCGTAATAAAAAATAATCAAAATGGTGAACGCTTACCTGGCATATACTGTATCCAATTTAAAAAAAATCCGCTCTTAAAGAGAGCCGGAGGAGCATTTATATTGCTGGTAAATAAAGCGACACAGAGAGAGAGAAAAAAAAACACAATATCGCGCGCCGCTGAGACTGAAGAAACACTGTTTACCACACATCCGTTACAGCTGGGAAGGAGCCGATTTTCGCCGATTGCAGCGAACAGTTGCAGAAAGGGAGGTCCGCCGTTGAACACACAAAGATAGATGCCCGCAACAGGCGTAGTCAACAATCCTTTAGATTCCAGAAGCACTGTAGTATGGAGAGGAGCAAAACAGTTCGCAATATCCGAGCAATAATTTCTTGAAAAACAAATAGGGTGCGGGCAAACACAGACGTGGATGCCGTATGCCGAAAGATAGCGTAAAGCAGGTGATCTGACGCTGAGATTTGCAGTTCAGGTTAGCAGAGTCTTAATACAGTCCGCTTAATACAGGATTCATAGGCCGGCCCCCATGTGGTAGGTGGAGATTATAATTATAAGAGTCATTACTTAATAATATAACTGCAGTTTATTGGAATTCTTCGCTAATTAAGTCTATGTACAGCATGTCAGGGTAAAAAAAAGGGGAAGCTTAGGCCTTTCGAGTAAGTCCGGGGCGCATTCGCCGGCCGCTTACGCTTGGACGTAGAGTGGAGGGATCTCGGGCCGTCTGCCCGGTGTCAGTCCCACAACGAAACTGATGTATTTTCCTTTTCTTTGCTATCAGGCTAATTGGATAAAACCTGATCGTCAGCAGATAAACAAATGTGTACGAGTCATTCGGTTCTCGTGGGAGAATGCTTACTACAGCAATAATACTAATTGGATGTTTTGGGAAGCAAACTGCAACGTACATTTATGAACTCATATTTTTTTGGAACCCATAAGACAGGTGTTTTCATAAATAAGTAATGTAATCGAATGGCGTTATCCATTTTTTGATAAAGGCAATGTAGCTTTGAAAAAATCGTGCAAAAGAAAACGTTTGAATTGAATTTCCGAAAGCAACATCACGAAAAGGAGAAAAACCTGAAGCCACTATAAGAAACTCTTATATGTCGAAAAATAATTTATCTATCAAAAATAGAAAACGCTATCGATTCCAAATTCCTTTAATAGTCAAGCTTGTCAATTTTAAGTCTTTACTGTTAAATAATATTAGTCAGAATATGTGTCAAAGTTTCACGTTGAGCAGGGAATTAATAAAGAATACTGCCCAGCTAAACTGATGGCATTGAGCTCACAGGCTACAAATACTAATTGTACATTAAAGCCTTATATTTTCAAGGGTTAATTCCGTTCGAAAAACAATTAAGAAGGGGAAACAGTTCTCCCCTTTCCTCTTTTTTTATACTTAATCATTGAACCTCCTATACTATCAAAGACATGCTTTATCATATAAAAAATCTATATCCAAAATTCAGAGCAAATTAGATAATTCTTAATAAAAACCCATTTAGCATTTATATAATATAAAAGGAGTTATCCCCCTCTTTTATACTTAACCATTAAACTTCCAAAACTATTCAGAGATTTGAACGAAATCTGAAAATTCTGCTTGAAAAACCCATTTATATAAATTAAGGGGGGGGCATTAGGACCCCTGTTCCCCCTATTTATACTTATTCAATGAACACCTAATAACAGTCACGGAATCGCCTCATCAGAATGATCCTAATCTAAATTTTGAACGAAAACTTAATTCTGCATGAAAATCCCATTTATATCAACTAACGGGGGGGGGGGGCATTAGAGCCCCTGTTCCCCCTATTTACACTTATTCAATGAACACCTAATAACAGTCACGGAATCGCCTCATCAGAATGATCCTAATCTAAATTTTGAACGAAAACTTAATTCTGCATGAAAATCCCATTTATATCAACTAACGGGGGGGGGGGGCATTAGAACCCTTGTTCCCCCGATTTATACTTATTCAATGAACACCTAATAACAGTCACGGAATCGCCTCATCAGAATGATCCTAATCTAAATTTTGAACGAAAAATTAATTCTGCATGAAAATCCCATTTATATCAACTAACGGGGGAGGGGCATTAGAACCCCTGTTCCCCCGATTTATACTTATTCAATGAACACCTAATAATAACAGTCACGGAATCGCCTCATCAGAATGATCCTAATCTAAATTTTGAACGAAAAATTAATTTTGCATGAAAATCCCATTTATATCAACTAACGGGGGGGGGGGGGCATTAGAACCCCTGATCCCCCTATTTATACTTATTCAATGAACACCTAATAACAGTCACGGAATCGCCTCATCAGAATGATCCTAATCTAAATTTTGAACGAAAACTTAATTCTGCATGAAAATCCCATTTATATCAACTAACGGGGGGCTCATGCCCCCCGTTCCCCCTCTTATACATATCGAATGAACTCCAAAAACTAATCAGGGAAGCGCCTTGTCAGGATATACCTATATACAAAATTTCAAGTGGATCGGATATTTTTATCATGAGTTATCGCGTTACGCACGAACGCACATACATACAGAACGGACGGGCACATAAGCTCTCAGGCTATGATAGCCTGTGAGCTAAAAAACATTTTAAGGTACATTTCCAAAGATTCCGTAAGCAGAAGTTCATTATCACTACTAATATTTTTACAAAACATAATGCTTGCCCCACACATCCTGGGAACAGCTACGTTCAGTTCCGGCCCAGCTCCACTATGTAATAAAAAAATGCAAATCTGATCTTAATACCGCACAAGTGTGCTGAAAAAATCTAAACAGACACCATGTCCGATGCCAGTCTCTTCGGTGGACATGTTACATTTCTTCATTAATGTTATTTATCAAGCATCAGCTCGTGACGCAGGTTTATATTTATTCTGATGAAAAACAAATTCTTTGAAAGAAGCTAATATTTTATCGGCTTGGTTTAAATTTTTATGTCGGCCGGTAGGACCGCTAAATATTTTATCGGCCCAAACCCGTTTATTTTGTTTACCGGCCCATTTGAAAATTCTGATTCATATCGTCAGCCAAGCTCGGATGCGTGCACATCTCTACTTTGAACAAAACTTTTTATTTGCATGTAAAATAAAATGTAATTAATTCATCAACAACATAGAATGTTAGAACTTTTAGAAATAGCAATCGAAACATCTGCGGTTTTAAACTAAAAATTTTCTATTACTGTTAAGCGTGCAGCTTTTAAGGAGCAGGTGAAGAGCGCCGTATGTAGGAGGATGTTTAATTTGATTTCACGTCATGAATCAGCTGTGGTCGATAATTATAAACAATAAACTTTATTCATAACATTAAATAAAGAGTTTCTCATCTGAGCGGAAACAGCTCAATCAACAAGTCATGTCAAAAATTTCCAACGGAAGAAAGAAGATTTCTAGAATTCAGATAGTTTCGGCCGAGTTTCGGTCCAGCCGAATTTCTAACAGCATTTCCGCCGATAACGAGTTTTCGGAGAAACTCAAATTTTGGGCCAAAAACGAAACCGAAACCGAATTTTCGATGAATTTCAGATTTTGGGCCGAAAACGAAATCGAATTTACGGCAAAATACGAATATTGGACCGAAAACGAAAACGAAACCGAATTTTCAGCAGAACTCAGATTTTGGGCCGAAAACGAAAACAAAACGGATTTTTCGAATATTCTCTGCTTGTAATTATGTCTAACACGCCATTTGTGTAATTTCAGGCATTTTTCAACATTTACACATTTGTTTGAGTTTATAAAGCGATAACATATTGCACATTTGATTTCTCAAGTTAGGTGCACATAAAAACAGGTAATTTTTTTCCTCAAAATGTGTAAATTTTAAGTCAAGTATGCATTTAAAAAAAATTACACACTTATCTGTGTACATATAATTATGTTTAAATTAGAATAAATCACAAATTCGTGTAAATAATAGCATTTTTCAACATTTACACACTTGTCTGAGTTTTTCAAGTGATAATAAATTACACACTTACTTTCATAAGATAAATACACATAAAAATAGGTAAATTTCCGAGAAAAAATGTGTAAACTTTACGACAGGTGTGTAAATTTACAAATTTACACATATCCATGGGTAAAATTGGCCAATTTACACATTTATTTTTTAGAGTGTGTAATTTAACAACTAGCAATGCATTACTTATTGTTTTTTTTATTATAATTAATTTAAATAATGTTATTAAACTAATTATTTGGAATATTCAGCCAAAGCCAAAAGTTTGGTTTATTTGTCGAATATCGAATCAACTATCCACTATCAATCCCTAATTTATGTACGGCAACTTATGAAAAGTAATAGTTTCAAGTATTTGACTGCAGGGACTTGTGAATAGAAAATTGAACCTGGGGCAAAGTCTCAATTTGGCACATCAGTCCCGAATTTTTCTTGTCAGTGGCTAAAAATAATGTTGTGGTAGTATAAATTTCTGTGCCCTGAGTGATCATTCCCTTTCGCACAGCGCTGGTTGACTGCCAGTTTTGATCTAAATCGAAAGAAAATTATTCTATATTTTTAGATGCAATATATTTGTTTTTAATTTATATTAAGTCTGAAAATAATTATAATCCGTTGTGAGTATTTGACTATTTTGATATTAAAGAACCCTTCCAAAAAATTATTATAGAATAAAAATTGTGTGTTATTTTATGTAATTTTTTTGGATTTAAATAAACACTCCCACTCTTTTTTTCTCCATGTTTTTCTTTTTAAAAATCCCAATCGCTGTGATTTTAATTAAAAGATAAGGTCAAAAAATGCTTATTTAAAAAAAATTCTGACTGTAAATTAGGGATGGGACGAATATTCGGCCACTATTCGGTATTCGGCCTATTCGGCCCTTTTGCCGAATATTCGGTTGGCCGAATATTGAAGGCTTGTTGACCGAATACTTCGGCCGAATACCTGTAGCCGAATATTTAGAGATATCTTGCCGAATATTGCTAAAATCTCGCCGAATAGTGAAAGATAGCTTGCCAAATAAATTTCGGATTTAAAGAATTTCATTCTTGCAATTTTTTTTTTCTCTAATCCAAATTGGCTACTTCATTTATGAAGTCATTCTCACTCTTACTTACAAAATATAGAGTTATTCAGATACTAAAAAATATATAGACTTTCTGTATTTCCTATAAAAATTAGTGATATTCTAGAAAATGCTGCCCAAATTGGAGATTTAATTGTACAGGAAATATCATCATTAGAGAATGATATATTATAATTCAAGATATAAAAACACTACCTTATTCTAAAATGCTCGAATATTTATTAATGTCTGCAAATTCCATGCACATATAAGAAAGGCTCTTGTGAAATTCCTAACTTATTTTTTATAAAGTAAAAAATGAAAAAATTTATTCACTAGGTGTGTTAACGAAGATTCATTTTCAAAATTAAATAGATCACCATTCCAAATACAATGGTACATCTGAAAGCAGAACTGGTGTCAAACTCGATACACATTAGATGACATAACTTGCTTTATGAAGATGGTTTTATAAATATTTTAATATAAATTCTAAATACTCAACAAAATAATATTTTTACTCTATAGTTTTCACTTTTAAATAATTATTTGCATAATTACTGACTTAAATATGTAACATTATTATGTATATATTTTTAATTTAATCTTCCTTCCTTCATGTTGTTATCAATTTCTGTTTATCTTTTTAATGCTTGTTGAATAAGTAGAATATTGAAGTTGAATATTGTATGTGCCAATTCAAATGTCAAAGATTTTGTTAACATATGCATTCTACTTTAAGCATAATTTTTTGCTTTAGCGTAATTTGTAATTTAAAGCTTGGCATCTGATTTCAGAACAGTCTTATTCTTACAAATTTACTTATCACTACAGACACAAACTCTAAATGATCAAATTTACTTCATTAAAGGTTATTTCAGAAAATATGTCCTTGTGAGTTCTGAGAGAGAGAGATTAAGAATATAATTGATTTTGGATGCAAGAAGTATCAATTGATAGTAAAAGTGAAGTACATTCTTCATATTTTAATGGAAATGTTTTTCCATCTTGACTTACTGAAAATCAATTTGATATACATTAGAATAAAGGATATAATGCAATTTCATAATTTTTTGGGTTAAAATAAGTTTTTCAAATTTAAAAATACATTTAAAAGCACATTTAAGAGTAATAATTATTAATGAGCTCCTATTTTTTAAATTATACATGATTAAAATTAATTTTTTTTATAGGGAAAAAAAATTTACTATTCGGCTGGCCGAATATTCGGTATTCGGCCTAAAATTTGGCCGAATATTCGGTATTCGGCTATTCGGCCAAATCACTATTCGTCCCATCCCTACTGTAAATGGCATTAGTGCATCTTAGTTGTGAGAATGATTGACACAAATTTTTTTTTTTTTTTTTTTTTTTTTTTTTTTGCTTGTTTTAAAATTAAAACGTTACTTAATATTTTATGCATGTTACTTTATATGTTCTGGTTGCTATATGTCTGTCTAAAATTAAAAAATTTAAAAAAGGCTATTTATCTGTTTTTATATATACAAACATAAGTAATTAAAAAAACATATATATACATATGGTATTTTTATGTTAGCTGTGCACAAATCTGGACAATAGTATTTTTCTCATTGTTAGCAGCTTTTATTTTCCTTGAATATAAATTAAAAAATTGGAATGAAATGTTTGGGATTTTGATATTTGAATGAAGTTAGTGATGGACGATGTTAACAGGGGCTTGGAAAGGGAAAATCCTGTCCAGGGGAAAGCTAGGACTTGGTGCCGCCCCCCCCCCCTCCAACTTTTTTCTGACAGGACAAAAATGATGTTGGTAAATATAAATTTGGTGCCCCCTAAATTTCTTCGCGGGGGGGGGGGGTGACTGCCCTTTTCGCGTGGCTCTGAATGTTAATATATAATTAAATCCCTCACGTTTTTTACGCGATCAACTATCAAAATTCGCATTTTTTCTGCGACCCTGTGATAAAATTCGAGCTTCTTCAGTGATCATTTGACGAAATTTGCGTTTTTTCACGATACTTTGACAAAATTAGCACTTTTTCAGCAATCTTATGTCGAAATTCACGCTTTTTCAGCAATCCTATGATGAAATTTGCTCTTTTTCCGCGATACTGCTGTATTAATTTTTACTAACTTTTGGAATTGCTATTTTTCAGTAGTGACCACTCCCCCCCCCCCAAACCCAGTGACACAAATTAACCCCCCTCCCCCCCAAAAAAATTTCATACTTTAACATTGACCCTCCTCCCCCCCCCCCCCTAAACAGAATATCAATTGTAAAATATATTCTACTGCACATTCAATAGATAGTGAGTTTAGCATAGCGGAATAAGTTCTTATTGCCCTTATCTACAATTTAAAGAAAGAAAACACTGGAACATTTCTGAAAATTCAATCTTGAAAGAATTTTAAAATGATCTTAAAAGAATCAAGATTTCCAAAAGATAGTGAGTTGAGTATAGCAGAATGAGTTCTTAATGCCCTTATCTAGAATTTAGAGGAAAAAAACATAGGATCTTTTCTGGAAATTATATGTTGAAAGAATTTAAAAGTGATATTAAATAAATCAAGATTTTTTTTAACAGTAAAAAAAAAATAGGAAATATTAAATATTTAAAAAGATCCCCCCCCACCCCTGCCAAAATGTACTTTTTCTCAAATTCCTCTCCCCCCCCCCCCCCACAAAACTAAATTGTATGACGCATCTTGCGTCACCAAACCCCTCTCTGGGCACCCCTGCTATCTTTCAGCATATCTGAGTGAATCAAAATATAAATTCAAGTATCGATTGTAGGCTTTGGGAATCGATTCTTATTGTGATCGATTGTGTTTTATACAATCTCAATTATAATTGATTTTCAAAATTTAAAGAATCGCCCTTCACTAGTGCAAAGTAGTTTCGATAGGACTGCAAGTTTTGTGCCCTGCAAAATTAATCTATAGTCAACACTTTTTTATGTTTACAAAAATCCTTATCCTTAAAAAAATAATAAATTCCATTTTAAAATTTTTGTCTTTTATCATTGCATCCAAGAAATTCAAAAATTATGATTGTGTCT
This sequence comes from Maratus speculifer, assembly GCA_964019185.1. Taxonomy (NCBI): domain Eukaryota; kingdom Metazoa; phylum Arthropoda; class Arachnida; order Araneae; family Salticidae; genus Maratus; species Maratus speculifer. The sequence goes on from OZ025295.1 coordinate 205,954,240, forward strand.
GTCAGAAGTTTCATAAAATGCAATTATTTTTACATTTTTTTAAACCTTAGGTTGTTTTTAAAGTCAGTATGATTCTGCTCTCTGAAGATGCAAACTGTGTTTACTTGCAGCAAGATTTTTAAGACAGATCTTTTTAACGGTAATTATAATCATGTTTAGTGTTTATGCTACTAAAGAAGCTACTTTTTGCAGTAGATTCTGCTTAATGTGATCATGGGTAATATCAGCCAATTAGTATTAACACTGTTTCAATTTTTGTGTATATAGGTTTCAGAAAAAAAATCGTAATTTTTGTCAATTTACTGTAAGAAAATAAAAATTTCTCTAGTCATTTAAAAATTCAAATTTTGTTGATTAGGCACAGGAAAAACATGAATTTTGTTGATAGAATGCGTAAAAGTGGCGAATTTTGTGAATGAGCTGTGGAAAGTCGCAAAAATTTCGCTGTTGGGAAATGGGAAAAGTCATAAATTTTGCTGTTGAATTGCAGAAAAAAAATTGAATTTCGAAGATCAGGTGCAGAAAAATTTGTAAGTTTTGTCTATCAAGCATGGAAAAATCTAACTTTATCAATTAGTGAACGTGAAAAATTGTACAGTTTGATGATCGCACAAGAACAGATCTTTGATGATGATGTGTAAAAAAAAATTGCAAAATTTCTTCATCGGCTAAGAAAAGTTGAATGATTTGTGTGTTTATTGCTCAAAAGAGAAAAAAAAAAGTTAATGTTGTGCTCGGGGGGGAAATATCGTCAATTAGAAAAGGAAAAATCAAGAGTTTTGTAGATCGGATATGAAAAAATAGCAAATTTTGGCGATCAGTGCATGTAAAATTTGCAAATTTTGGCAATGTGGTATGATAAAGTTAAAAATTTCATTCATCAGCTGCATACAATTCATCAGACATTTAAGAATCGCAAATTTAATTAATCAGGTGCAGAAAAAAATCTGAATTTCTCCAATCAAATATGGAAAGAGTACAAATTTCATTGATCGGGCATGGTAAAATCCCAAGGTTTATTGATCAGGCTCCAAAAAATAGCGGGTTTCCTTGGTTAAATGCAGAAAAGTGACAAATTTTGGCGATTGACTTCATAAAAATCTGGGGTTTTGGTGATCCATTTCATAAAAATCTGAGATTTTGGTGATCCACTTCATAAAAATCTGAAATTTTGGTGATCCACTTCATAAAAATCTTGAATTTTGTCGATCAACTTCATAAAAATCTCGAGCTTTGTCGATTGTCTTCATAAAAATCTTGAATTTTGTCGTAGAACTTAGTAAAAAATCTCGAATTTTATCGATTGGCTTCGTAAAAATCTCGAATTTTGTCATACGACTTTGTTAAAATCTTGAATTTTGTCATATGACTTTGTTAAAATCTCGAATTTTGTCATATGACTTTGTTAAAACCTCAAATTTTGTCGTACGACTTTGTTAAAATCTTGAATTTTGTTGTACGACTTTAAAATCTCGAATTTTATAGATTGGCTTTGTAAAAATCTCAAATTTGCTTGATCGGCTTCATAAATATCTTAATTTTCTCGATTGGGTCTGAAAAAATTTCAAATTTAGACCGGGCGGCGGCGACACGAATGACTACGTCATCGAGTTACGGGATGAAATCATGATGTAGGGCAAGATTATTAGGTGTAGATTAAGGAATGACTGGTCTGCCTCGTCATTTCTTGGTACGATATGAGTAACAGCGGGCGCCAACTCGCCATTTTGGCGTCACTTTCACGTCATCGAGTTACGGGATGAAATTGGTGACAAATTAAACATAAAATAAAGTATTTTAAGAATATTTCGGTCTGCCTGCGCATATCCTGGTACAAACCCTCGGCAGACTGAAATTTATAACAAAAAATGACGTTATAATGTAAAAATCAATACGACTACGTCATCGAGTTACGGGATGAAATCATGATGTAGGACAAGATCATTGTTTGTAGATTAAGGAATGACTGGTCTGCCTCGTCATTTCTTGGTACGATATGAGTAACAGCGGGCGCCAACTCGCCATTTTGGCGTCACTTTCACGTCATCGAGTTAGGGGATGAAATTGGTGCCAAATTAAAGATAAAATAAAGTATTTTAAGAATATTTCGGTCTACCTGCGCATATCCTGGTACAAACCCTCGGCAGACTGAAATTTATAACAAACAATGACGTTATAATGTAAAAATCAATACGACTACGTCATCGAGTTACGGGATGAAATCATGATGTAGGACAAGATTATTGGGTGTAGATTAAGGAATGACTGGTCTGCCTCGTCATTTCTTGGTACGATAGGAGTAACAGCGGGCGCCAACTGGCCATTTTGGCGTCACTTTCACGTCATCGAGTTACGGGACGAAATTGGTGCCAAATTAAAGCTAAAATAATGTATTTTAAGAATATTTCGGTGTGCCTGCGCATATCCTGGTACAAACCCTCGGCAGACTGAAATTTATAACAAAAAATGACGTTATAATGTAAAAATAAATACGACTACGTCATCGAGTTACGGGAAGAAATCATGATGTAGGACAAGATTATTGGGTGTAGATTAAGGAATGACTGGTCTGCCTCGTCATTTCTTGGTATGATAGGAGTAACAGCGGGCGCCAACTGGCCATTTTGGCGTCACTTTCACGTCATCGAGTTACGGGATGAAATTGGAGCCAAATTAAAGATAAAATAAAGTATTTTAAGAATATTTCGGTCTGCTGCGCATATCCTGGTACAAACCCTCGGCAGACTGAAATTTATAACAAACAATGACGTTATAATGTAAAAATCAATACGACTACGTCATCGAGTTACGGGATGAAATCATGATGTAGGACAAGATTATTGGGTGTAGATTAAGGAATGACTGGTCTGCCGCGTCATTTCTTGGTACGATATGAGTAACAGCGGGGGCCAACTCGCCATTTTGGCGTCACTTTCACGTCATGGAGTTACGGGATGAAATTGGTGCCAAATTAAAGATAAAATAAAGTATTTTAAGAATATTTCGGTCTGCCTGCGCATATCCTGGTACAAACCCTCGGCAGACTGAAATTTATAACAAACAATGACGTTATAATGTAAAAATCAATACGACTACGTCATCGAGTTACGGGATGAAATCATGATGTAGGACAAGATTATTGGGTGTAGATTAAGGAATGACTGGTCTGCCTCGTCATTTCTTGGTACGAGAGGAGTAACAGCGGGCGCCAACTGGCCATTTTGGCGTCACTTTCACGTCATCGAGTTACGGGACGAAATTGGTGCCAAATTGAAGCTAAAATAATGTATTTTAAGAATATTTCGGTCTGCCTGCACATATCCTTTTACATATATATTCGGGATGAAGGCAAGGGAAATCGCTAACTTCAGAGCCCCGCCCACCCACTAACCGAGTTTCAATATCTTTCATTTGACTAATTTTTCTGGAATAACGAGGCAGACCAGTCATTCCTTAATCTACACCCAATAATCTTGTCCTACATCATAATTTCATCCCGTAACTCGATGACGTAGTCATATTGATTTTTACATTATAACGTCATTTTTTGTTATAAATTTCAGTCTGCCGAGAGGTTGTACCAGGATATGCGCAGGCAGACCGAAATATTCTTAAAATACTTTATTTTAGCTTTAATTTGGCACCAATTTCATCCCGTAACTCGATGACGTGAAAGTGACGCCAAAATGGCCAGTTGGCGCCCGCTGTTACTCATATCGTACCAAGAAATGACGAGGCAGACCAGTCATTCCTTAATCTACACCTAATAATCTTGTCCTACATCATGATTTCATTCCGTAACTCGATGACGTAGTCATATTGATTTTTACATTATAACGTCATTTTTTGTTATAAATTTCAGTCTGCCGAGGGTTTGTACCAGGATATGCGCAGGCAGACCGAAATATTCTTAAAATACTTTATTTTAGCTTTAATTTGGCACCAATTTCATCCCGTAACTCGATGACGTGAAAGTGACGCCAAAATGGCCAGTTGGCGCCCGCTGTTACTCCTCTCGTACCAAGAAATGACGAGGCAGACCAGTCATTCCTTAATCTACACCTAATAATCTTGTCCTACATCATGATTTCATTCCGTAACTCGATGACGTAGTCATATTGATTTTTACATTATAACGTCATTGTTTGTTATAAATTTCAGTCTGCCGAGGGTTTGTACCAGGATATGCGCAGGCAGACCGAAATATTCTTAAAATACTCTATTTTAGCTTTAATTTGGCACCAATTTCATTCCGTAACTCGATGACGTGAAAGTGACGCCAAAATGGCGAGTTGGCGCCCGCTGTTACTCATATCGTACTAAGAAATGACGAGGCAGACCAGTCATTCCTTAATCTACACCCAATAATCTTGTCCTACATCATGATTTCATCCCGTAACTCGATGACGTAGTCATATTGATTTTTACATTATAACGTCTTTTTTTGTTATAAATTTCAGTCTGCCGAGGGTTTGTACCAGGATATGCGCAGGCAGACCGAAATATTCTTAAAATACTCTATTTTAGCTTTAATTTGGCACCAATTTCATCCCGTAACTCGATGACGTGAAAGTGACGCCAAAATGGCAAGTTGGCGCCCGCTGTTACTCATATCGTACCAAGAAATCACGAGGCAGACCAGTCATTCCTTAATCTACACCCAATAATCTTGTCCTACATCATGATTTCATCCCGTAACTCGATGACGTAGTCATTTGTGTCGCCGCCGCCCGCTCTACTTTGAACACTCGCAAATTAGGAGCAGAAAAACCATGCATTTCCTTGATCATGTGTCGGAAAATTGTGAGCTTTGTTGATCGACTTAGTAAAAATCAGAAAATTCTGTTGATTGGCTGCAGAAAAACTGTGAATTTCCATTATCACTTTCATAAAAAATCGCAAGATTTTTCGATCGGTTTGTATAAAGTGCAAATTTGATTGACCATGGAAAAATTGCAAATTTCATTGATCAAGTATGTATGAAAAAATTTTGTTGATCGGCTCTTTTTCTCTCCTACATTCATGAAGTTCATTTTTTTGGTACTACTGTTATCCCATCGACCAAATTATACAAATTGCCAAACTAATAGCCAAATTATACATATTGACATAATTTTTATTTTAAATAACAAAAAAAAAAATAATTAGTAGAATATTAATAAAAAGTCGAAATAAAAATCAGTTAATGACATTTTACACACATGAATCTTATTTAACGTCATTGAGTGTGACATTCACGATCCTCCATTATTGGCATTTAATCTTATAGTTTGGTGATGGTTTTTTTGGTCGATGGGATAACCTAGTAGCAGGGGTGCAGAAAATGTTTTTACTCCCAACATTTCCCCCAATCCATATGGAAATTTCCCTAATATTTAACGATATGTTACAGGCTACATACATTCTGTATTATCGTAGGAATAGATTTGTTTTCCAAAATTTCTGAACTTAGCATAAGTATATACGGTACATATTATTCTGAGATTGATTTTGTGAAAGTCTCCATTCGGATCTTTTTATTTGTAATGAAATTTTGTTTAATATCGGCGAATTGTGTAATTCCTTGCTAAAATCAAAATCAATTGTATATTTTTTCTGCAAAATTTCCCCTGATGGGTAAAATTTCCCCCGATCCTGGATCGCCGGATCAAACACATTCTGCACCCCTGCCTAGTAGTACCTTTTTTTTTTCAGCACTATTTACTAATGTTTGTTTTTTTAGCGCTTTAAAACAAAATTTACATTCCTGTATAAAGTCAAGAAATATTATTGCATCTTGAAAATAATTCTTGCTATATCTACTTTATATATACAAATATAAAAAGTGTTGATATATCCTTACCAACTGAATTGGATATTTTGTCAGGGTAAGCAAATCTAAATAAATCCCTCTCCTGCCCCGTTTTTGAAACTGTATTTTTTTTATCTGATTGTAGGTCACATCTTCCCTAAAAGAGATCTCTCTCCATGTTATTGGTTTGGTCCTCAACCATCCAGACACATCCATCCTGCTTGTAAGTAACCCCTCTCTTGAAAAGGTTGTGCACCCATAACTTAAAGCATTAGGATGAATACTTTGTTTAATATTGTTGAACATATTGAAATGATGAAATTGGAGGTTGCAAACCAACAAATTATAACATATCTACAAGCAAATTATATATATTTTTAAAGCGTAATGGGAACTTTAATATCTGTCCCTTTACTACATGAAAAAATATTTCTTTCAATGATATTTTTAATTAGACCTAAACAGAAAATAATTGTACATGACAGATTAGATATAAACATGTTGTATGTATAACAAAAATAGGTACTTATGTATTAACGTCACTGCAGCAGAAGTTGCTCTAATGCACCAATACAAAGCAATTTTGTTGTTCGTGCCTTTTAGTCTCTCTCCCTCCCTCTCTCTCTCTCTCTCTCTCCCCCTCCCTCCCCCCCCCCTCTCTCTCTCTCTCTCTCTCTCTCTCACTTTCTCTCTCACACACACTCACTCACTCACTTAAACACCATTTTTTAGTTCTTTAGATCTTTTTTGTTTTGTTTTTTGACACCATCTTTTTGTACGAGTGCAAACAGCAAGATTGCTCTTTATTGGCCCAACTTGTGCCGTGGTGGCGTTAATATGTAATTATCCAAAAATATTCAACGTATATTGCACTATTTTTTTTTTTAAAGTAAAATCTGCTTAAAAGTTAAGTGTAATCGAAGTGATTTTTTTAAAGCATGTTACTATTTCTTATAAATAATGAAAAATGTAAAATTAGACTAAACTATTAATAATATAATGTAGAATGGTATATGTTCCATAAGTTGGGAAACTATTATATCTAGAACTAAATTCATTAATATACAAAAATATAAAGTATGCAAAAGTAAATTTACTTTTGATTCTTGAAATAAAACAGTTCCATTTCCGCACACTCTCTCCTATTTGTTTGTTTATATGTCAAACATAAAATTATAGCCAGATAAGAGACAGCCAGTTGTTAGTAAGATACTATTGTTATCTTTGAATCAATTAAATGGATACTAAGAATAAAAAAACAAATTTAAGTTTTTTTTTTTTTTTTTTATCGATATTTTGATTTTGAAATATTTTAAATTTTATAACACTAAAATTATTAAAATTTGGCTTTTTTAGGCTTGCATGAATAAATTTATACTAAATTGTAGATTATTGTTGTTTGGTTAAGGAACATGGGACCTGAAAGCAGATAATGTAAAATATTAGTCTGTCTGATTGAAAATAAAACCAAAATAGTAAAATTTTCTCTTGTATTTGTCTTCAATAAGACTCAAATCAAGAGGTCTGCATGACATAATGTAACAATTTTTGTGTAAACAAACCTATTACAAATTTTACAGAAACTCATTAAAATTGACTTTTTTTAACGAGAGGGGGGGGAGGGTGGATGAGAAACAAATTTATTTTTAGGAAAAGAGTGTCATTTTTTCCAATTTTTATTATCTAACTTCATAGCGGCTCATAGAGTATATTATTACATATGTAAAAGAAGGATAGCCCCACAAACTTTTTGATATTTTCAGAAACAAATAAACATAATTGGTTGATCCATTTAAACTATTTTGCACATTATGCTGTAAATGTTGTATATTCAACTGATAATATCTTCATCACTTTTAATAATAGTTGTTTAATAAAAATATCTGCTGTACTATAAATTATAAATAATAATGAGATATATTCAGTTATTTTATTCTTACTATGGGGGGGGGGGGACCTATGTTTAATCTTAAAGAATATTGAATAGTTTGTTGCTTTTAAAGAAAATAGAGGATCTCTTGAAATCATACAATCATCTTTTTTTTTTTTTTTTTTTTTTTTTTTCTCATATGAATAAACTGTTTTTTGTTGTTTGAAGTAAGGTTTTGGGTGAAATCTGTAGGGGTGTACTTGATAAAAGTTAGAGGTTTCAATTTGGAGATATATCTCCAAAATTGGTTGTTGTTAAATGGTTAATAATACTGAAATTGTTTGCATAAGCAAAATGTATTGATATAAAACCTTTTTTTTGTGTGTGTTTGTGCATGTGTAAATTTAAGGGTTATTAGTTGAAAATTTAATATTTGTTAATTATAACTTGAATATCGAAAAAAATAAACTAGTTGGATGTGTCAATCCCGAAACTTTCTTCTATCTCATAAGTACATTTTAATATATATATATATATATATATAAACGTGGTGACTCCAAAGTTATCCACTATCGAATTTCCTCGAACATTTGACCTAGCCTAATGAGATTCTGGTATCCAAAAAGCCTAAAACGCAAAATTTAATTAATATTCTGAGAAAATGAGCTTAGTAGTTTGGTAATTTATGCTAAAACCTAATAAGCATCTATTGATGTCAAGACCTAACAAAATCTGAAATTTGATGGAATTTCGTCCATTAGTTCTTGAGATATAGTTATAACAAAAAATTTGCAAAACGTAGCACAGCAACACCATATCTTGGACAATTTATGCCAAAACGTAAAAAAGCGTCTAATTATGTTATGGTGTAAAATAATCTGAAGTTTGATAAAATTCTGTGCATTAGCTCTTGAGATATAACTAGTTTAAAAAAACCGTGTAAAATATAGCATAGCAGCACCATCAGTTGAAGGATTTATAACAAAACGTAATCATTGTGTAATTATATTATATGTCATTTTGTAACAAAATCTGAAGTTTGATGAAATTCTGTGCGTTGGTTGTTGAGATATAGCTATGAGAAAAATCGTGCAAAATGCAGCATAGCTGCACCACCTGTTGCAAGGTTAATACCAAGATGTAATTAGCGTCTAATTATGTTATATATTCTAGTGTAAAAGAAACTAAAATTTGATGAAGTTCTCTGCATTAGTTCTTGAGATATAGCTATCGCAAAAATCGTGCAAAATGTAGCATAGCAGCGCCACCTATAGGGCAGTTCACACCAAAACCTTATTAGTGGCTATGTATCTCAATGTATCGCGGAATCTGAAGTTTGGTGAAATTCTGTGCATTAGTTCTCGAGATATAGCTATCATGAAAATCATGAAAAATGTGGCATAGCAGCGCCACCTGACGGCCAATTTACACCAAAACTTAATCAGCGTCTATGTATATCAAGGGGTCACAGAATCTGAAGTTTGGTGAAATTCTGTGCATTAGTTCTTGAGATACAGCAATCTTGAAAATCATGAAAAACGTAGTATAGCAGCGCCACCTGCAGGCCAATTTTCACCAAAAACCAATAGGCACTAAATCATATCAAGGTCTAACTGAATATAAAATTTTATTAAATTTCGAGCATTAGTTCTTGAGATAGAGCGCCCACAAATTTTTTGTCACATACAGACAGACAGACTCACAGACAGACACACAGACTCACAGACAGACGGACAGACTCACAGACAGACATTTTCTAAAAATAGTCAAAACGTGTTCAGGACCTTCTAAAACGTATAAATCCGTCGAAAACCGGAAGTCGAAAATTTTCATGAATCCAATACTTTCTTCTTGTAAAGATAGAAGAAAGTAAAAATACACTTAAGAGGTCTGCCCAGACCAAAATTTTCAGGCCGGTCCTGCAGAAATTCTACCTTGGCTTACATTTTTTACAATTTTGCTGTTTTGCGCACCCCAAAAAACCTAAGGAAAAAAAAAGTAGTAAGCTGGGGCGAAAATCATAAATTAACCTTCAGTTTCTGTTTTTGAATAATTATTTAACCATCTCAAAAGATATTTTTTTCCTTTTTAAAAATTTTAAAATGAATATTTGTTTTTAGAATGCCTCCATATTTCTATCATTGAAATAAAATACTGTAATGTAAGAGTGCTTAATGAAGCTAACTGAAATTAACCATAGTTTTATATGTATATAAATAATGCATGATTGTGCATAAAAATTTAATCTACTTTTTCTCTTTATCTAGCTCTATGAATGGCTTTTTACATCGGACAGCGTTCATTAGATCACCTATCTTTGCCAGTTCAGAAAATGGAATTGGTATGGGAATGGAAATGTAGCAGTTTATCTACACTTTTTGAAGAAAAAGGTGGCATTCGTCCTGTTTGATAAGTTGGCCAGAGAAAGTTACTTCATTGTATAACCATGAGTCTGGCTAGTCATCAAAGAATCAATTGCAAATTTTTTGTGGAATTACAAAAACTCCATGTATTTTTTTTCCTTTGAAGCATTATTTATAAAAATAAACAGTGTAATTGATGCACTATATATTTAAACTTACCTTGATATATATGTATTTTAATGTATATGTTACGTTTTGTGTTATTTAAAAATAAATTTTAAATTTATGTGAAATGAGTTAATTCAAGTTTGATTTTGAAATTATTAGCTGTATTTTATTCTTATGCTTGAATATTCAGAAAATACTTTATTTCTATTTTTTTTTTTTATTGGATGTGAATGTACAAAGCAACACTTTAATGATTTTGTGACAAATTTCTTCAGAAAATTACTTCTCTTCGTAAAATAATAGTGAGGGCTAGAGGGAAAAGTAGTAACAATAAAAAAAAAGACTTTTTTCTGGCATTGTTAAACATTAATAAAATTTTCAAATAAATTTAGAAAATAAATTAATAGAACAGAATTTAAGTGCATTTTGTGTATTCTAACTTCATCTGTAAATAAGTTTTACACCAGAAAGTTTTATTTTAAATATTGCCTAATTTGTAGAAAATAGAAATATGATAAATTTTAAACAGCACTTCAGGATTAGAAACAATAACATAAAATGGTTAACAACGTGATATTTTATATAAGCATAGAGGTCTGAAACTGAGAGTGAGAGGGGGGGGGGAGTATTTTATCAGTCATGTAGTCTAATAACTAAACAGAAATTAAAAGGAGATTGGTGTTGAGATGAATTTGAGAGAGATGTTGCTATTATAGATGAAAATTATATTCAATCCTTATTAACATTTACAGAATTAACCTTATATACTTTTAATATAAATTGTTCTGACAATGCCTGTCAAAATTAATACAAAGATTTTGTTACTAAAAATATGAATTATTAATAACATCAGCAAAACCTTGTGATATATGTAAATGAGGTTTGACTGTATAACTACTACAGCAGTAATTTTGTTTTAGTCATAAAAATAACTTATGGATTAAGCAAAATCAATCAAAATTTTAAATAACATGAGCATTAAAGCCTTTGCTTATTCCATTTTGTGTGGATTTGTTAAATCTAGATGACAAAAATATCTTTTCCTATACTTCCAGTGAATAATTTTAGTGTTGAGTGTTCAATGTAACGACTTCACCATTAAATTAATGTAGTTTCCTTGAGTCATCCATCACAAATAAAAACTTTTTCACTAATGTAATAAATAAACATTGTTAAAGAAGTGGAATTTTAACGTTTCATGTAATTCAAATGTTTGCTGAGCAAAATTAACAAAAAATGATCTAACACAAATCTGTGCAATGTTTTTTTGTTTCAAGGAAAAAAAAAAAAAGCATGAATTGAATTTAATGTTACAGGTGTTGAAATATACAAGAAAGATTAATTCTGGATGAGAATATTATGAAACTATAATGGTGATGAAAACTTGTTTTGTGATATGAATTTACAATGGGTATTAGTTTAAAGAAATTTTACATCACCCACCTTTCCAAAGAATTGGCACAAAAATAAGTCTTTCACTAATTTGAAATGAAGTTGTCAATTTATCCAATATGGAACAGTCTATCTATAATTTGCATACAAAAATTAGTTTTCAATGTGTAATATTACAGTAAACATTTAAGAAAGTAATATGAAATTTGTATTTATTCAGTCATATTTCAAATTATAATAAATAATTAAGAATTAATTATATAGTTTCAAGTAATTTATTTGTGCACTCATTTTATTGCTTATAGTTTTCATAATTTCATACAGAAATGGAAGTTTTATTATGATTTATTTAAAAGTTTAAGTATTTATTGTGTAGTTACACATTAAAAACCTTATTTTGTTCATATTATAAATAGACTGCTTTTTAATATTGCTGTAAAACTTAAACACACACACACACAAAAAAAAAGGCCTTACTTTTAGATTTGTACCACCTTCATTTTCATGCTTTTTTGGGGGAGAGTGGGGGGGAGGCTGCACACCAAGGAGACATGCGTCTAAAACAGGAAACAAATTGCAGTGTTCAAACTGGTTAATTCCAGAGAAATTGTCTCTTGACCAGTGTTTTTTTGTCACTTGTCGCCTCTGTCTATCAATCTTAAATAATATTAAAGAAATGAAGATTTCAGCAAAGGAGACGGGGGGGGGGGGGGGTCGCTTATAGAAGTTTTTGCAATCAGTACAATCTTGAAGTATCAGCTTGACGTAAGTTTTCTTTATACATCTGGATAATACTAATAGCAAAGAAATTAATTATAGACATGAAATTTGTGAATATTAAATGAAATGGATTTGAATTAAAAATGTGGCTTGCAAAGCTAATTGCAACCTAATTAATAAATTTGTTGTAGAAGTATAATCTATTATTAAGATGTGTTTCTTCAAGAGTTTTATTTTTTTACACATATGATGAAATATTTAATAAAGTGATGAGCATGCATTACACACTTGCCACATACAGAAAGAAATAAAAAATGCTTTGAACCAGAAATTATATTTAATTAAATAAAATAGATTCCAAATTACTACCTCATGGAGGCAAAACACATTTAAATTTTTTAGATTAAAGTACTATATATAGAAAAAGTGGGTTGTTGGCAAATATGGGTACACCTTTGGGACAGTTCATGTGATAAATGGTCTTTATTTTAAATGAGGAGGATGTGAGGTTCTTTGCGTACATCTCTTGTCAAAGGTCTGTGTACAGACCAAAATTCTACATAGAAAATGTGAATTCCCCCCCCCCTTTTAAAAAATATACTGTGGTAAATTATGAGTGTTTATACAATAGTGTAACTTACTCGATTATTCATCTGTGCATTGGTAGAAAAAAAGTGCTTATGCTTTAATTCATTTTTCATCTGTTTGCACCAAACACTTTACAATACTCGTTATAACTACTTTTTTGTTCAATAATTAAAAGAAAGTTTTAAAATATGCATTGAATTTTTTTTTTTTTTTTTTTTTTTTGAAATGTTACAAGTGGGCATAGTCCTTTCTCTACCTAGGTACATACACATACATTTATCACTTTAAGGTAGAATTGAGCTATGGACATTTTGTAATGAAAAATTTCAAAAACTTAAAGCAAAACATGCAATAAATAACAATTAATAAAATTCTTTTAAAATTTTTCTATGAAACACAATCTACAATAAAAATAGTAATTGTTAATTGAATATTAAAATATTTAAAACAAATTTTATTTATTTTTTAGAAAGGGGGAGGGAGCTTAGTTTAAAAGTTCCATATTTTCTTGCTTTATTTCTGAAAAAAATACCATTCCTTCATTTAAACAATTCAATTAAATTCTATTTATCCTCTTTCTTGAGCCTTTTATTTTAAATCGATTAAATTTCCTTGATTTCAACAAACTGATGTACATAATAGTAATAATAATAATAAACAAAATCAAATGCATCTATTTCAATGTATTTGATATAAATATATATATACACATTAGGTAAATCAGTTTGTCGAAAGCAAGAAAATTTAATTGATTTAAAATAAGATTTCAGGAAAAGAAAAAAAAATTTAATTTAATAGGATTTTTTAAAAATTCACATAAAAGAAGTATATTTTTTAGAAATAAACTAAGAAAATGAATAAAGCCCTTTCTGAAAAAGAAATATTTGAAAATTTATGTTTAAATATTTTTTTCTAACTATTGTAGTAAAGCTAATAGAAATAAAAAGTGACCGTATTTAAATTTTTAACTCGCAAAATTTTAATGTGTGTAATCAGAAAATAAATATTGGGAAATCGCTTTCATTTATATACCAATCAACCAACTTACCAATAATTCGTCGCTTTCTCATCAACATTTGCTCGGATACTCATCTAAAAAACATCGTATACACATCATCATGCAATCGTAGTCCTCGGGGTTTCATCAACATTATTTCTAAAATTCATGGGATTTCGGTCATCCACAGATCTAAGGCCAATGAGACATTTCTGAGCAATTGCCGATGAAATTCATCCCGATCGTATGAGAATACGATAATCGGCCTCTTATCGTGTCATCGGATTGCGATGAGAGGCCATTCAAGGGCCAGGCGCATTTTGCTACTAGGGTAATTATCAAAAATTAATTTTTCGAATGAATTTTATAAATCTCTTCTAATAAATAACTTGTAAAGAAAGTTCATCTAACAATGATTCATCATTGCTAGATAAATCTTAGATCGTGGTATCTATGATAAGATAAGACTTACCCCAGAAATAGACGAATTCATCCAAAATTACTTTTAACAATTGAATAAAGTCAAATATTGATCTCCCAAGGCTTTATATATAAAAATTAACATACAATTGAAAATACTTACGAATCTATATTAATAATAATAATAATAATAATGTGATAAATGATAATAATATAATATGTGATAATAATAATAAGTTAATAATAACAATAAGTGATTTAATATAAAGAATAAGAATGTTTCAAACAATTTTCAAATTACAAATAAGATGGATTAAAATTATTTAAACACTTCATACCATTTTCAGATATGAAAAATAATAATAATAATAACAATAATAATTCTAACACACATAAAATGTTTAAGCAATGAAGACATAATAAAAAATCTATTAAAACACACATTAATAAAATCGAAACAAGTATTAAAAATTTTATTAAAATTACTTTATAATTAAATTTCTATTTTCAAATTCTAAAATATGAAAAAGATTAAGTATCTTTGCTTAATCACAACTAATTGTTATTTCTAAAATTATTTTTCAAATAAAATATTATTAATTAAATTATTTTTAAAATTAAATATTATTAATTAAATTATTTTTCAAATAAAATGTTATTAATTAAATTATTTTTCAAATGAAATAGTATTCATGAAATATTTTACAAAAAATATATTACGAATCGAATTAATTTCCCCAAACCAAATATATAAATTAAAAATAAATAAATAAATAAATATCTAATTAACTTATAACAGAAAACAAACATTGATAATAATAAATTATTTATATTTATTTATTACTAAACATTTTTTAAATAGACAATAAAATTCAACAATACCCATTCGAAAACTAAATTCATTTCTCAAAATTAATTGCAAAATTATTAACTAAAATTAAAAATAATAAGACATTCATTATACTAATCCAAATAATAAATTATAATCACATAATACATTCATTAAACAACCCATTCAAAATTAATTGTAAAGCTATTAATTAAAATCTAAAAAATAATATTAATAAGACATTCATTACACTAATTCAAATAATAAATTATAAGCATGCAAAGCATTCATTAAACAATCAAACTTCTAAGATTCAATCTCATCAAGACGCAAAGTCATATTTTCGGAATCCCCTATAACTTCAATCCAATCCTTATCTAGCACAAGCAACTGATAGCTTAACGGTTATGGCGTCAGTTTTCTGAGCTAACTACTTGGGTTCGAATCCCAGTCTGGGAGAAAAAATATTCTTTTTTCAATATTCTCAAAAATGCTTCAACATTAGTTCACATAAGTCCACTAGATGGCGACACTGAAAAAAATCAAACTTGAAAAATTATTCAAAGTCCACATCAAGTAGGGGAAAATTGATAGTCCGGCCCCGGGAAGAGGAGCGAGGAGCGGTGGGCTCCTCCTCCTCACTCCTCCTCCTAAAATCGTCTTGTAAGGGAAGGTGTCTCCCCCCCACTTTTCCCCTACTTGATGTGGACTTTGAATATTTTTTCAAGTTTGATTTTTTTCAGTGTCGCCATCTAGGGGATTTATGTGAACTAATGTTGAAGCATTTTTGAGAATATTGAAAACAGAGTATTTTTTCTCCCAGACTGGGATTCGAACCCAAGTCGTTAGCTCAGGAAACTGACGCGTTAACCGTTAAGCTATCAGTTGCTTGTGCTAGATTAGGATTGGATTGAAGTTATAGGGGATTCTCAAAATATGACTTTGCGTTTTGATGAGTTTGAATCTTAGAAGTTTGATTGTTTAATGAATGCTTTGTATGCTTATAATTTATTATTTGAATTAGTGTAATGAATGTCTTATTAATATTATTTTTTAGATTTTAACTAATAACTTTACAATTAATTTTGAATGGGTTGTTTAATGAATGTATTATGTGATTATAATTTATTATTTGGATTAGTACAATGAATGTCTTATTATTTTTAATTTTAGTTAATAATTTTGCAATTAATTTTGAGAAATGAATTTAGTTTTCGAATGGGTATTGTTGAATTTTATTGTCTATTTAAAAAATGTTTAGTAATAAATAAATATAAATAATTTATTATTATCAATGTTTGTTTTCTGTTATAAGTTAATTAGATATTTATTTATTTATTTATTTTTAATTTATATATTTGGTTTGGCGAAATTAATTCGATTCGTAATATATTTTTTGTAAAAAAATTTCATGAATACTATTTTATTTGAAAAATAATTTAATTAATAACATTTTATTTTAAAAATAATTTAATTAATAATATTTAATTTAAAAAATAATTTAATTAATAATATTTTATTTGAAAAATAATTTTAGAAATAATAATTAGTTGTGATTAAGCAAAGATACTTAATCTTTTTAATATTTTAGATTTTGAAAATAGAAATTTAATTATAAAGTAATTTTAATAAAATTTTTTAATACTTGTTTCGATTTTATTAATGTGTGTTTTCATAGACTTTTTTATTATGTCTTCATTACTTAAACATTTTATGTGTGTTAGAATTATTATTGTTATTATTATTATTATTTTTCATATCTGAAAATGGTATGAAGTGTTTAAATAGTTTTAATCCATCTTATTTGTAATTTGAAAATTGTTTGAAACATTCTTATTCTTTATATTAAATCACTTATTGTTATTATTAACTTATTATTATTATCACATATTATATTATTATCATTTATCACGTTATTATTATTATTATTAATATAGATTCGTAAGTACTTTCAATTGTATGTTAATTTTTATATATAAAGCCTTGGGAGATCAATGTTAGACTTTATTCAATTGTTAAAAGTAATTTTGGATGAATTCGTCTATTTCCGGGGTAAGTCTTATCTTATCATAGATACCACGATCTAAGATTTATCTAGCAATGATGAATCATTGTTAGATGAACTTTCTTTAACAAGTTATTTATTAGAAGAGATTTATAAAATTCATTCGAAAAATTAATTTTTGATAATTATACATAAAAAAATTATTTACTTTAATTTTTTTTTTTTTTTTTTTTTTTTTTTTTTTTTTTACGATATACCAAAATTTAGAAGTTTTAATTAAATTTCGGATAAAAACTTTAATCTTCAACTACAATTTTTGAATCTTTCAGAATATTTATTGTGAAACAAGAATATTCTTTTAATTTAGCGATTTTTTATTACGTTTTTATTCTAATTGCATGAGATTTCATTTTGAGTCGGTGATTTTATGTTCATTCCCTTCATGTGGTTGAAAAAATTCATGTGAAGCGTGGCTCGGTGGGTATAAATAGCGATGAAAATTTCATCTTATGTCATTCGACAAGTTGAATTCGTACAGTTGAGACGTGTATTCATTCGCTCTTGCTTTTATCTAAGTGTGTAGTTTAATTTGAGAAGATTGGTGTTTTAAGAATTAATTTTTTTTCGTTGATTTTTTATGGATGTTATCATGTCTTTTGAAGAAGCCGCTTCAATGAGAATGCCTTTAGCTTTGAAGAAGATGTTCCAGTGCAAAACCTGTGAAAAATTATTCACAACTATTTCTAACCTGAATCAGCATATCAAGATTCACTTGGGTGACAAGTCACATATTTGTGATGTGTGTCAAAAGACTTTTGGCCGAAAGTCTAATTTGATTAGACATTATAAAATGCATACTACTGTTAAATCATTAGAACAAGATAGACATTCTCAACTTCCTGTGACGAAGGATGATTTTTCTCAAAGTCCTATGAATATTGACATGTCATCTTATGAAGGTATACCTTTGAAGACTGTGACCCCTGAAGATGCGAAGAAGATTTGTACTATGTGTAATAAGAGTTTTTCAAACTCTTTCATCTTAGAGCAACATAAGAAGATTCATTTAGAAGAGAAGTTATTTAACTGTAATGTGTGCCAGAAGACATTTGGATTGAAGTGTGACTTACAGAGACATTTGAAAACTCATGAACAGTCTGCATTTGAATGTAATATCTGTGGACATGTTTTCACACGAGAGGATAATTTGATGCGTCATCTTGGATCACATGAAGACTTGAGATTTTCTTGCCGTGAATGTACAAAGAAATTTGGACGACAGTTTAAATTGAAAGACCATATACGTACTCAACATCCGCGCGCACCTCTTGTGGGTGTAAAGCGGAAAATAACTTCCTCATATGTGAAGTCTAAAAAACTCAAACAAAACCAGTGTGATGCACTTAATGTGTTTCAGACTGTCATAGTTTATCTTGATGAACGAGAAGAAAGTGATATAGCAGTGTTTCACAGAAACTTTACAGAGGAAATTCAAGAATGTTTGATGAATCAAATTCAAGAAAAAGGAGCCATTAAATGGTATATGGTGATGAAAATATCTCTTGAACGCATGGTTGATAATCAGGCGATGGAGGAGATTCAATCTTATTTTCGCTGTCAATGCTTTACTGAACTTACAGAAGATACTATTTCAGAACATATGGAAGAAGGATTTTCCAAAATAATTAACTCCTTTGATGAATTTATTCAAAGAGGGTCTGGATGGAAACTTCAAAAGATTCATCATTTAGAACTTAAGATTGCTAAATATCACCCCCTTGCCGCAAATTCATATATAGCTTTACTCAAGAAATTATATGATAAAAAAGCAGTACTTAAAATCAAAAATGAAGATAACAAGTGTTTGGTGTGGTGTCTTTTGGCATTTAAACTGAATATACCCCGAGAGAAGAAGCCTGAAAGAGTTTCTCATTATATTCCTTATGAAAGTGATATTAAACTAGGGAATGTTGAATATCCCGTTCCCCTTCAGAAGATATCCATTATTAAACAACTGAATAATTTACGGATTAATGTATTTGGATATGAAGAAGATGAAGTATGTCCTCTGTATATTTCTGAAAAGCAGAATCTGGATGTTATTAACTTGTTATTAGTTGATGATGGCGAAAAGCAACATTATTACCTTATTAGAAATTTCTCAAGACTTTTAGGTGATCTGACAAAGCATGGTCATGCTAGTTTTTATTGTTATCGATGCCTTCATCGTTTTTCAAGACAAGATCTCCTGAATAAACATGATGAATATTGTCGTCGACATACAGCACAGGCTATAAAGATGCCCAGTGAAAATGATAACATACTCAAGTTTTCTGGTATTCATCTGCAAGCACCGGTACCCTTTGTTATCTACGCTGATTTTGAGAGTCTGCTTATTCCTGTTGTCACTCCTTCACCCAAAACATCTTTTATTGAAAAAACAGCTTATCATTTCCCGTGTGGGTATGCATATGTTGTTATCGGACCTGATGGAAAATGTAAGAAGAAAGCTCAAGTGTATCGAGGTGAAGACTGTGTGGATCGCTTTTTAAAACAAATAATTCAAGAGAAGGAGAACTTGGAAGAAGTTTTAATGAAAGTGCAACCGATGAAGCTTTCACCTCTTCAAGAAAAAAAATTTCAACAGGCGACAGAATGTTGCGTTTCTCATAAGGTGCTGGGAGAAAAAAAAGAGTCCGTGATCACGACCACATCTCTGGAGAATATAGAGGAGCAGCTCATGTGGGATGTAATTTGAACTATAAACAAGCACAGATCATTCCAGTTATCTTCCATAATTTGCGTAATTATGATGCTCATCACATCATGAGCAAATTAGGAAGATACGTATAAAGACTACGAAATTGATGTGATTGCATCCACTATGGAAAAGTTTATAACTTTTAAACTGTGGAAGCGTTCATGTCGATTTCAGCTGGTCTTTTTAGACTCGTTTCAATTCCTCCCTGCATCCTTAGAAAAACTTACCTCCAACCTTCCCCCTAGCGACTTCAAAATATTGAAAGAAAATTTACCAAGCAATACCAATTTCAGTCTGCTTACAAGAAAAAGTGTGTATCCATATTCATATTTTTCATCGTTTAAGAAATTTTATGAAGATCGTCTCCCCCCACCAGCAGCCTTTTACAATAATTTAACAGAAGAACCTATAAGTGAAGAGGACTACCACCATGCAAGAAATATTTGGTCCACTTTTCAGATGCAAACGCTTGGTGACTATCACAATCTCTACGTGAAAACCGACGTACTATTGTTAGCGGATGTTTTCCAGAATTTCAGAGATCTGTGCAAACAATTCTATGATATTGATTGTGCACATTTAATGACAGCTCCTGGGCTTGCTTGGCAAGCATCTTTGAAGATGTGCGAAACGCCTCTCGAATTGCTGACAGATATAAACATGCTTTTGTTTATAGAACAAGGCATTCGAGGGGGAATCAGCATGATTAGTCATAGATATGCCCGAGCTAACATACCTAATACACCTGAATTTAATAATGATGAGGATCCTAGTTACATTATGTACTGGGATGCTAACAATCTGTATGGCTGGGCTATGTCCCAATTTCTACCCTTTGGTGGATTTGAATGGTGTGCGACAGAACATATTACGGAAGAATGGATTTTATCATTATAGAATTGGATATATTTTCGAAGTGGATCTTAAATATCCTGAGAAACTTCATAAATTACATAACGAATACCCTGTCGCACCTGAAAGAGTGACTGTGAGTCAGGAAATGTTGTCTTCTTATGCACGTAGATTACAGGGTAATACAAAGTTCGCTGCAGCCTCTAAACTTATACCCAATTTGAATGACAAACGAAATTATGTAGTTCATTATCGTAATCTGAAATTTTATTTGCAACTTGGATTGAAACTTTCATGTGTTCATAAAGCTCTGCAATTCAAGCAGGCACCTTGGCTTCAGAAATACATTCATTTTAATACTGAGAAAAGAAAAGAAGCTAAATCTTCTTTCGAAAAAGACTTTTTTAAACTAATGAATAACTCCGTGTTTGGAAAAACTATGGAAAATCTGCGAAAACGTAGAAATATTGTGCTTGTTAATAACGAAAAAAGAGATAAGAAATTAGTGGCTTCACCCACTTTTAAATCTTTTAAAACATATGATGAAGATTTAACTGCTGTTGAAAGGATGAAAACTAGCATACTCATGAATCGACCGATTTATGTTGGCTTTGCTATTTTGGAATTATCTAAATTGGTTATGTATGACTTTCATTATAATTTTATTAAGAAAACATTTAAAGATGATACTGCAAAGCTGTTATTCACCGACACGGACTCGTTGTGTTATCATATTAAAACGCAAAATATTTATGATGATTTGAAGCAGCATTCAAACCTTTTTGATTTCTCGACTATCCGAAACATCAGCGGTGCACAACCTTTGGCCCGCGGGCCACAAAGTTACCACTATTTTCATTGAGAATAATTTTCCTTATAATAATGACGAAATCTTTGCTATTAAATAACACAAACTACTTTTTTCAAATAATCTGGTGGCAAACAACTTTCTGGCAAAAAGGTTGTGCATCACTGCGAAACATCATTCACTGTACTCATATGTTAACAAGAAAGCAATCGGCAAGTTCAAGGATGAACTTAATGGTGATTTAGCCCTTGAGTTTGTTGGGCTGAAATCAAAAATGTACTCCCTGAAATCCTTCAAAGAAGAGAAGAAACGAGCGAAGGGTGTATCGACTTATGTTGTTCGTCAGAAAATCAAGCATGAAGATTACTTGCGGTGCCTTCAACAAGAAAAAACTAGTATTGAAAAGCAGAGAAGAATCGCTCAAGATGCACACCGTCTGTATACATTAACACAGAACAAAACATGTTTATCACCATTTGACGATAAAAGATATCTGCTAGAAGATGGTATCACCAGTTTAGCCTATGGACATTGTGAAATTAGTCAAGATTGTACTGGTTGAAGAAAATTGTTAATATATTGTAAAATTATCAAGAAAAATGTTGTTATGTTAATACATCTTACCTGTAAATATGCTTTTATCTGTAAAGTTTTTTAATTTAATAAAAAAAATTTTGATTTTACTTATGTGTAATTATTTAAAACTTCTTCACACTATCTTTTCACATATTGTTTTATACGCAGTGTGCACGCAAACATACTCATTCATTTACACACTTCTATAATACATGTGCTAATACTTTTATTCACTTACAATTAATTTTTAAATACGTTTTAAAACTTTAAGAATTTTTTTAAGCTTTTTTAATATTATGTATATATATATATATATGGAGATTCTTCTTATAAAAGTTCTTTCGAACACATAAGTAAATAAACTCGGAGGTAAATTAAATTCTGACACCGTTTTTAAACTTTTAAATGACTTATATTAAACGTTAATATTTACAAAAAAGATATTTACATATTAATATTTACAATTCGAACATTCAAAAGGAAACTTTAATTAAAACATCTTAATCGCGTCATCTTAATCAACATTCTTCTAAAGTCAACACCAACTCTCCCCACATTCCATCCAACGATCTCTTCCGTTCATTTCTTTTTTCTTCGGCTTTTCGTCTGAATGGAGTTTTTTCAGAAAATCGTCTGCTTTCTAAAGACCTTTTCTATCAGAGTTGCGATATGAAGAACCTTACAAGACATGATACTTGGCTGTTGGAGAAAGAATCGCTCCCACAACGGCCGTCCTGACTAGGCTTTCGTCCTCGAATGCTCGTCCCTTTGGAGGCAGCAACAGTTGGATCATCTGGAAAGATAAAGAAAAAAAAAACACAGCAGCATCCAAAGTCTTAATTGAAAAAAAGAAGTCATTATTCAAATTGTTTATCAAAGCTTAGATTATTTCTTGAAAAAATTCATATATTTTTTTTTCGCGTCTTTTCGTCTTCTCTTTCTTACGTCCTTTCATCTTCTTTTATCTTACGTCTTTTCGTCTTCTTCTTTCATACGTCTTTTCATCTTCTATTACCTTACGTCTTTTCGTCTTTTCTTTCTTACGTCTTCCGTCTTCTTTTATCTTACGTCTTTTCGTCTTCTTTCATACGTCTTTTCATCTTCTTTTACCTTACGTCTTTTCGTCTTTTCGAGAATAAAGTTAAAATTCTATTAGTTGTCAGTCCAGAGGTTTGTCATAGTTGGTATAGTGTCACAATCGGTGAAATTCTTTTTTTTTTCAAGCTTCGTCCGTCCACGGCTTCATGTACTCTGCACATGTACTGGTGACCATGGGTCCTTCGTTGAATGCAAGTTTCTTTACATCGTAGGTGTCATTATTTTTTACTTTTATGACTTTGTACGGACCTAAATATTTTGGTTTTAACTTCAAACCTGGACCTTGTTGTGTGCGTTTTATAGCAACAACATCATTAATCTTAAATTTGTTAGCTTTCTTTCGTCTGAGGTTGTAAGTTTTACGGTTCTCTTCTTGGACTTTTAAAATCTGTTTTTTAGCATTTTTTCTCATATCTTCGCGATTATTTGTAAAATCAGATTGTATTTCAGCATTCAGAAGACTAGTAATTTCAATGTTATTTTTTAGTTTCATTTTAGTACCAAACATCAATTCAAAAGGAGTTGTGCTTATACTTCTCTGAAAAGTCGAATTTATCACCTGTTGGACGTTGCTTACATGTGTATACCATTTTTTAGGATTATCGACAGACAATTTAGACAGAACAGATATTATGACAGAATTTAGACGCTCAACTTGGCCGTTAGACCTGGGTAATCCAGTGGTAATCGGGATATGTTTAATATTTTCATTGATGCAATAATCTTCAAAAGCTTTAGAGGTAAATGCAGGACCTTTATCTGATATAATTCGAACTGGATTTCCAAAGATAGATTTTTGGATTTCTAATTTAGAAATTACTTCGGCAGCATCGGTAGATTTTGTGGGATACAACCAAACAAATTTTGTGAATGCGTCAATGACCGAAAGGATATGTTTGTAATTTTTATTAGTGCTTTCTAATGGACCTAAGTGATCAACATGGTACGTATGTAATGGAGTTTCTTCTTTTTCTATTGGGTGAAGTAAGCCTTCTTGTTTACCACATTTTCTATTAACTAAAATACAGGGAACACAATTTGCTATACATTTCTCAATTTTTTGTTTAACTTTAGGGATGTAAAAATCATTTTCTAAACTTTTCTCTGTTCTTGCAACTGCGTAATGACCTTTTTCGTGAGCGGCCTTGATTATATTAATTTGCATGTCTTCCGGTACAACTAATAAATCATTACCATTAACACATTTATAAAGAACATCATTTTTAACTAGATAATCATCATAAGATTTCACCTTTAGGATTTCTTTTATTGTTTTAATATGGTCATCGGTTTCTTGAGCTTGGATAATTTTTAAAGTTAAGCTATCTTGGATTACCATACAAATAGGATACCTACTTAATGCATCGACATGTCTCATACTGCTACCCTGTCTATGTTCAATAACATAATCAAAATCGGATAACATTATTGCCCATCTAGCCATTTTTGTACTCATTTCTTTTTTATCCATAGTCATTTTAAATGCATTACAATCGGTTACAATTTTAAATGGGATACCTAGCACATATACTCTAAACTTTTTCAGGGCTTCAATTACAGCTAAAACTTCTAATTCGTAACTAGTGTACTTCCGTTCAGCTTCGGTGGTTTTTTTACTTGCGAAATAAACTGGATGAAATTGATTATCTACTGGAGATTGTTGCATTAAAACAGCTCCATAGCCATCAATACTGGCATCACAATGGATTTCGGTCGCACTTTTGGGATTGTAAATTAAAAGTACTGGTTCTGACGACAAAATACGTTTGAGTTCATTAAAAGCTCTTTGTTCTTCTATATCGAATTTAAATTTTGAATCTTTTCTTAGCAGGTCACTTAACGGTTTAGCTATAACCGAATAATTTCTTATAAATTTTCGAAAGTATCCTGTCAATCCTAAATAACTTTGAACATCTTTGGTACACTTTGGTTCGGGAAAATTTATTACTGCTTTAGTCTTCAGTGGAGAGGGATACAATTTACCATTTATGATTCTATACCCCAAGAAATCAATTTCACGCTTCAAAAAATTGCATTTTTTAAGATTTAATTCTAATCCATATTCCGATGCAGTTTCGAGTACAAGTTTTAATTTTTCTAGACCTTCAGCTTCGTTTTTAGCAGGTATTATTAAATCATCCATATAAATGACAACAATGTGATCTTTTAATAGGTTTCGAAATACATTATAAATATACTTTTGAAAAACACTAGGGCTATTGGTCAACCCGAATGGTAATTTCAAAAATTCGTATTGTCCTTCATGAGTAACAAACGAGGTGTATTTCCGCGAGTCTTCTTCAACATCTACATGAAAGAAACCGTTTTTCAAATCTATGGTGGTAAATACTTCGGCAGAATGTAATTGGTCTATTACATCATCAATAACTGGCAAGGGGAAATGCTCACGCACTGTCTTTTTGTTAAGACATCTGTAATCAACACAAAGTCTCATTGTGTTATCTTTTTTCTTGACTAACACAACCGGCGAAGAAAAATTAGAAGAACTTTCTCGAATTATTCCCTGAGCTAGCCACTCCTCAATTTGGTTTTCGACTATTTTTTTCTCGCATGGCGGTAATCTTCGAGGAGAAGAACAAACTGGGATTTCGTCAGTTAAATTAATTTTCATTTTGACATCTACTGTTTTAGTTTTAATTGGTACATAATTTTCAATTAAAGAGTATAACTCTGAACGTAATTTTTTGTCAGCAATGTGAGTTAAATCAATTTTAGGCTCATCCAAAACATTTACAATATTAACTAAAAAGTCATTAGACTGAACTTCAGCTTTAAACAGTTTCACTTTATTCTCAGAAATAGTTAATGTACCTTGATGAATAACATCAGTGCCAATAATTAAATCGAAATTAATGCAACTGTCCTTAACGACAAAAATAGTAACTTTAAATTTTGAACCATCTACTTCGATTTCTGAATTGAAACAACCTTCTGGTTTAATTGAGGCTTTTCCTAGACCGGTCAAAGAGGTACTCGTAGGTTTTAATTCTACAAAGTTCTTCAAATTATCATAAATACTTTTCTTTAACAAAGTCTTTTGGCTACCAGTATCTATTAAAGAGATTAAACGCAAAGAAAAAAGCTTTATCTCTTTCAGAATTAAATCTTGGGATGTAATAATGTTTACTTGTGACTGAGCATTTTTAACACTTGTATCTTTAGATTTATTACATTGAAATGATTTATGACCATAAGCGTTACAAGCAAAACAAAGCGGCCCTTTATCTTTATTTACACAGTTAATACTCTTATGATTATTCCCGCCACAATTAAAACAACGCATATTTGGCTTTACAGGCTTAAATTTGTTCTTAACTTCAACTTCGGATTTAATTTTAGGCTTAGCTCCTTCATATTTATGAAATTTTGCATTTTCATACTCCGATCTTATTTTTTCATAAATCTTTAATTTTTGTTTAAATTCAGCAATATTGGGACAACCATACAAAAAAGATTTTTTAGAAATGGGGTCATTAATTCCATTTATTACATACTGAATAAGGGCAGAATCTTCAATATTGCCTTTTGAGCATAATTGTTTCATATTTAAAAAATATTCATCTAACGATTCATGTGGTCTAATTTTTCTTTTCGACAGCAATTCGTGTAATTCAGCTGAATTGCACGTTTGACCAAATTCAGATATGAGTAGGGCTTTTAATTTAGACCACGAATTAATATTTGTTTCTCTTTCAAGAAATAATTTTGCTTTGCCTGTCATACGGCGTTTAGCCAAAATCAATTTGTGCAAATCACTAACGTTAAATAATGAAACAATATCTTCAAAATCGGCAATCCATTTATTAATATTTTGTACTTAAGTACCTTCAAACATTGTAATCATACTTTCAATATCATTAATAGAAATGCTTGGTTTAATAACATAATCAGGAATTAGAATTTTCTGATTTTCATTATTTTCACAATTAGAACTACCAGAATCATTTCTCATATTATTCTCAAAAACAGTTGAAATATTTTTAGTTTTATCTTGTAAATCATCATTAAATTCATCAACACTTTCGTCATCACTAAGAGTACCTACATCGGCTATCATATTAATTTTTAAAATATTAAAATCACATAAACTAGAAATTATTCTGGCAGCAATTTCATCAAAAGTTCCCGAATTATTTATACACAAAACATTGCAAATGGTAATTAAGTCGTTAACAGAAAAATTATCTTTAATTTCTTTGAATTTAGTTTGATATTCATCGGAATCTACTTCAAACGTAAACCCAGTAAAATTCCGAATTCTACGTCGATTATTTCTGTCACCGATTTCTCCAAAAATTAATTTGTGCAATATCTTAATACTAGCTGATTTTTCAGTTTTCAAAGAAAACTCTAATTCCTTTAAATCAACTAATTTTTCCATTATTGAAAAGAAAAATGAAATAATAAACTCACTTCATAATCAGATGCTCAGCTTCACACATTTAAACAGCATTGTTGTCGCAGTATCCAACAGCTTCATATCATTAAACATATATTCAAAAAAGATTTCCTCATAATAATTTCCAGCAAGGATTCCATCACAATTCTAAATAATAACGGCTTCCAGATTATTTAAAGTATATATATATTTCTTCTCTGTGGGCGTTCGTTTGTCTCGGTTCTGACACCAAAATTTATGGAGATTCTTTTTATAAAAGTTCTTTCGAACACATAAGTAAATAAACTCGGAGGTAAATTAAATTCTGACACCGTTTTTAAACTTTTAAATGACTTATATTAAACGTTAATATTTACAAAAAAGATATTTACATATTAATATTTACAATTCGAACATTCAAAAGGAAACTTTAATTAAAACATCTTAATCGCGTCATCTTAATCAACATTCTTCTAAAGTCAACACCAACTCTCCCCACATTCCATCCAACGATCTCTTCCGTTCATTTCTTTTTTCTTCGGCTTTTCGTCTAAATGGAGTTTTTTCAGAAAATCGTCTGCTTTCTAAAGACCTTTTCTATCAGAGTTGCGATATGAAGAACCTTACAAGACATGATACTTGGCTGTTGGAGAAAGAATCGCTCCCACATATATATATTTTTAATTTCTTAAAACATTTTTAAAATTTGTTGAAACTTTTTAAAATTTACTTAAACATTTTTTAAATGTGTTGACACTTTTTTAAAAATTCATTTAAACTTTTCAAAATATGTTAAAACTTTTTTAAATTTACTAAACCTTTTTAAATTTAATTAATAGATAGTCATACAAAGATCCATGCACATAGATAGCTAACTATTTGCGTGTAAACAGAAAATCATATTTAAACACATATATACACCCTAGACATTTTTACACATTTATACTATAAAATGCAAGACATGTAAAAATCCTTCGAAACCCTTCTAACAAATATTAGTGAAAACAAGAAAATGAGATAAAAATGTATCTTAAATGATGAGACGTGAAAAATCATGAAGTCAACATATTGGGTGCCTGATCATATAAACATCGCTTGTGGGTGTTGAATGCTGTGGATTGATTGCTCACTGGCCTCGTGATTGATTGCTCATTGCTCCTCCGGCCGCAGAAACGGCCTTTATCTACTACTCTCATCGAACACTTCAACCCGCCTAGAGTTTTTCTTCTGAAGTACATAAAATTTTTATTGCCCGAGACTTTATTATATATGGATTAAAATGAAGATCTCGTAACTAGAATCTTTGTTGCCACAGACAAAATTAACACAAAATCAGCATGGTCTATCAGAAACCTTCGAGAGGGTACGCCAATTCTTTCACCAGTTTGAACAGTGAAACGACATGCGTGACTGCCACTATGAACGTTTGCTATCAGTCTTTTTTTTCTGATTAATAAATTTTTAGTATCGTTCATTCAATTTTGCCAAATGATGCATTTAGTTTCATTCCTTTAAGTGATGTTGAAATTCTAATTTTACACTTTTCTGCCTCTCAGAATGCGATCTTATGTTCCATGATAATTGTTTGTCGGCATCGGTGCTATCACCCTTCTTATTTTGTAAAAACAATTTAGCCTGATTTTGTAGATATATAACCAATTTGGTCCCTTGCCAAGAAAATCACTGCCCCTTCCCATCTATCAGGCAAATCCTGACATCTGATTATAAATCTCTTTCATACAGCATCAATCATCAATCACAAGAAAATAATTATATACATATAAATTAGCATAAAAAATATCAAACTAGAATTCTATCCATGAATATATTTCAGTAATTAGCATTGACTAGCAACCTACACAATATAAGGTAGCACTGAGATATAATAAAAGTCCTTGTAGTAAGTCTTTATGCTTAACAATAGCACATGAAAGGAAACAATCAGATACAAAATAATGAAAAGATAATGCCGTAGATCTACATTATATTGTGGCTGTGGTCGACCATTTAGACAAGAACACAATGTAAACAACCGAAAATCAATTGAATTGGCATGCAGAGATATGGAATAGCACTTAAGGGGAAAATAAAATACTATTACACTAATGCATTTTTAAGACTAGTATTAAAAAATTCTTTTACGAGCACCAAAAGAGGTTAATATGTGTTTAAGTATGAAAAAGTGTTTCACAAGTGCTTCTAATTGAGCATGAGAAAGGACAAAGAGTCCCTTCTTGGCTGCAGCTCACTGTCAATGCCAACTTTGAAAAATCATATTTGCGCTTTTTTCATATCAAAGAAACAAGTCACAGTTATGATAAAAATGTGTAGTGTAAAAACGTAGCCAGAAAAGATTCAGCGTGATTAAAAATGAATGTAATGCGAAATAGTATAAAAAATCTTAGTTCCTGCAGCGTATCACATTCATACAGACAGTGCCACAAAGCACACCCGCGATATAAAATTGATTTGTGGTGCAGTTGCTGTACAGAATCAACAGTGCAGTTAACATGTAAAGCACGATTGAAAGTTTTACTAAAAAGAAAGCGGAAAGTTTTACTCCTTTTTCTTCTTCTTCTTCTTCATCTTTTAATGGAAAAAGTGCAGTGGGGATGAATGGGACAACATAAATTTATATATGTTCCACAAACATAAATAATTTGTTAATTTACCTGATAGATGGTAGTACTGAGGTTATTCAAAAGGCATAGTTTCAAAGCAATATCCATACCAGAAGATTAGCTGTACAAAGTGTATTTTTCAAGAACCAAAGTAAATTTATCTGTTTAATCTTTTTAGTATTTAATTGATAGTTAACTTTCTCAAAACCTTATAATTTTTTCTTTAATGTTAAAATGATATAATATCTTGTTATACTTATGATGCAAATGAACAATATTGGCAGTTCTTGCTAAGCCTAATCGCTATTTTATATAACCATGTGGCTATGGGGATGAATGGGACAGTGTTTATGGCGATGAATGGGATGGGACTACCACATTCATGCCCAGGGCTATTCAATAATAGATAAAATTGCATTTTGTCATAACCTAGAAACCAGATGTTAAGAGGAGAAAACGATGCCACTGTCGTATTCTAATCGATACACCAGAAAAACAATATTTGGAAAAGGAAATTGTAAAATAAATAAATAAATAAAATAAAAACAGAAACTAATAAGAAAAATGAATTGCCTGCCTTCAAGAGATATTTTCAGTAAAGGTATGGACAGTAGTGATGAATCTGTCAATTTATCACTTCATGATAAAGATGAGTGTGATTTGAACATGATTTCAAGTGATATGGACCACCAAGTTTTGCAGCTTGGATAATGTAATAGAAGACGGCTTTCTCCTAACAAAGATATGTGGGAGAAAAAATATTTATCATTACGTTGCTAGGATTTTAAAGAACAATAACGATAACCTTCAACAGGGGCGGCGCCAGAACTTGCCCGACGGGGGGGCATGGTATCCCCGATAGGGGGTCCGAATCAAAATCCTGTGCTACCCAACCCGAAACCGAAAATTACATTTGAAGTCAACCCGCAACCCGATCCGAACTCGCCAAAATAATTTTTGGTGCCACACAATCCAACCTGAACCAGATATATTTCTATCCGAACCCGAAATGAAAGAAAAATAAATAAGGCTTTAATGTAATTATTAAAAGTTATCTACAATTATATATCTAATATCAACTCCAATATCAATTTTATATTTTATAGAGAAACTGAACAATTCTGTATCATTTAATATTCGAAACTTGTAAAATCTCTAAAGAGCAGACATCTTGTTAAACAAAGTCATGCATCGAGTAGGATTGTCTTTAATATTGGAATTTCTTTTTTCATTATGACTGTAATTTCCTTTGTGCTAGTCGGGTTCAACCTCCAATTTTTATTGCTGGTCACATTTAAGTGTTTTGCATGTCAAGTTGTTGAGATTTCAAAAAAAGATTTGAGAAGAACTGTCTTGAAATGAAAATAAATGTGTATTTGAATATGAATGAATATATATTCAATTTACTGCATGAGATATAAAATGTATTTAAGAAATGCGGTCGTAGATTATGTTTTCTGTGGAACCATTTTTTTGTTTGTTTGTTTCTTAGAATATGAAAATTGTTACCGTGTTTGTAATAGTTTATGCACACACATACATGTTACATGTGTGGAGGTGGCCGCTATACATAGATGTAAGCTCATAAATATAGGAATTTAAGAAGTTTTCACTAAATAGATGTGTCCGCTTTTTGGGGGTGTTCATTGTGGAAATTTTATTGTATACTGATTTTTAACCTGAAAAATATCTTGCAGATTATTTTTAAAATTCGGGCTAATTCGAACCTGAAACAAAGAAAGTCAACCCGGCTCGAAACCGAGCTGCAGTAAAAAAGTAGATGCCAATCCAAACCGAACCCGATCCGTAATGAAAAAATATAGTGGCAACTCGACCCGAATCGCGGATCTGCTCAGATGTGTAAAACGGCACCATGCAGAACTTTAGGCCGAATTCGTAATATATATTAGGAACGACCGCGAGTCTGGTCCTGTCGCTAAGCCCGAGTTTGACGAAATTTTTGTTTATTAAGTTAGGTAGGGGCTTAATTTTTATCTGAAGACTCGAGTCTCTAAATTTTATTTTTTGAAACGCCTGTTAGATATTTTATTTTCCCATTGTTCCAAGGACAGGACTCGGTCTTCCTTTTATCTATTGATTCGGGCCGGACTAGGACTGTATTTTATTCTTTCGGGCAGTATTGGAAGAGAAATTTTTCCCTCAAATAATATCCTGTTAAAATGTTACCTTAAAAGCCCACACTAGTCACTCAAAAAGGCCTAGTTTGCATGGGATAGCTGAGGACGATCTACAACCGGGCTAGTTTTTACTTTTTCTATTTTGGTTTCAGATTTTTCTAAAAAAATTACTTTAAATTTCGGAACCAGTTCTGAAATTGAAACTATTTTACTATAAAAATATATAACCAAAATTCGAAAAGGCAAAAACTAGCCCGGTTGTAGATCGTCCTCAGCTATCTTACGAAAAAAAAATGTAAAAGTACTAAAATCTGAGCGATATATTTGAAAATAACGCCCCTTGACTTAACCCTTTCCGGCGCAGTGTGTCCGGTCTGGACACACCTAATTTTATTTCCAAACTTGCAATTGACATCAATATTTTAATAAAATCTTATTTTTCCAATAAAAGCTTAAATTAAGGAGTTCTTGATTTCTTAAAAAGTCGTTTTTAAATTCCAGTGTCAGTCGATAATTTCTCGTTTTGCTAACAGAATTTGTCCGCGCCGGAAAGGATTAACATTATCATCTGGGCGTTTTTGAGTGATTTGAGTGGTATCTTAGTTGTAACATTTACTAATAGAAAAAATAAACGATAACATAGCATATCTTTGTTTCTTCTTCTTTCCTTTTGCATTTTTTAAATGAAAGGTGGAATACGTTTTTAAATAAAGGGTGAAATATTTGGTTAAATTTTTTACCCGAAAAAGTTAATAATTTCCAAAGAAATTAACTAAAAAACTCAATTTTAAGCACTTTGAAGTTTGGTTTCTAGGATAAAGGCAATTAGGAAAACGCAAATTTCTGATTTTTAAAACAAAGGTTTTTTTTTTTTTTTTTTTTTTTTTTTTTTAAGTGCTTTACATAGATTTTTAATTTTTTTTGTCTATGAGTAGCTGAAAAAGAAAAGTGTTAAATTTTAGGGGACGAGAATTGTGTGGTTAGATAATTAATTACTATGTTACAAGAAATTAACAATCAAAGCAGACCAAATATATATATATATAAAAGAAAAAGAAAAAAGAAAGAAAGAAAGAATATGTTTGCAAAGATTTTATACTTTGTGTGCTGAAGGAGGCAAAGAACGACAATACTTTTAGTTAAAAAAAATTACAAAAAACCTGAAGACAAATTCCGTACGTAAATTTATTACAGATATAATAAAGATCATGTAAAATAAAAAAAAAAAAATATCTATCTCAAATAGATTAAAAAAAAAAAAAAAAAAAAAAAAAAAAAAAGCCGGGAGGAAGAGGTAGCTTTCATATACTTACATATTTATTTATTTATTTTAAAGTAAGTTACATTGTTCAAAAATACTAATCTCAAATTAGTGAAAATAATCTTATAAAATTAGTGATTTTATAAGATTGAATACTATTTTTGTCAAGACTGAATATTAATAGGAATTTTTAGAAATTAGTCATATTTTATTCAATCAGGTTTTATTTTAAACAATTTGGAGAGTCACTAAATTGCACGATATCATAAAGTGTATGCCATTTAAAGCAACATTGTGGATCGTTCAGATCAGACCGTTTCAAAATGTCAGCCATAAGAAAAGTTCAAAGTGCTATAACTCAATCATTTTGTAAGATATAGACAAAATAAAAAGTGTTCTGGAATCGTTGTTTTAAGTTCTAACACGTAAAAGAAAAATATTTTTCAAATTTTGATTTTTTCGTATTTTATTTTAAATTTAAAATTTTTAAAAAAAATTAAAATGGCCACCATTTTGGAACAAAATTGCGGATGATGCTGGCCAACGAACTCGGTCGAGACATTTGTATGTACTATGTACATACCAAGTTTAATTGAAATCGGTTCATAAATACGCGTGTTATCACGTGGCAAAATCATATCGTTTCAAAATGTCAGCCATAAGAAAAATTCAAAATGCTATAACTCAATCATTTTTTAAGATATAGACAAAATAAAAAGTGTTCTGAAATCTTTGTTTTAAGTTCCAACACGTAAAAGAAAAATATTTTTCAACTTTTAGATTTTCGCATTTAATTTTAAATTTAAAATTTTTAAAAAAATTTAAAATGGCCGCCATTTTGAAACAAAATGGCGGATGATGCTGACCAACGAACTCGGTCGAGACATTTGTATGTACTATGTACATACCAAGTTTCATTGAAATCGGTTCATAAATACGCGTGTTATCACGTGACAAAAATCAGATCGTTTCAAAATGTCAGCCATAAGAAAAATTCAAAGTGCTATAACTCAATCATTTTTTAAGATATAGACAAAATAAAAAGTGTTCTGGAATCTTTGTTTTAAGTTCTAACACGTAAAAGAAAAATATTTTTCAACTTTTAATTTTTTTGCATTTAATTTTTAATTTTAAATTTTTTAAAAAAATTAAAATGGCCGCCATTTTTAAACAAAATGGCGGATTATGCTGACCAACGATTTCAGTCGAGACATTTGTATGTACTATGTACATACCAAGTTTCAGTGAAATCGGTTCATAAATACGCGTGTTATCACGTGACAAAAATCAGATCGTTTCAAAATGTCAGCCATAAGAAAAATTCAAAGTGCTATAACTCAATCATTTTTTAAGATATAGACAAAATAAAAAGTGTTCTGGAATCTTTGTTTTAAGTTCTAACACGTAAAAGAAAAATATTTTTCAACTTTTAATTTTTTCGCATTTAATTTTAAATTTTAAATTTTTAAAAAAATTTAAAATGGTCGCCATTTTGAAACAAAATGGCAGATGATGCTGATCAACGAACTCGGTCGAGACATTTGTATGTACTATGTACATACCAAGTTTCATTCAAATCGGTTCATAAATACGTTAGTTATCGCATGACGAAAATCAGATATATATATATATATATATATATATATATATATATATGGTTATATATATATATATATATATGTCAACATTTGAACGGAGGGTGGTTTTGGGGTCTGGGGGTCATGATCGGTGAAAATATACCAAAATTTTCCGGAAGTGCTTTCCTCCGGACGGCTGCAATAGGTAGCTTTTTACTTTTTGTAATGAAAGCTACCTAAAAGAAAGAAAATGTTAGCATTTTGAAAACGGGAAAGTGGAGAAAATATAAACATGGAGAAAAAGCCGTTTAAAGTTTTCATTTGTATAGGCCAGAGGTTCCCAAAGTGTGCTCCGCGGACCCCTCGGGGCTCCGCCTGAATTTTTCAGGGGCTCCGTGGCGTTCCAGGAAAATAAATAAAACATGAAAGAAATTAGCATACCGTAATTAAAAGATTTTCAAAAGTATGTAGAAATTTTTGTGCGTCAAAAATATGTGTATCTATAACTTGGTTGAAAAATACAATAATACACTTCAAAGCCAGTTAAACATTGGCATTATAAATGTATCTACTTTCTGTATAATATTTTTGGTTTGAATTGCTTTATTTTATATTTCTGCTTTAAATGTGTTTTAAAAATTCGATTTAAAATAAGTTACAAGAAATAGTATTCTGAATTGAATGCACAACCTGAATCGAAACAGAAAAGTCCGGCCAGTGCTGTCAACTCTGTTTGCCGAACAAAAGAGACAACAGTTTAGTTCTTTGGAGCTCCGCCTATTTATACGTTTATTCTTAATTCTTATTAAATACTTAACTTTTACTAAAATATTTTTAAATGACCATAACATTAAGTTTGAAAAAATATCAGAAAGTATTCAAAATCATCTCGAAGCTCTGATAAATTCATTTAAGCATTACATTCTAGCTGATCAAAATAAGATGCTGGACGATTTTAAATGGATAATAAAGCCATTCAGTGTAAAAACAAAACCACACAGCTTAAGCTCTGAGGAATACGAATCTCTCATTGATGTAGCATGTAGCATATCAAAGCGATATATAAATCTCTTTTCAAAGTAAGCGTATCACTGAATTTTGGTGTCATTTGACAGGTGAATACACAATCTTGTCAGAGCAAAATTAATTTTACTCTCATTTTCAAAAACATATCTGTGTGAAGTTCGTTTCTCCAGTTACACAAGTATCAAAACAAAATACAGAAACCGGTTGAATACAGAGCCAGAGATCACTTACTATTGTCGAACATTGCGCCGGATAATAAAGTATCTGTCCAAAATAATTCAAGCACATTTTTCACACAAAACTTTTATATATTTTTGTTCGTAAAACTTATGCAGAATGATAATAAAAAATTACAGCATTTAATATTTGTATATGT
Source organism: Maratus speculifer (assembly GCA_964019185.1). Lineage (NCBI taxonomy): Eukaryota > Metazoa > Arthropoda > Arachnida > Araneae > Salticidae > Maratus > Maratus speculifer. The sequence goes on from OZ025295.1 coordinate 205,990,876, forward strand.
TGCATATTGTATTTTTTTTATTTGTGGAATTTTTATTTCCTTAAATGTTTATTTTTATTAATTTGTACTTGTGGGATGTTGTTCTGTACTTAAAATATAGAACAGAGATGTTACAGACACATTTTTATTGTAGACGTCACAGCACAAAACACACTATATACAAATCGCAAGACGAGCGCTTCTCAATCAATTGAATATTCATAAAAATTACTTAGCACAAAGAACATCTCTAAGAGAGATGTATTGGAACACACATCCCAATCTTACATCTTAACTACAAACTCAATTACTTCACTTCATTTCATGTCTTTTTAGAAAGGAAGGCAAAATATCTCAAGATATTTTGCCGAAGGTGGCAATAGCGCCACCTATAGATACTATAATTTAGGGAAGGCAGTCACCCTGTTACAGCCTCCCCCTCTGGTTCCGCGAACGTCCCGGTGTGGAACCAGTAATTTTCTTTGGTGGCCTACCGCGTTTCCTAATGGGTGCGACAGGCACTATGTCAGAGTCATTACATAGTTTTAAGGCAGAAGTGTGACATGTAGCAAGTGGATCATTTGGATTGTCCATACTTGCTATGACAAAAGTGGTGGGTGATTTTTGAGTTAAAATGATGTAAGGTCCATCACGTTTAGGCATGAACTTCGACGTTTTGTTGTTAGAGGCTTTACTTATTGGATGCAAGTCAACCCAAACTTTGTCTCCTGGAACAAAACTATGTCCCGGTTTCCGACTACGGTCAGCAAATTTTTTCCTCTGATCTTGCTTAGATTCAACTTTGTCTTTGATTTCTTTGGTGAATTTTGCGAATTTCTTGAGATATGGAGTAATCTCAGGCACAAAATTATCATTTTGAATTACAGCACGAATGTCATGCTGAACATCATCCGTTGTTCTCAATTCTCTTCCAAACTGCAAGAATGCTGCTGTTTCTCCAGTAGTGTCACACTTAGCAGTATTTAGTGCAAAACGGATTGTTGGAAGCTTTTCTTCCCAAGAGCAGTGATCATTTTCTACTAATATAGCTAATCTCGGCTTGAGATCTCTATTTTTCCTCTCCACAGGATTAGCCTGGGGATGGTATATGGGAGTTGGATTTTGTTTGATACCTAAAAGAAAACAAAGTTGTTGCATCACACTACTAACAAATTGGGGTCCGTTATCACATATTATACGTCTCGGTAGACCATATCTAAGGATAACTTCTTCAAGCAACGTAGTTGCACACTGGGCTGCAGTAGCATGTGTAAGGGCAAACAATTCCACCCATCTTGTTGCACAGTCTTCTACTATAAATATCCACCTTTTACCGTTTTTACTTTTTGGTAAAGGACCAAAAAGATCAATTGATAGAACTTCAAATCTTTGCGAATACACTGGTGTTTGTAACAAACCGGATGGTTTTTGATTAGAAGGCTTATACCTATTGCATTCAGCACAATTTTTGACATAGTTTGAAATGTATGAACGCATTCCAGTCCAATAATACCTTTTGGATATTCTATTTAACGTTCCTTCAGCACCGTAGTGACCAGCCGTAGGTGAATCGTGGTGTTCTTTTAAAATTTTCTCCCTTTCATGTGATGGGACAACTAGTTGAGCTTCTTCTGATTCCGAACTTGGAGAATACCTGTATAAAACTCCTTGATTCATAATATAACCGCGATCAGTCCAGTTAGTATAGTCAAGGGTTTTTTCTTCATCTTCGAAAGTTTTAATAATTTTCTTTAATTCTTCATCTTTCATTTGTTCAGCACGTAAATCACTTGATGATTTAGAAGGAATATCAACTACTATAGCGCAAATATCGCAACTTTCTTTATTGGTGTGATCACAAGCAGGACGAGAAAGCATGTCAGCTATGACGTTAGCTTTGCCTGGAATATATTCTATTTTCAAATTAAATTCTTGTAATTGCAAAGCCCATCTGGCAAGTCTTCCAGAAGGTGACTTTAAACTCATGAGCCATCGGAGAGGCTGGTGGTCGGATGCCACAGTAACTTCTGTTCCATCAATATATCCTCTGAATTTATTAAGAGCCCAGACAACAGCAAGTGCTTCTCTTTCTGTGGTGTGATAGTTGCGTTCTGCAGCAGTCAACAATCTACTTGCATACTCAATCGGATGCTCTTCAGGACCTTCACCCTGTAGAAGTACTGCTCCCAGAGCATAACTACTTGCATCAGTTCGAATGAAAAAAGGTTTAGTTTCATCAGCTTGTTTCAATATTGGAGCTGAAACGAGGCATTGCTTCAAGGTTTGAAATGCATTTTCTTCATCAGCACCCCAGTGCCATTCCGCATTCTTTTTTGTGAGATTACTAAGTGGTCTGGATATTTTTGCAAAGTCTTGTATAAAACGGCGATACCATGAACATGTCTGCAGAAAGGATTGCAGTTGTTTTATATTCTTCGGAGGTGGGATCCTCACAATAGCATCAACTTTCCCAGGATCAACTTCTAGGCCATTAGGTGTGATCCAGTGTCCTAAATATTTTACTCTGGTACAAGCAAAGTTGCATTTTTCTCTATTTGCAGAAAGTTTCCATTTGTCTAATCTTTTAAAAACAGCTTCAAGATCAGCTAGATGTTGTTCAAAACTTGATGATAAAACAATTAAGTCATCAAGATAAGTGAGAATATTTACATCTGGGAGTCCTTTGCGAAAGCTATCCATTGTCCTCTGAAACGTTGCAGGGGCATTGCGGAGACCAAACGGCATTCTTCGAAAGCGATATGTTCCTAGAGGGCATACAAAAGCAGTTTTATCTCGATCAGGTTCATAGACACTCACTTGATAGTAACCAGCATTCAGATCCAGCGTTGTCATGAACTGAGCAGTTTTCGCCTGATGCAAAAGATCGTCCATACGAGGGAGTGGATAGGTATCTGGTATAGTAACTTCATTCAGCTTCCTGTAGTCTACACATAAGCGAACACTACCATTTGGCTTAGGAATGAGTACTATTGGTGCAGAGTATGGAGACTCGCACTCTTCAATAATTCCTTTGGCTAGAAGATCATCAATTTGGGTTTTACACAATTCTTTCTTTGCCGGTGATAACCTGTAAGGAGGTAGTGAAATAGGACGATGGTCTCTGGTATTTATATGATGTTCGACGACGGGTGTTGCTTCTCCCCCTGGTCGAAAGGTATTGGAAAATTTTTCAAGTAAGTCATTAAGCCTTTTTCTTTGTATCTCAGATAGATGCTGACCTTCTGTTTCTCTTAACATAACCGAGTTAACTGTGGCAGTTGGTGCTGAGATTTCAGGCGTCGTAATGAAAGGATCATCAGAAAAGGGAATTTTACGTTTAGGATTGTTCTGGAAATACCAACTTTGGCTTCTCATGTCTAGCACGATCCCCATTTTATTTAAAAAATCTATGCCTAACAATGTTCTATTTCCCTGGGCTTCGGGTAAGGCAAAAATCGTTGTACTAGTTGTACGACCTTCTATTTCAACTGTGATTGTTGCTTGAAGAACGTTGGTTTCTTTTCGTAGTCCATCAGCAAGTGTTATGCTTACACCGGTGTCTTCGAACACAGTTCCTTGGTCACACAGAATCTTGTATAACATTTCCCCAGCAATGCAATGAGTAGCTCCTGTATCTGCGCAAGCAACCCCTGTAACACCATTTACCTTTATGTATAACAAAGGTGTTGCTTGAGTATTGACAGAACAAGATTTGAGATGAAGGGAACGAAAATTTGCTGATTGCGTCTGCGTAGAAGTAGATGGAGAACAATTAGGACATTTGGCTTTGACAAAACCTTGTTTACCACAGCCATAACAATTTATAATCGGACGCTTATCATTGTTTTCGTATCTTGAATTTGTATATTTTGAAGTAGAATGATTATTTTTATAATTTGAAAAATGTTCGTTAGTTTCATGTTTGGGTGTTTGATTTTTCCATAACTCTTGACCATTTGAATTTTTCGGCAAAACATGTTTCTGCGCTTCACACGTTTTTGGATAACTTGCTGACTTTTGAGAAGAAGGTTTAATGTTTTCGTAAATGTCTAGCTTTTCAGCCAACACGACAGGATCATTTAACTTGTCCCAACCATCTAAATAATGATTTTTATATTCATGTGGACACTTTTTCTTAATCTGATCAGCGATTATTAGTTCAGTTAGTTTTTCAAATGAATTGATTTCTAATTCGGATAACCAACCCTCAAAATAATTTCTAAGTTCAAAATAAAAATCTTTCCAAGTAGAATTTTCTCGTTTTTGATGTCGGCTAAATAATACTCTAAATTTTTCTGCTGTCAACTTAAATCTTTTAAGCAATATGTCACGAATATAAGAATAATTTTTGAACATTTCTTCTGGTTCTCTGGCGATTAGTTTACCAATGTCGTTCGGAAGTACGGCAATTAATTGAGAAACCCAAAATTCTTTGGAGACATTAAGCATTTTCATTTGACGTTCAAACATTGTCAAAAACAAAGACATATCATCCTTTTCAGGAATAAATGTTGGCAAGATATTTTTAATATCTATACGCATCTGGTCTATTTGATTTTGTGGTACTGTTGTCGCGGTAGGGTTTTGAGCATGTAGCTTAAGCTTTTCTAGCTCATATGCTCTTTCCTCTGCAATACGTTTATCCTGAATCATTTGTTGTTCTGCAATTTCTTGTTTTTTGCGATCTTCCACGATAGCAATAAATGCCTCTTTAACAAATTGTTCGTCGTCTTTAAGCAGTTGACACTTCATAATTTTCTCACGTAACACTGATAGTTTATCATCTTTATCTACATCTAACTCTAATTCTGTGCCCAAATTAAACAAATCGATTTTTTTTCCTTTAGAAAGAAATGCCATTTTTCCCAAATTGTTGTTGATATTGTTGATTTATGCTTAAATTAGAAAACTATTAGATACGTGACCCATTAAATAATAAGAACAAAATGACTACCTTCCCCTTACAGGTAAATAAAACATGTAAATATAGATAAATTTTCATAAATAAATGTTAAAAAAAATGCAGGAAATAATTTAAAACATACTAAAATATACCACTAATGAGCTCATGAAAATATTTAGAAGAAATATTATTATACGTTAAAATTCAACCTTTTTACCAAATTAGCTTACCAATGACATAAATCATTCATTTTAAATATATGAAATATTATAGGTACTTCATTGCGAAATAATTATCAACCACACATAAATATGAAAACAACTCGAAATATGAATAAAGAACTTACTTTACATCTAAAAAATAAACAACATACGAAATAATAAAATTTATCAAAATCATTTTTAAACTCTGTGCACAGATTAAAAAACAAAAACAAAATTCACTTACTCAGAATCCTTGCTTTTAAAAACAATATAAAAAAAAATCTCTTTCAATTTCAGAAAACCAATGTTTCTTAATAATCTTATTCAAAATCAACATAAAACAAAACAAACAAAAAAAATTATATATATATATATATGAAACAGCATTTATCTTAATAAATAAAAGAAAATGAAAACTTTTTTCCGCAGCTGGCCAGCAAAAAAAAGAGAAACAAACAAACAATCAAAAAAAATAATTTCAACTTTTACCGGTAAAACAAATAAAAGAAAAATTATTTATTGTCATGACAATATTTTTCAATTATTTCCAATGTGAAGGGTACGGATTACCCTTTTCGAATGCATTTTCTTGCTTTTTTGTCAGGATGACGCACTTAAAACACACAATTGAAGAAGAAGAAAGCACTATTAAAAATAAGAACAGAAGCTTGATTCATTGTAGATTTGACAACACCTTTAAAATGGGTACAGATTACTCTTTTTTTTTATACTTTCTTGAATTTTGTCGCGATGATACTACCACACATAACTGATATTAAAGAAATTAGCACAAAACTGGAGTATATCTTGATACTTGATATTGCACATTATATAATAGAACTTTTTGGAAATCACAGGATGAATTGTTCTTGACGAACACGGCACTTGAGAACACAAAATTTCCTTTATTGTCGAGGTGACAATAATTTAGAAGTGAGTACGGATTACTCTACTTTAAATATAATTTCTGGAATTTTGTCAGGATGACAACAGCGAACTTGGCCCAAAGACTTTGAAAGCACAAAATTTTTCCGAAAGAACTCCATTTTACGTTGGGCGCCAGTGTGGGATGTTGTTCTGTACTTAAAATATAGAACAGAGATGTTACAGACACATTTTTATTGTAGACGTCACAGCACAAAACACACTATATACAAATCGCAAGACGAGCGCTTCTCAATCAATTGAATATTCATAAAAATTACTTAGCACAAAGAACATCTCTAAGAGAGATGTATTGGAACACACATCCCAATCTTACATCTTAACTACAAACTCAATTACTTCACTTCATTTCATGTCTTTTTAGAAAGGAAGGCAAAATATCTCAAGATATTTTGCCGAAGGTGGCAATAGCGCCACCTATAGATACTATAATTTAGGGAAGGCAGTCACCCTGTTACATACTTATTTAAAAATTCTATCCTAGTTATCAAAATTGTATTTAATTTTTAAAGCAATATCTGTCGCTTAAAACGTCTTATAAAAAAAAGATCTTGTATAATTTAAAATCCCTCACTAGATTCGTTTGTGTGTGATATGTGCATATATATTTATTTTTATTTTTATATGTTTGATTTTTTTAAATCTATTTATGTTGCTTGTATTAATTTTTAGTTATTTAATTTTTTATACTGTTTTTTATAATAAAATAATGTTTGTCGCTGAAAACATATTTTTATTGCATCTTCTATCATTTAAAGACCTTTATTAGATCCGTATTACATTTGTGTACATTGTGTATATGTATTTTTATATAAATTTAAATTCTTTAATCTGTTTATGTTATTTGTATATTTAAATTTTCTAAACTGTTTTTCTCTGTACAACAATGTTTGTCGATTAAAACGCCCTTTTATGAAATATTTTGTATTATTTAAGAAACCCCTCATAGATTTATTTAATATTTATGTACGCTGTGTATATAGTTCTTTTCTTTTCGTAACTTTAATTGCTTTAATCCGTTTATTATATTCTTATAATTTCTTAGTTGTTTAAATTTTTATGCTGTTTTTCATAATTGAACTTATTTTTAAAAGCAATGTATATTGCTGAAACTGGATTTTTTAAGCATCTTGTGTCTTTTTACAACCCTTCTTTAAAATTTTCTTTTAATTGGTCTCTGCCACATTTCCAATCAGAAATAAGTCTGTAGCGATTTAATAGATATATTTTGGTTTACATTTGTCATCATATTAAATAATTTAAAAATTTGCTCAGCTGCAACCATTGATTAGATTTTTTGTCAATGAGTACCCGTTCTGATATAAATTTAATTCCACCCATGTATCCCATTTTATTAGAAAAGCTTTTGAACTAGTTGCAGTTCGTTTAACCCTTTGAAGGACAGTAGGATATATTTTATCCCACCTAATTTAAACGAGATTCTCAGCAGAAACTTTTTTATATTTTTAACTTTGGCGGCGAGTTATTAGGAATTGCCTTTTCCTATTTTAAACAAAACTTTACGATTTTTCCGGTGAGAATCCAATATTACAGAGACATTAACGCTTGCGCCTCAAGGAGTTAACATGTGTAGTTTTTAACTGCATGTCTGTTTTGAGGAAGAAACAATGACGAAAGAAAGTTTCTTTTAAAACTCTAATTAATAGCCAAATACTTTAAATAAAATGTCCAAAAAAGTGAATAATGTTGCACCAAACAATACAGCTTATAGATTTTTCCCCGCCCACTTAAACACTAAAACGATGACTTAATTCTGAATGTATATGTTTAACACATTCGCTGCCGATCACGCGCCAGCGCGTGATAAGGCGTCAACGTTAAATGGCCACTCACGCGCCAGCGCGTGATGTGGGGTGATGTCTAATAGCAGGTCAAGCGCTCGCGCGGAAAATCTTTCACTGATTCTTTGTTATAAAAAGTAAACCGGCATCTGGGAAAAACCCATTTCTACAGTGCAGCATTAACCCTTTGAGGCGCGCTGGTTTCATAGATATACCGCTTAATTTTAATTCCCAAACGCCACATTTGCACCGGAATTATGTTTTAAAAATCCCTGTCGACTGGGCCTATAGGCGGAGGTAGATTTCGAAGAGTGCTCAATTCAACAAAAAAAATATATGATTAGAGATAAACCCAATTTAATAACTTCAATTGGCCGTTTATGAAAAATTTTTAATTTCATTTTTCTTCAAAAACTGGTTTTATCAGAATCATCTTAAGAAAAATCCAGCTCAAATGCCCGTTTTGGCAACATATTTTGAAATAGATTCTGAATTTATTAAAAAAATCGACCAAAACAGTACATTATACAGCTCCTAAATAACAAAAAACTGTCAGTTGAATGCATTTGAGAAAAAAATTGAATTTAAAAATGAGTCATAAAATAACCTATTTGTTGTTTGAATACATACTTAATTCTTTATTCATGATTGCTCGGAAAATTTTGTGCGAAATACTCACTTTGACAGCATTTAAAAAAATATATTCTATCTTTATCAAAAAACTGGCCAATGCGTCACAGTATATAGCTCCTAAATAAGAGGATCTGTAAATTGGATGCGTTTGAGAGCGAAAATGGATTTTAAAACGAGTCATAAAAAACGCAATTTGCTATGTGAAAACTTCCTTAAATTTTCAAATCACGAAGACTTCGGGAAATTCTGTTCAAAATACCCTTTTTGGTAGCCTTTTTTAAAATATATTCTGTCTTTATCAAAAAACCGATCAATGCATCACATTATATAGTTCCTAAATAAGAGGATCTGTAAATTGGATGCATTTGAGAGCAAAAATGGATTTAAAAACGAGTCAGAAAAAAACGCAATTTCTTATTTGAACACTTCCTTCAATTTTCAATCCCGATGACTTTCAGAAATTCTGTTCAAAATACCCTTTTTGGTAGCCTTTTTTGAAATATATTCTGTCTTTATCAGAAAATTGACCAATGCGTCACTTTATACAGTTTCTCAATAAGAGGATCTACCATTTGGATGCGTTTAGAATCAAAAATAATTTAAAAATGAGTCAGAATATAAGCAGTTTGGATTTGAGGTTTTTTCTCCAACTCCTATTTTTGTTTAATTTCTTTTTGCTATACAAATTGATCCTATGAAAAACTTGTCAATATAAAAGTTGTAGATATTTTTGAGAAGATGTAAAATAAATTTAATCAGATTTGATATCTTAAAAATTGACGGAGTTATGGATTTTTCTCTTTTTTCAGCGCCCTTTTCCTTTTCGTTTTTAATTTTTTTCGCCGGTAAAAGTTGGTCCTATCAAAAACTTGTAAATACAAAAGTTTTAGATAGCTTTAAGAACATTTACAAAAAATTTAGTTGGACTTGATATCTTAAAAATTGACGAAGTTATGAATTTTTTTCTCTCAAAATCCCTGTTTTTTTCGCCACTTGAGCCCACTTCTAAATTTATCAAAAATCTCTCATGCATATACTTTTGGCCCATTTTTAAGAAGTAATATAAACTTTAAACCGATTCGATATCTACTTTAATTAAGAAGTTATGGCGTTTTTTCGGTTTTCACAAAAACGCCCCCTATTCCGACCCCCTTGGTCCGATTTTGCCCATTAACGAACTTAGCCAAGATTTTATCCCCTTTGATTTTATGTACAAGTTTGGTGGAGATTGGTGAAAAATTATAGAAGTTATCGTGTCCATAAAAAAGTGAGATATATATATATATATATAGATAGATAGATAGATAGATAGATAGATAAACTGGTGCGATTGCAATAGGTAGTATTTCTTACGAAATCTACCTAAAAATTAAGGTTTATTGAATGCGTGATATATAGGGTTTTATTTACAGGGCTTTATATATAGGGCTTTATTTACAAATAAAGTTGTTTTCAAATTCCGGTGACAGTCATTAATTTCAACATTTAAGCAATGAATTTGTCCTGCGCCGCAAAGGGTTAACTATCGTTACATCTTCACGTAAGCGGCAGCGAACGTGTTAAATTTGCTCAAAAAAAAAAAAAAAAAAGAAGGCGAGAGACGATTCATCTTCGTTGCATGTTTAAAAGTACAGTAAAACCCCGATAATTTGGATTAACTGGGACCGGACCCAGACTATTATCCGGACCCAGATAAAACATACTTACAGAAAATCACCTTTATGTGAAACTTATTGAATATTTACAGACAGTAAAAATGTTTACTTTGCTTAATTCTTCCGAAAAGATTTCAGAAATTTTTTTTTTTTTAGACGATGAAACAAGCTAATGTTATGGAAATTAACCTAATCGCTTCTCAAACTCGAAAAAAAATGACCAAACCGATCTGGATTATCCGGAGATCCGAATTAACGGGGTCCGAATTAGCGGGGTTGTACTGTATAAGAAACTTAAGGATGAACGAAAAAATATTCCATAAACGCTTGATTCTATTACGAGTAGACGGGACTAGCGAAAACGTATTACATAATTACTCATCAATAATTAAAACTGGGCTTTTTTTTTTTTTTTTTTTTTTTACGAGTAGCTTATGGGAATTACATAGAAGTACCTCTCTGCTAACGAAAACGGTACAACTTACTTTTTTTTCTGTGTCTGTGTGGCTTTCGCCATTAGAATTTCTGTATCAGCAAAAAGCCAAACAGAACTTTTTCGTCCAATGTTAGAAATTACTGGTTCAGGTTTTTATTCAACATAGGCTTGCTTCATATTTGCTTCATAGGCATAAAAAAAAAATAATTTGTAAACCACAGAGTATAGTTGGGTTCAGGGGCTCCGCCTTAAAAAATTTTCCCAAAAAGGGCTCCGCGAGCCCAAAAGTTTGGGAACCGCTGGTATAGGCAATTGCGTTGGTTGTAATAACAAAATTTGCAATATCTCACAATATAATTACTGTATGGGTAAAAATGAGGTGTTAAAATATCCACAATTAAACAGGTTTTCATTTAATATGTAAAAATATCGACATTTTAATCAATTTTAAGATAAACTGTCCGATTAAAATTTTGCCTAGAAATGTATACAAAACACTTTAAGAATAATTTTAGATGTAAAATAGCAGCCATTTAAGAATATCTGTAATTAATTGGTTGATGGAATTGAGCTGTGTCCTGTCGACCCAGATTTCATTGAATTTTATACACTATATTGCCATTGATTATGGGACACTTGCGATTTTAGACATTTTACTAAATATCTAAAAAAATGCATGAGGAATCATCTCGAAACTCTTAGTGTATAAATATAATAGTATACGTCATACATCTCAATGAAGAGTTTTTACCGAAACTCCATAGGGGACCGTCAACAAATTAAAAAATAATGAACATCTTTTGAATAACCCTGTCAAAACTAATGTAGCAAAAGCGCTCAAACTCTAGATTATGATTGAATGCCTTATTGTAATACACTGTGTTCATTTTTATGCAAATAGCATGCATACTCGAAGAGTAATTAAGGTTTTTATAAAAATGGCCCCAAATTTTTCTAACTTTTTTCCTTATAATTTTCAGAGTTCTTAATATAAAATAATACTTTTTTCAGAAAATATGACAAACAACATTGCACACAGTACCCTGTAATCAGAATTCAAAAATAATAAAAATTGTATGAAAAATGAGTAGGTTTACTAAATACTTTTTTACTGCGCATGCGTCAAAGATATCAAAATTTCATTTGCATATTATGTTAGCTAAATGTATAGAGCAACTTTTGTAAAAGTCCCAAAATTATAGCTTGAAAATTCTGAAAGTAATCGTCTATAGAAAAAGGACAAAATCCGTTGTTTCCAAAATGAAGCAAAAAAATGAGGGATTTTATCCAAAAGTAGTCGTAAAATCCCGTATTGTGTATTCTATATCGACACTAATCAATGAATATATGGATACAACCCCTCTTGTTTTTGCTTCATTTTGAGAATAACGGATTTTCAACTTATTCAATTGACGATTATTTTCAGAATTTTCAAGTTATGATTTTGTGACTTTCACAAAAGTTGCTCTATACATTTAGCTAACATAATATGCAAATGAAATTTTGATATCTTTGACGCATGCGCAGTAAAAAATTATTTAGTAAACCTACTCATTTTTCATACAATTTTTATTATTTTTGAATTCTGATTACAGGGTACTGTGTGCAATGTTGTTTGTCATATTTTCTGAAAAAAATATTATTTTATATTAAGAACTCTGAAAATTATAAGGAAAAAACTTGGAAAAATTTGGGATCATTTTTATAAAAACCTTAATTACTCTGCGAGTATGCATGGTATTTGCATAAAAATGAACAAGGTTTATTACAATAAGGCATTAAATCATAATCTAGAGTTTGAGCGCTTTTGCTACATTAGTTTTGACAGGGTTATTCAAAAGATATTCATTCTTTTTTAATTTGTTGACGGTCCCCTTTGGAGTTTCGGGAAAAAATCTTCACGGAGATGCATGACTTATACTATTATATTTATACACTAAGAGTTTCGAGATGATTCCTCATGTATTTTTCTAGATATTTAGTAAAATGCCTAAAATCGCAAGTGTCCCATAATCAATGGCAATATAGTGTATATCCCGGCTTGGACCAAAAATGCGAAAAAAATGCAGACAAACTGTATGGCATGGTATGTTTGCTTTTATAACGGGAAAATGCACGGGTGTTTAGCTTTTACGACGAGCCTGGCGAAAATTTTTTAATTTGATACAATGTTAAGTTCAAGAATAATATATATAAAAAAATTCTTTGTTTATACGCATTCATTTACAAAAATGCTCGCCAAACACTTTTTAATAAGGTCAAAGTGAGCAGATGAATTTTCGTATGTCTTATCTTTTCTTGAATCCTATTTCGCCTTCGAATAAACATTGAACGGAAGTAAATGCACAAAACGCTTTAGACTAAGATATTCGTCACCATTAATCACTTCTGGTTGAATTCTCTTGTCTCAGAGTAAGGAATAAAGTTTCAATTAACATTAAACATGTGAAAATTTAATGTAATGTGGACATGATGAAAAATCGGATCATTTAGCGTCATGCGTAGGGGGTTTCGCGCAGTGCTGAAGCCAGAATTCAGTTCTAGGGGGTGTTTTCAGTTTCTGAAAGAAGGTGTTTGCCGGTTATTTGAATCGCCAATTAATACAATCGGTACTAATTAGAGTATTCATTAATATGATACTTAAACTAAAAGAGCATCTGTGTGGAAGGAAATCATCATTCTGTTAGCATAATGCGTCCCAGAAAAAGTGATTTATTTTAAATAACCAATTTTTACCTAATTAATCCATGTAATATGCACTTGCACAGTTTTAAGTAGAATTTTCGCCATTTAATTGAATCACTTTATTAAATGAAATCTGATATAATAAAGCGGTGGATTCCGAAATACGACAAAACGTTTAAATATTAAGTTTGGTTTTGATTCATATAAGTGGCAATTATAGAGCTTTCTTAACTCTGGAAAGTGTTTTAACTCCCCCTCCCCTTGGCTGCGTCACTGTTTCAGCGTGATGGGTCTCGGTATCTCTGAAAATCGGTATATCCCGCTTAAATTGGAACACCTAGCAACAATAAGTTCATGTTGCAATAATTCATGCAGCTCATAGATTTTTCGCAATTCCAGATGAAAGAATTTTCACAAAAAAATTGACCACAAGTATGTACCTGATAAAAAAAAAAAAAATAAAATAAATAAATAAAAATACGCATTTGAATATGAATGAATGTTTTACTGCATGAGAAATACAGTAGTAAGAAATGTGATCATAGATTATCATTTCTTAACGTATCATTATTTCTTCTTTCGAAATATGACAAAATTTTCTTTTTTCTATGCGCACATTAACACATGCATTTTATTTGTGGTAGTTTATGTACAGCGTACAGCTACAGATTACATGTGCATATGTTGGGAGGTATCCACTATTCAAAGAGGCATAAGCGTACAAATATACAAATGTTAGGAATTGAAAAAGTGATAACTAAAGATGACTAGAGATGATTTTTTTTCGGAAATCTCTATTATGAATGTGCGATTAGACAGTTTCTGAAGAACAACACCTGCTAATTTCATGCATTTCCAAACAAAAATAAATTAAAATTTATGTCATCAAACTACCTCCTTTTGATTTGAAAACAGTCTTGAGACCCAACCCAAACTCAAAACATTGAAATTCAACCCTATCCAAAACGGACCCGGAACAAAAATATATCGCCAACCAGACCCAATGAGATTAAAGAAGGTAATCAAAAAGTCGATCCTATGCTAGACTCTATTATGTTGTATTTGGGCTAAAATTTCCACGCCGAGAATGTCAGAATGTCGCAATAAAAAAAATTTCATACTGTTTTAAGAAATTTCTGTTTTGTGACAAAGAATGTTAGGAAAATTTGGCCTTAGGTTCATTCTTTTTACTTATTTTACTTACTTATTTTAAATAAAAGGGATTTATAAATTCAATTTCTAATATATACGTTAATAATAAAGGACTAGGCAGTACAGCTATCAGAACACCCACTTAATTTGATGAAGATGATGCTTTAGGTGCAAGTATTTTGGATAATTGCTCTGTTTTCTTTATTTATTTATTTATTGCGAGGGATGGGCGAATAAAAGTGTAAATTTTCATGTTTTACTGAGTAAAGTGAAAACTTAGTTGAATTCACTGATTATTTTGAGAGCGTAGAATCCTGCGCTGTTTAGGTTGTACCCGATCCAAACTCGGAAATCCTATATTCACTCAACCTGAACAACTTAAAAAATAGCTGACCCAAACCCGACAAACTTCGAACCAAAACCGATAGGCTTCAAGCCGAATATCATTCCAAAATGAAAAAAACAAAATCAATATAGTAATGGAATAATGGAAAAGTAGCCTACAATTATATCTTAGTATCAACGATATGTAAATTTATAATCTATTTTTGAAAATTTTTAGAGAAATCAGCTAGAATCGAACCAATCCGCCAGAAACAGTTAAAACTATACCCAACTCAAAAAGTAAAATGAATCCGAACATCACTAAAACAATGTTCACTTTACCCGGATTCGACTTTAATAGCCAGTCGGATTGGATTAATTTGTTCAACCCGATACTGGACTCCACCCGAAACCCGATCCGACCCCGACAAAAAAATATTTCGATCTTAAACCGACTCGAATCCAATTCTCAATGACAAAAATTAAGACCAACCCGATTCAGTCCTGACTACCAGATGCGTCAAGTTCAGTTTGCCCGACACGATGCAGCATTTTACATGCCATCGAATCCCCCCTCCCCCCCCCAAAAAAAAAATAATAATTTTTGTTCTCCGTACTCCGCATCCGTAATAATTCAAAATAGCTAAGTCAAACGTAAATTCACAATCAGGGGAAACTGATCCGCAATTTCACGTAGTTATAAAAAATAACATTTGATCATAACTTCAGTTTAAATTTTATTTTGTATATTAAAAAAATAACATGTGAAGAGCCATCATGTATCAAATTACGTAGATTTTTATCTGGAGGAATTTAGGCATTTCTTTTACGAAAAATTCTGAAAGAATCAAAATTCAATCAGAAACCGATTCATAGATACCCGGAAAAATTAATTTTGTGAATCCGACTGATTTTCAAAGACAAAAAAATTACTTTGAATGTGACCTAATTCGAGCGAACTAAAATTCATAAGGCAAAATATTTTCCCCGACGACTTTGAATTTTGACCCCGACGGGGGGGCCAGGCATGCCCGACAGGGGGGCATATGCCCCCCCGGCCCCCACGCTGGCGCCGCCCTTGACCTTCAAGTACAATTCTTGAAAAAAGAGCAAAAAAAAAGGGATAATAATTCCTTATTTTAATCTACCGATCCAACAGAAATTTATGTTAATCTGGAGGATATTGTTATGAAACTACCAAAGCCTAGACCTCTGGGAACTGCCAGAACTAAAGGACTGTTGTCGTTTGATATTAGCTTCAGCCAATATGTAGTAAAAAAAAAAATGTATCAATGAGTTTTCAAATGAAATATGTTTGGAATAATTTTTTTACCTGTCCCATTCACCCCCACCATGGGGATGAATGAGACAGTATGCATGCATGTTTAAAAAAATTATTAAAAATTTAAAAAACAATTGTTTATTGAATTTAGTATGTCAATAAGTTGCTAAATGCTGACGTATTCTTTAAGCAATATTTTTTAAAGTAACAACTGTATACAACTTAAGCTATTAGTAAAAATATAAAAATTGTCCCATTCATCCCCACTCTCCCCTATATGATTTTTTCAAATTTGGCATTGACAGTGAGCTGCAGCCAAGAAGGGACCCCTTGTGCTTCTCATGCTGAATTAGAAGCACTTGTCAAACACTTTTTTATATTTAAAAACATATTGATCTTTTTTGGTGCTGGTCGGAGCATTTTTTAATACTAATCATTTTTGAAATTTTTTGATAAAAACTGAAGATTTTTTATACCTTGAAAAGCAAAACATTTGCTGCTGTCAAAATTTTATTGTTGTATGAAAATAACAAAGAAAGTCATTGAATTACCGTATAAAATGCGTCATATCTGAAAAATAAACCAAAGAGTCGAACGAAAAAATTTCAGTCTATTCACAATTTTAGTCAAAGAATGAAAGTTACAGAAGTTTAAAAGTACCATTACACGTAAAAATTTAAAGCGACAAAAATCGCCTGCGTTTTTTCTTTTTCTAAGCATTTCATTGGATGTTCGTGAAAAGGCTTTGCCATCATCTGGATTTCAAAGTATTTGATTGGCTGTACTGGCGACTCCCTTGATTTCAGGCATCAAAGACGCTCCGACACAAAGTAGGTGCTTGCTTTCCGAGGAATTCCCCTGGAACCATACGATAATATAGAGACGACTGGAATTTGTAGCGATTTTGATCCCCCGTGTAATAGCACTTTAAAAGTACTATTACACGAGGGGTCAAAGTCGTTTCAAATTCTAAGTAAGATAACGCTCGACCATATACTGTACAACTCTCGCAACAATGTCTACAATAATATAATGCCCTCCCATGGTCAGCCAAGTCACCAGATCTTGCTCCAATATAGGATGTTAAGAACATATTGGAAAGGCGACTTCAGAATTCTGCCGAACTACACTGTAAAAAAAAATCTGCAAACATACAAAATTATTTTTTGTAAAGCCACAGAAATCTGCAAGTTTACTAAAATTGCATCTGTAACCAGGGTATTATATTTACCAGCGCATAGCACAAATACATGAAATATCTTAGTTTCACCTGTCAGCCAATCAGAAAGGGCCTCAGTAGTGACGTGATCATTGTTTACGCGGCCACAAGGGCGTAAAAGTCTTCCATCTTGAATCCGTTATTGAGTAGAATTTCTAGTTAAAAAGTAAGTAAATATTTATTCTTAATGTGTTAAAGTTTGTTTTAACCTCTTCAGTCCTGACTTCGTCCCCAGGAGACACTTATGAACACTCTTTACTTTTTTAAAAATGCTTCTAGAATTGTTAAGATTACTTTTAGACCTTTTTTAATGAATGCGTGCATATTATAAGCATCGATAACTCTGATAAGGGTATTTGATTTTTTGTTATAATGTAGCATGATCTAGCAAGTAAATCTTTCTGTTATTTCCTGTTAATTACATATATTATTGTCAGATAACTATTCTTTACGTAGGTATTTATTACAAATGCGAAATTTCTAATGTTTAATGTAACAGATAAAACTTCCCTTCTATTTTTCTCAAATTTCCCTTCTGCTTTTTTGCCTCCTTCTCCAAAGTACAAAAGATTAAAGTGTTTAAAACTTATTTCTACACTTTTTGTTACTTTATAGTGAATAATCAATCCTAAATTTCATTAGCAATTGATAACATCACTTTCATTTCATTAAAAATTTCATCTGAATTTCACCCTCAAAATATTCGTTTCCGAAGTTTGTCAATCCCACACATTAACAGCATCTAAAGTTTAAAAAAATCTGTAAAACTTTTAAATTTAAAATAAATAAAATCTGCTCTATGTGTTACTTTATTTTCACAATCAATTGCCAAATAAGATTTTTCTTATCGCTCGAAATTTTCCTTTTCCTTTTGCTCCCTCATCCCTTCATTTTGCGCTCTATGCTATATATTCTATGCACTCCTCATAAAAAAAGCATAGAATTTTAAACTATTTAAAATTCTTTAGAGCCCGGTGGTGGGGGGAGGCGAAATCTGAATTAATTAGAGGAAAAATGAAAATTGTTTAAATCCTTGCAGGTCTAGAATGAATATACTAAGTTTTTACGTTTCTTACTAGGTTAGCGTTACAAAATGTGTATTGATTTATAATCGAAAAGAAAACTTTTATTAATTACCATAAAAATACCTATAAAAACTATTTTTATCAAAATCATTGTCAATTCATTATTTTTGATATTTGAAATATGTGTACATAGTTATCTATTGTGTATATATTGAGTGGATATCTATTAGAATTAACGAAATTGAAAAAAAAAAGGGCGAGAATTTTGGGGGGGGGGGGGACAAATAAGTGTGCAGAAACCTTTTCGCTAGAGGAAATTTAAATTCAACAAGCAGCATGGTTCTAAACTTCGATATTTTACATAAAGCACAAAAATGGTTTTTAAAAAAAGGATTTTCGATTAGTACGAACATCTTAAATTAACCTTTAACTAATGTTACTGATCTCACAGAGCGCTGCTCCCCCCCCTCCATTTTTATACTTTAGCTACACACACTATCGAAGTTTTCATTCATTTGAAACTTTTGTACTATCATCAGAGACTTTTGAATAGGTGAATTTTAATTATAAGAAATTTAAACAAAACGTTTAGTACAAAAAATCTTTCCTGTGAGTTAATCGGGCCTCTTATTCATCTTTCGGCAGAAACTGCTTCACAGTAGTTATATGATAATTTCTGTCAGGTTAAATTTATAAAAGTGTAAAGTCTTCGGAATAATAAAAAATGTAGTCTTAACATAAAAAAAAAATCTTTAAACTATGGTTTAAGATTAGCGGTATCAGTTGCGACATGTAAAACAGCTATCATTCATGCACCTCTTTTAACGATAACTACAAAATTATAATTCTCAAAATTCATAAAATAAATCCCTATCATAGTTACATAAACATCGTGAAGGCTTCAACAACTTAAAACATGTAAAACAAATGGAGGCTGGGCAGATTGATAACTTGGTCTCTCCTTGCATCAATATTCTGTTAGAGATTAAGGGAAAAGTTTGAAATAGAATACGACAAAAATATACTCGTTTTATTTTTAATTTCAAATTATAAAACGTTTGTCTTGACAATGTTTTCGATAGAATCAGTTCTTTTGAGATATTGCTCAGATAAATAAAAAAAGTGGTTTTTCGACTATAAATGTGTACTTATTTTTTATAACGTTGACCACAAACGAGGGGGGGGAAGGGACTCAGTACTTTCATTCTAGATCTAAACTGGAGGGTTTAAAACAATTTAGTTTTCTCCTAATTAATTTTGAGTTATACCTCTGACCTCTGATTTATTTAGACATTAATGTTCAACAAAAAATTTAAGTGTAGATGCTCATTTTACTCAGAATTTTAAGCCATACATCATTTGTTTTAACAATGTTTTTGACAATTGTTTTAAGATATTATTATGTCATTAAAAAGGTGGGTTTTATTTTATTTATTTTTATTGAAAATCTATATATATTTTCTAATGCTCGTCTTGTACGAGAAAGAAAACTTAGTATATTCATTGTAGACATAAACTGATAGGATTAAACAAATTTCCTGTTTCCCTCTAATAATGAATTCTACCAGCTAACCACTGGCCTATTAGTATTTTACTTATTTGTAAATTTTTAGTAATGTAAGTCAGTCATCTAATAAATCTCCCCTCTTCTAAAAAAATTGCTTATATTTTTGGCCCTTTAATATATAAAGTTTAAAACTTTAAAAATCCTTTGCTTTTTAAAAACCTTTTCCTGATCTATTTGTGACTTTATTATAACAAAAAGTAAACAATAAAAAAGTCTTAACTTGTTTACTTTTCATTTTTTGCGTATTTGTAAAACTTTAATAAGGTAGATTATAAATTGTTTCATAAGCCCTTTCCCCTTCAATAATTAATAAAATATGATTATTTTTGTCTCCTATTTCTACTCATAAAATTTAAATTTTTAAAATGCCTTCATATTTTTTTCACCTGTATTTATTACTTTATTATAACAGCAATTAACTTCCTGAAAACTCCCCTCAACCCAAGATTTTTATACTTAGTACATCTTTTATATTTTGATAATTTGAAAGATTTAAGCGCGTAGCTCAATTAAATATCTGTTAAATTTGTGTTTTATATGTATAATTTAATTATTTTTAGAGGACGTTTTATCTCTTTTTATGGAATATTAACTGTAAGAAAATGATGATGAAACCTTTGTTTTAAGAGCAAGATATAACATGAAATTTTTTTTTCATCTCTTCAAGTTTTTCTTCAAATCATGCACAATCAGTGAACTCAAATGTACTTTGCAAATAAATTCCATTAAGGATTAAAAAGGGGGAGGGGTGGTAGAACAGAAAAATCACAGCTTCGTCAATTCTCAAGATATCGCATGCAATTATTTATTTATTTATTTATTGGATAGAAGTTTATTATCTAAAACTTTTATATTTACAAATTTTAATAGAATCAACTTATACTGAAAAAAAAAATAATAAAACGATAACTGAAAGGGGGGGGGGGGAGGAAATACCCATACTTCGTCAATTCTTAATATATCAAATCTAATTAAATTTATTTTACACATTCTCAGTAATATCTATATTTTTTATACTGACGAGTTTTAGGACCAATTCTTATAGTAAAAATAAAATTAACAAAAATATGAGTTGAAGAAAAGAATCTCAAATCCAAACTGCTTATATTCTGACTCGTTTTAAATTCATTTTTGCTTTTAAACGCATCCAAATGATAAGCTCTCTTATATAGGAACTGCATAATGTACCACGTTGGTCAATTTTTTGATAAAGACAGAATATACATATATATTTTAAATGCTGTCAAATTGGGCACTTATAACTGCATTTCTCATGATTGAAAAATTGAATGTGCATTCAAATAACAAACTCCTTATTTTCTGACTCGTTTTTATATTAATTTTTGCTCTCAGTTGTGTGCAATTGGCATTTTCTTTTATTTATAATGTGCCATATTGGCCAAATTTTTGATGTTGTATGTAATTAAATATAATTATTTGAGTAGAGATACAATTTGGGAACGATAGAACAGGTCCCAATCTTTTTTGAATCATTGTGTCCCATGCCTCCCTTGAAGTAGCACTAAAAGAAATATGTTTCCAAAAGAAACATTGCCTTTTAGATTTTACTTAACTGTTCATTTATAAAAAACATATTGTTGAGTTTATAAAGTGTTAAAATCAATTAAATTAGCAACAAAAAATGAGATAGAAAATTTACATTAAAAATCTGAATAGTTAGTTACTTTTTCTATTGTGAAATGAAGTTTTTAAGTGACAAACTCATAATTACTTGCAACTCCAAATATTTATAACAATAAGTATAATACATTGATTATTTCATCTGGTGGAAATTTCATAAATTAAAAGTAAAGCATATTTTGAGAATTATTGCAAATGTCCCATCCCTCCCAATGTTCCACTCTTCCTTCATCACCCCATCATTTTTAATCCATATGTATGTAATGTGAAACCTCAATAAAATTCGCAGATAAAAAAGAAAAAGTGACTTTGGACAATGAATATTTTAAACGATTTTTTTTTGTATTTTTACTTTATCAATCTTTATAAGAAGAAAGTATTAGATTCGTAAAACTTTTAGACAGTTTTACACGCTTTAGGGGGCAGAGACCCCGCTTTTTCAAAATGTGAATCTGTGATTTTATTTATATATGACACGCATTTTCAAGATACTCTATCTCAAGAACCAATGCACAGAGTTTAATATTTTAAATATATAGGGTTAATACAGAAATTATGTTCAATCAGTCACTGATGTAAATTAGTGATGGGTAGTTTTCGATGTAAATTCCAGTTCTCGACGGAGTTAAGTTTTGAGTCAGATATACTAAAACCATGTATTTACAAAATGTCTGTCTGTAACTTTGTCTGTGTGTTTGTATGTTATGTGATACAAATTTTAAGTTGCACTCGATCTCGAGAACTGATGCACTCCATATAATAAAAGTTCATATTCAGTTAATTCGTAATGTAAATTTGTACCGATTAACTTTTTGTTTAAATTGCTCAACATGCGGTGTTCGTTCGCTATTTTCTCAGATTTCTGCAATAACTCTACCTTAATACTTATTAATCGGATTTTCATCAAACTTGAGATTCTGTTAGATACTGTCCTGTTACATATTCGGTTCCGGCCCAACTCACCAAACAAGAGGCGCTGTTTTCTTGAATTTTGCAAAATTTGGGTGATTTTAGCGATGTTCATACCTCAAAAAATAATGCATAATATTTCGAATCCTTAGAAATCCCAAGATGGGCATATATTTTTCGTATTGGGAAGGCAAATTTTAAAGTATTAACATGTATTTAGATAGATGAAAGTTTCGGTATTGCCACATTCAACTAGTTTGAAACGTTTTACAGTATTTCAAAGGGTAATTTTAAGTGCTGTCGAAAAGGGGAGGGGGAAGGAACAAAGCTCTTCCGGTATTTAGCATGTACTAAAAAAAAACATGTCATCATTCAAACTCTGAATTTTTTTGCCGTTAAAACATAAAGTTTGCGTATCCTGGGTGAAAAAGTGATATTTAGTAATTATTTTCAATAATTATTAATTTTTAGCAGAGGTAAACAATTTAACGATAAAAGAAATTCCTAATTGTAATACATCTAAATATCAGGGTTATTTAATGATTTTACAATTATGTCAATTATTAATGTATATAACATTGTATACATCTAACTAAAGAAAGTGATCGCAATATTTGTAATTCCTATAATTAATATTAATTAATAAAAGTTTAAAAACATTCATTATATTACAAATTAATGTTTTAGAAAAATTAAATTATTGGTTGTTATCCCGCATTTTAACTCTGGGGGAGGGGGGGGGGTAAATAATAAAAATTTGATTTTTTAAAAACTATAGTTTTCATCAAGAAAAGATGGAAAGTTAATTTTATACTATCTGAAAGGTTTTTAATATTTTTTTTTAATTTAAAAATAATTTTGACTTAAAAAGTGTTAGTATTTTTTTTTAGTGCATAAAGATAGAATTGAATTACACACAATTCAAATGAAGCACTTAGCAATTACGAAAACTTTTAAGTACCAAATTCACAAAGAGATGGATATATCAATTTGTATTTATTTATACAGTTGGCAAAAAAAGTATTTGTACACCCTAAATTTTTTTATTTTTAACTAAATAAAAACAGATATTTTGTCAAAAATAGTTTTAATACAGTCTGTTTACCACGTGTTTTTAATTACACAAAAGAAAATTTCGATAAAGATGTAAAATAATTTTCTAATAGGAAAAGTTTAAAATTTTTTTGCAAAAAAAGTATTTGTACATTTCTCCATCCTGATATGTACTGTGTTTTATAGTATTTATGGTTCAAAGGACTACTTTTACAGAAACTGTTAATAATTTTTAACTTCATATTATATTTGTCTGACATTTAATCTAATTTGCTCTTGAAGTAATTGAGTACCTAATTGTAACCTAAAACTAGAGAGGCACCTCTAGATATATGAAATCCTTTGATTGACCATAATAAAAATTTAAATTCGCAACAAGAATTTGTAAAAGCTATTAAATTACCATTTACAACTATTGGATGTATAGTGAGAAGCTATGAATAAATTAAAAGCATCGAAATTTAATGAAAACCAGGACTTCTCAGCAAACTAACAATGAGGGAAAAAGGGATTGTTGTTAAAAAAGCTTTAAAAAATCCTATGCGTTCGGTTAAAAAATTTGCTAGAGACCTTGCAACATCTTCTCGCATCAGAGTAATACTTCAAACAATAAAAAATATTCTTCTCAATGCAGATTTAAAAGGAAGAACCTCAAGGAAAAACCCATTCATCAGCGAAACAAATAGGCGCAAAAGCATAGTATGCATCTGTATGCAAAAGCATAGTATTCGCTTTTGCATACAGAAGTAAATCATTGGATTTTTGAAAAACAGTAATTTTGTTCTGATGACGGAAAATTAGAAATTTTATTACCAACAAGCATTCGAAAAAATTGAAGTAAAAATAAAACTGTTCTAGATGAAAAACGTACGCTTCAAACTATCAAGCGTGTTGGGGGGAATATTATAGTTTTGGGGTGTATAACTTCTAATGGAGCAGGACATTTAAAATTTATTGACAATGGAAGGACAGGTTTAACATACATTGATGTGTCGCGGCATAATTTATTAAACCGTGCCAAGAAATTATGCGTAGAGGAAGCTTTTCACTTTCTGCAGGATAACGACCAAAGCATACTGCTGTGATCACCAGCACATGGTTACATCAATACTCGAAGACGACTGGTAACTCCTCTAAAATCTCTAGACTTGAATCCAATAGAAAATTAGCGGATGCTATTGGATGCAAAAATCCGAAAAAAAATATGTATCAGTAAAAAACAGTTTTAAAGAAGATCTTATTGTGTCATAGAATAACATTCACCAGACCGCTACAAAAAAATTGGTGGAATCTATGTCACACCATCTAGAAGTAGTCATAAACGCTAAATGAATTCACACAAAATATTAATTTGTATCATTTTACTAAATTTTACTTAATTATATTTAATTAATATAGTGTACAAATACTTTTTTTGCATTATATTTTTGTATATTTGTTTATTATAATGAAAAAATCGATTCGTTTATTTTTGTTTTTGCTTCTATAATATTATAATGCATTAAATTAATGTATTACAGTACTTTTTGCTTAAATCTTTTGTTTAATTTCATTATAATTTAAAAAAAAAATTGTAATGAGTAAGTGTACAAATACTTTTTTTGCCAACTGTACATATTGAAAGGTTAAGCATTTGTATTACAATGCAAATTTACTACCATTATTTATTGGAAATGAAGATGGATTGTGTCTGAGTATTAGTTATTTATCTAGACATGCCGGCACAGGAAAATTGCCCCATGTAACGTTGATGATTTTTTTAATCCACAACTTCAACATTGTAGATATTTTCAGAACATCATTTTTACACCAGTTGAACTGTTTTAGTGCTATATATTTAACATTTATAAAGCATATTCAATGTTTTTAGTGTTATTGATGCTACCTTATGACGGATATTTGTATTTTTATTTCATAAAGCATGTCAATCCTTAAAAAAGGGGACTTTTCAGTTTCATATGGTTTTACTAATGTATTTTACATGAAAACTTACATTATATAACTTACATATAGTATATAACTTACTGTCATCATTTTAATAAATAATGACAGCAATTTACGATTTATTGATGTTCTGTCAGTAAATGAAAAACCTCAGATATGAAAATTCCTATGACTACATGAATGAATGTAATACTGACAATTACCAATTATTGATTTAAAATTAAATTGCATGGTTTTTCAAATTATTTATAATTCTTTTTGTTTTATTTTTCAACATTTATTCATTTAAATAAACTTTTATTTCTTTGATACCATTAAGATATTTACCGTCAAATTTTGAAGGTTCAATAGAAATAATTTTGAAGTAGTTGTAAAATTCATTTATTCAATACGAAAATGAATATAGATTTTTTTTTTTTTTTTTTTTTTTTTTTTTTTTTTACATAATATTCATTATATATTTTTTAAATGTTTCTTTACTTTTTATGTTAACATATAACTTTCTTCTATAGATGCGTAAGAAAACTGAAGTCCAGTTTAAAAACAGTGTAAACTTCCCGGATCATGAAAGTTTGATAAAGTCAGACGAGGAAAAAGAACTATTATCTATAAGAAAAATCCCTCCCCATACCTCAGTCGGGCTTTCTAATATATTCTACAGCACTGAAGTTTTCAAATATTTTACCATAATATTATTTTATCAATCATTTTCCAATAGTATCTTAATAGGTATATAAGCTTGATTATTCAAATTTGGAGAAAGCATATCTCCAAAAATACTATCGATGAAGCATGAATTTAATAGATATTTGTATGAACTCTAGTTGTGTAATATTTGTAAAATATGATCATATTAAAAATATATATGTAAATTATTTTTATTGTATAGAATATAATAAATCATTATTTAGAAATAAACTTCATTCATATTTTCATTGTATTTTGTCATTTAATCACATTACATTTATTGGTTGTACAGGTAAGTACATTGCATTTACAATAAAAATGACTACTCATAATATTTTTCAAAGTATTATACCTTTCTATTTGTTTCAATTCTTGTTTTCATACATTTTCTGTTTTTAGAAATTCTTCTTAGTCACATCTGGTGATTATAACATACTGATAAGCACTAAAACGTGTGAAATAATGAGTGTTGATATATCTAATATGCATTTTTGAGTACATATGTTAAGGTGTGTATATCATCTGTCTTATATGCAACTTTTTGAATTGGAATTTCTAATTCCAGAGCTGATTCAACAACAGTCCAGTTTTACTAAATTCATGAATGTTAGATCCATTCTTCTGGAACTTTAAGCCAGTTTAGAGTTTGAAAATTGTGGTTCTATGACTAATTAAATTTTTCTCTTAACTATTTCAGTTTGAAACATAACTCTCAAGCAAATAAAATATAAATAATGTCAGGTGTGTTTAATGTAGACAGTTCAACAAATTTGTGAAGGGAAAGTCGAGGAAAGAGACAAGAAAATAAATAAAAGGAAGAAAGTTTCTAGTGATCAGTGACAACTATACGGAATATTCAGCAGAAATAAGAATAACAGATATTAAAAAAACACATTTTCTTATATATGGCATTCATGTAAAGACGTTAATTTTATTATTTATATTACAGATGTCACTTTTTTGCATTTTTTTGAACCGCGTATTGTATAATCTTTAAAATATATGTACCATAATACACTTATGACTGAAATTCTGATAATCTTGGAATTGTACAAAACTCCATTTTAAAAAAATCGCAAGACTACATTTTTCCATTTCTAGTTCAGATGCATATTTACATAAGATAAACCGATGGTGTTTCTCATAATATGCAGGTTTTCAAATCGTATATTGGATTAGATGATACACAGTGCTTACTCATACAAATAGAATTGTCTTTAAAAATTATAAATTTAATTTGTCTCAATAATAACCATATATATACTTTTTTATCATAGGCATATTTCATAAACTTACTAATGGTATATTTTTTTACATTACTGTTTTTATTGACCCTTTTTTAGTTTAACTGAAAACCGTAAGATCTCCCTCAGCTTCTCTGCTCAGTTATTGTTGTTGTTACAATGCTCATTTAATATCAAGCATGGTTTAGTACCTATTTAATTATCTATAGTGAAGCTTCAGTCAGTATTCTCATGCGTAACATACATATATTTATGGTTGCTGTGATTATATTGAAACACATGTCAAGCTAATATTACTTATTTTTTAAAGAAATATATTGATACATAAGGAAAACTCCACTGTGGATATTTAAAATTGTTAAAATTCAAATTCATATTGAAAGAATACTATAACAACAACTTCAATTAATATAAGTATTACTATACAAAGAAAAAAATAATAAAATCTTTTTGGAATACTGCTGAAAAACCATTGGTAATACTACTGCAAAAGTTTTGTACAGTTAGAAATATTTTTTGGTAAGTGTAAATATTTTAGATACAATACTAAGAAATCATAGCTCTTGCACTGTTAGAAAAAAATTTCTGGTGATAATGCAAAAACTATTTTAAATACAATATTAAATTATTATTTGTAATTTTTCTCACTATATCTTAATAAAGTTACATTTCTAATGATTTTTATACAGTTACAAGGTTTTTTTTTAGCATATTTGCTAAGAATTTTTTGTGGATTTGTGAAGGACTTTATAATACATTTACTCTTATTTTTAGGAATGCGCACTTAGTATTTTATCTACTTTATCAAAATATTTAACTTTTTTAAGGGTATTCGATAAAGTACATAAAATACTTAGTGTGCATTGCAAATGAAAATTATTAAATATACTTACAGTTCTTCACAAATCTACAAAAAATTCTTCAGCAAATGTACAAAAAAATCCCTTGTAAGTGTACTAAAAATCATAAGAAAATTTACAGAATATTTTTTAGGAAACACCCTAAAAGTTTGTTTGCAAGTTTACTACGCCATCCTTAGTAAGTTTACCAAGAAGTATTTAGAAAACTCCCTAAGAAATCCCTAGTAAGTATACTAAACAATATTTAGTTCATTTACAAAAGCTAATTTGAGAAATTCCCTTAAAAATCATAAGTAATTTTACTAAACAATCCGTAGTAATTTTACAAAGAGTTTTTTTGGAAAACTCCCTACAAAATCTTTACTACGTTCACAACGTAATTATTAGTAAATTTTCTCGATATTCTTTACTAAAATCCCTAAACGATCGTTAGTAACGTTACAAAAAAATATTTAGTAAACTTACAGAAGTTTCTTTGGAAACCTCCCTAAGAAATCGTTAGTACGTTTACTAAACAAAATTTAGTCACAGTTACTAAAGAAACTTTTGTTATTTTATGTGATTTTCTTTTGTTGCGGTTACATAAAAAGTACTAGGCATCCCAGTTTCCTAGAAAATTCTTAGTAACCTTACAGAATTTTTTTTACAGTGTAGTTTATTAGTTACTACACTTATGGCAGAATCTGCCGCAGTGGGAAATCGATAACTTTTTTAAAAAATCACGAATCAAGCATAATCGACTTTTATAGCTGCCAAATGTGGCTTTGCAATCTACTGAAATTGATATTCTTTTTCCCGCTGTTAGTCAATAAAATGTTTTTTTGTTCTGAATTTGTAATCATTTCTTCATGTAAGCAAACACTGTTTACTTATAAAGTTTCATGGTCGTGGCTTAATTATTTCTGGGTACATATATCATTTTGCAGCAGAGTGTATGACCGGGGAAAAAATCCTCTTTATTTGTAAATACGTATCACCTCGAGTATCACAAAGAGTATATCTAGATTCAACTTTTTAAATGAGTAATAGCACAAATACAATAATAATGGCAATATTACGCATCAATTAACATATCAGTGAAATCACCATGCATAAAAAAGTGAAATTACCAAGAGCTACGCAAAAATGTTTTGAAAAAATAAAAAAATACATTTTTAAATCTTAATGCAAAAATACAGCTCAATGAATTTGTTTAATAAAATATTTGAAAATAGTTGAGAGTAACATAATCGTTTTATATATTAAAACATTAAGGTGATTCTGTAAGATTAGTTCAATGAAAAATTAGCGCATTTGCGCATGTGTGAAATTAAATTCAGAGCTTCTTCAATTTAGAGGAAGGTAAGACGCGGTGGTCGAAAGAAACAGTTTAAAGTTCTAAATTTTTGCAGAGGAAGCGGTTCGGTCCCAATAACCGGCAAAATTATTTCTGTAATATTATTGGCAATAATTAATTTCAATAAAGATATGTTTTATTAGGAAGGGGAGTTATGATTTGCATTTAATTATTATTATTAGTTGAATGATTTATAATTAAATTCATTTAACATTCAACAATATTTTTAGAAGATAATTTTATATTTAAAATGCTTAAGCTGAAATATTTTGCATATAATTATAAATTAATTAAATTAAACTGATCTGCTTTTTTTTAAGTATTATTTTTTATTTATTTTTTTTAGTTTTGTCATTTTCCGTAAAAAAATGGAAAAAAAGAAAAATATTCATATAAGAATTATAAAAGAAACGACCTTGATATCTATGGTTTAATATTTAAAAAATGCAAAATAAAATTGCAGTATTAAAAAAAATACAGATTAAAAATTATTAGCTGCATTAATTTTCAAATTTAAGCTTCTAAAGAGAATAAGACTGGTAGGAAAAATTTCACGTCAGCTTTTAACGGTCAAAAAATTTAAAAATAATTATAAATTTTAAAAATATATTAAATACTGTTATTTTTTCAAACAGATTGAGAGTAATAAGGAAAAACAAATGCTCTACTCGATATTTTTCGTTAAGGCTCAACATTAGTTACAGAAAAGACCCTGATGATAATGTAAGGTTTGAGAGCGTTCTTTTCAAATATCTCAATTTTAATATTTTTAAATGATTTTTTTTGCATAAGATAGCTGAGGACGATCCACAACCGGGCTAGTTTTTACTTTTTCAATTTTGGTTTCAGATTTTAAAAAACAACAATATTAAAAAAAATACTTTAACTTTCGAAACCGATTAGAACTGGTTCTGAAATTGAAACTATCATAATGTAAAAAATATATAACCAAAATCGAAAAAGTAAAAACTAGCCCGGTTGTAGATCGTCCTGAGCTATCCTATGCAAAAAAATATTAAAATTTAAGCTAGATATTTGAAAAGAACGCCCCCAGAGGCTTAACATTATCATCCGGGTCTTCTTCAGTGCTAATGTAAGGCCAAGGCTTGGCTAATGTCAATTGAACGTTTGCGGAAAGTGAATATACAGACAATCTCTCTTGAGAGTGCAGTAATCCTCTAGTCTGTTCAGAGGAGCGCACAGTGGGACAAAATCCTGAAAAGCTGGCCAAAATACGAAAATATTATTCAAACTGCACGAAACTTCGTACACAGGTATTTTTCAGGATACTGATTACAATTCTAAAAAACAAAATGACTGATTTAAAGTTAACCACTTAATTGGTCAATATTTTTGAAAAAAAACTTTTAAATAATGTCATTTTTACTTTCTTTCTATCTTCAAAAGAAGAAAGTATTGTAATCGAAAAAATTTTCGACTTCCGGTTTTTGACGGATTTACACGTTTTAGGGGTCAGAGATTTCAAAAAACATGTTTTTACAAAATGTCTGTCTGTCCGTGTGTCTGTCTGTGTGTCGCCATTCTACCATCAAAAACTGTATGAAGTTATGCATAGAATTGAACCAAATTTTTTGTGAGTGATTTTGGCTGTGGCAAGCAGGTCTTCCTTCAATTTTGAAATATTCCGCCGGAAGGGGGCGCTGCAATCACGATTTTTGTGCCATTTTCACTATTGTACCGACCAAAAGTGTATGAAGTTATTCATCGAATTGAACCAAATTTTTTGTGCAAGTGTATGACTATGGCTAGTTGGTCCTCCCTGAATTTGAAAAAAAAATCGCCAGAAGGTGGTGCTGCAATCACTATTTTTGTGCCATTTTCTATATTGTACCGACCAAAAGTGCATGAAGTTATGCATCGAATCGAACCAAATTGTTTGTGTAAGTGTATGATCATGATTAGTTGGTCCTCACCCAATTTGAAAAAAAAATCCACCGAAAGGCGGAGCTGCATGCTTTATCGACTTTTTTGATAAAATACTAAGTTGAATGCGTCAGTAATGTTTCCGGTAACGAATTTGTTTAAAAACTTGTTATTATTAATTAATCGATTTAATCATTATTCTCCAACTGTATTCATATTACATTGTTCGATTAACATTTTATTTATCTAATTTATCAGTCATGAATCCTATTAAGAATGAAAAAAAAAATAATTAAATTGCAAAAACAAAAATAAATCGAATATTCCTAAAATTCAATAATGGTCATGGAAATTTTGGCAATGGACACCCTACGAAAATAAATGTTTTTTATTTAACATTTTAATCGTTGCGACCGATACATTCCATGGGCAATCTGCCCGTATAGTGTGTTATTTATGACGACTCGTGTGGTGTGTTATGTATTATATGCACGAGGAATATAGGCAATAGGGGTAGTGTCCTCCATGGGGGTCTTTCTAAAAGAACCTAGCCCGTATTTACGCAATTTACCAGTATGTATCGGTTGCGATGATTAAGGGGTTAATCATGAGGGGTGATATTAAATCAAATAAAGAATTAAAACTTTAGTTAAAGTATTAAAACTTATACTAAATTAATTTTTATGATGTAGAAACTTACAACATTAACATAAGGTCAAGTTCACATTTTCTAACACCATAGTGAATGCGCAGTTAATATTACACAACTCTCCAGGTGTTTTTGTATTTCTCAACGAAAACTGATATGTGTATAGTTTATTTTTGGCAAAAGGTAAAATTTTGAAGCAAACTGAAAATGATTTTTTTTTTTTTTTTACGATCAAAAGTAAGATGTGGTGGGAAAATGGGAGAAATCGTACTACGGGATACTGGAATACATTTAAACGTACACCGTACGATATACTGTTGAAAATTTGTACTATTTGCTGCAGCGTCATTCCACCACTTTTATAGAAAACGGTTGCTTCACTGTAGAGATACTTATAAAAGGAGTAGGCTGAAAGTAGTAAAGTAGTAGGCTGTAAAGGCTGAAGCAACAAGCAAATGGTTGAGATTTTTAACTTTTTAAGAGATTTTTAAAGTCAAAAGAGCATTTGAAAACGTACAATTTACGAGAAAAACGTACATTATGACAACCTTAGATGGAGATTTAAATATGTCATACGCCGAGATCCAGATCGATTTTAGCGAGCTGTTAGTGAAACGCGATTAACCAATCAAAAGCCTGCATTTATTCAAACAGGAAAAAATTTTGACCCTTTTGCTGCATCGTCACTCCTCCGTTTTTATAAATTTCTCTCTTTTGACCCATGAGAATGTTTCATGATAGGTGAAGTAATCATTTTCTGTAAAAGCGGAGGAGTGACGATGCAGCAAAAGGGTCAAATTTTTTACAGTGATCTACTTGGATTCTAAACTGTTTTTCTTCTTCAGATAACTGTGGACCGTGAAGTGAAAAGAGCTGTTGTTTTGAAATTCATTGTTTTCTTTTGCCGCTTTCTGTGATGAAAGAAATTTGTTGTTGCGAAAAAGCATCCTACTATGTAATAAAATTGTGTGTGAATGAAATGAAACAAAATTAGAATAAAAGAAGATTGAACCGTGATATATTGTAACACCTTTCTGTTTTCATTTAAGAAAATTTGTTGTATTTCCCTCCAACGTACTGTTGGTTCATCTATTAGTTGATTATTGTTGATCGTAATATGTTGAAGTAATTATTTTTTATTTTTACGATCCCAATTTTGCACACTAAATATGTGAATGTTTTTCTTTTAAATATAAATTTTACAGAAATTGGACAAATCATCGGATTTAAATCATGCTAAATGATGTTGGCAGTAACTCTTAACTGGTTAAATTGGCTTTGATGAAAACTAGTCGAATTCAACAAATGAAAATATTTAAAAGACCCGATTGATTGAATTAAAAAAAATAATTACAATATTTAACAAATATATTTCCAAACTTGCTGTCAAGTTAGCAATTTAGCCTGCAAACATTCTAGCACGTTACTTAAAGTTATAATCTGAGTGCCGGCGAAATGACAAAGCCGAAAAGTTTTCTTTTAGATTCACTTGCAGAAAAATAGTTTTTAACAAAATACTCATTTCATTTTCACTATGACATCATTTTTACCAACTGAAGGGAAACTGTCTAAAAGGAGAATCTCCAAATCAGTGCCCATGAAATGTAAAATAGACTGCAGCACAGACAATCACCTCTTTGAATTCACTGATGAAAATCTAGGAATAGTTAAATCTCAATTCACATATTAAAACACAATTGGTCTGCCAAGTCGTATCTTGGTGGAAAACACCTAAAAAACTGATTTTAATGGTTGACTCATAGGTTTACTATTGTGCCTTCTTGCACCCAAAAGTATGATATCATGGAGGATGAAAGCAGGGAAACATAACGATAAACCTATGAGTCAACTACTAAAATCAAGTTTTTAGATATTTTCCTCATAATTTGTCAGACTGATTGAGTTTTAATATGCACCCCAAAGCAGAATATTTTACAATGTTCTGCAACGAAATTATGCTAATGGAAAATGTTCTGCAGGAATGAAAAAGAAAAACACAAGGAGATTTTTTTAAAATAAAAAGGTGCATTTGCATCTCTTATAGAAATGCAAAAGATGTTTTGTAAAATGCTGACATGCAAACACAAAATAAACAATCGGCAAATTTTGCGAGTTTACTCTTATCTTATGATGAATTTCATGGTTTTTTCCAACAATCGATTGACAAATTTTTCCTATATTCAGATTCTTTCCTCTATAACTGGCAAATTTTGTGGTTTTTCCTTGTGACCAATTGGCAAAATTCGTTGATTTTTTTTCCACAACGATTCATCAAATTCTGTATGCTCTTTCATGACAGACTCAAAAATTTCATAGATGGTTGTCCTGGTTAACTGACAAATTGCACAAGTTTTTTTTACGACCTATTGATAATTTTCGCAATCTTTTTAAATGAACGATTAAAGAAGTTTGAGATTTCTTTTTCCCAGCTATTGAGTGATTAAATCCCAGAGGTGATTCTGAATAAAACAAAAGCTCTGAAATTCACAGCAAATTTTCTGAAAGATTACAAAAGAGGGCAGTGATGCCGCTGGACTTGAAAAATCCTGGGTCCCTTTTTTATAAAAGTGGGTCCCCACTAATAATAAGTCATATTTTTAGACGCAAAAATTGAACTTTTTCATTTGCAAAAGAAAAATTAAATGCGATAATTATTGTTTTAATAATATATATAAATAATTAAAGCCAATATTAATTTTTTTAAAACTATTAAGAGAAATTTTCCTTACTTTTTTTAAAATAAATGATACAAATTAAATTATAAAATAATGCTTATTTGAGTGTAGAAGATAACAAGTATCACTATTGTTTGCATTTCTTTTAAAAAGGGGCAAAACTGATTTATTGAAAAAGACATTTTTCCTGAAAAAAGAATTCTTTTGTTGAGTGAAGGGGTATTTTTTGTTTAATGAATGGGTTTTTCAGAAGTTACATTTACTCAGATAGAAATATAGCAGTATAATATATATAGTAATTAAATATTTTAATGCATATTTTTGAAATGTTTTTAATGGACGTATTAGAAAACTTCTATTTATAATTAATGCAAAAAAATCTGTTTTTGGAATAGCAAAATAATAATAATAATAATAAAAATAATAATAATAATAATTTGGAAGCAGGAAAGTTAGTTTTTTGAACAGAAAAATTCTATCCAGGCATTAACTTTTTTTTTCGTGCCATTTTGACAAAAATTGAGTTTTAAAGTGATTTTTTGACGAAATTTGTCATTTTTTTCGCGATTTTTCGACGAAATGTGCCTTTTTTTCGCCATCTTTTGACGAAATTTACCGTTTTATCACGATTTTTTGATGAAATTTGCCATTTCTCACAAATGTTTTGACAAAATGTGCCGTTTTATCACGATTTTTGAACAAAATTTGCCGTTTTTTCGCGGTTTTTTGAGGAAATTGCTTTCTTTCGGGATTTTGTAACAAAATTAGCCTTTTTTCGCGAATCTTGACGAAATTTACTGGAAATTATTCGTTATTTCGCGATTCTTTGACGAAATGTGCCGTTCTTTCGCGATCTTTTCACGAAATGTGCCGGTTTTTCGCAAACTTTTCACGAAAGTTATAGTTTTATCACAATTTTTGATGAAAATTACCGTTTTCGCGAATCTTTTGACAAATTTTGCCGTTTTATCACGATTTTTGGACGAAATTTTTCGTTTTTTTTGGATTTTTTGAGGAAATCTGCCTTTTTTTCGGGATTTTGTAACAAAATTAGCCATTTTTTCG
Organism: Maratus speculifer; assembly: GCA_964019185.1. Lineage (NCBI taxonomy): Eukaryota > Metazoa > Arthropoda > Arachnida > Araneae > Salticidae > Maratus > Maratus speculifer. The sequence goes on from OZ025295.1 coordinate 206,026,633, forward strand.
CAAATTTTTTGACGAAAATTACGTGTCCCGCGGGACGCACAAGCTCCATTTTTTTGCATCCCGTCGCCGATTTTTTGCATATTTTATGCGCTATAGTGCGTCCGCGGCATCCCTGGAGGGATATGTGTGGGAGAGAAATCTACTCCTGCTATTAATTGTGTTTTTTTTTCTTTTTTTTTTTTTTTTTTTGTACCTCTTTGACAAAATTTGCAATTTTTTGATAAAATTTGCTGGTTTTTTTTCACGATTTGTTGGTGAAATTTGCCATTTTATAGTAATTCTTTAAGGGTGTTCTTAAGTCAAAAAGGGCAACTTTTTGACATATGCTTTAATTTATTTTTCTTCAGAAATGCATGAAACTAGGTGTTGTTATTCAGAAACTGTCTGACTGCACTCAATTTTTTGGTTTTTTTAAACACTATAGAATAGATCTTTCATAACAAGCCTCCAAACTTGATGTTTTTGAGCACATTTCTCGACGAAAGCAGAAAAGCTGGAGAAAAACGGGTGATCATGTGATCGAAATAGCTTAGAACTGGATAGGTAATTTAATTATAAGAAAAAAATGGAAAACTAAGTTCGATTCAAAATCGCTTCCATAGTCATTAATTCCAATTTTATAACTTTCTGTTAAAAAATGAATTTGTAAATGTGTCAAAATGTTTTGTGCTTGTTGAGTGGATTAGTTTAGAACACCCTTAATGAAATTTGCCATCTTTTGATGGAATTTGCGTTTCTTCATGATTATTTGATACTAGCTGACCCGCCCGGCGTTGCCCGGGTCCGTATTAACAATATTAAACGAACTTGAAATTTGTATGATTTTATCAATAACTGGAAGCATGCAGAAATGCATTGTCTGAAATACGTCGCAGCTGACTTTGTGAAAAATCGGTTTTAAAAACAACAACTAATATTAAGCTCTAGAAATACTTAAAATGAGCAATGAGAAACACGGGAGGGAACATGTATCCAACGATTGCGTTAGTTTCGTGTTAAAGTGTTGATATTTACCCGTAAAAATCACTGTTAAATCACGTAAATAATTATTTTTTTCGCATAGAAATCCCAAGTGAAAAATTTTGAATTTCAAACTAATTATATCATTCTTAAATCCGACTATACCGTGAATGAATCGATACGCGATGATAAAAGATTGGTATATAGTATTATAATTTCAGAGCCATTTAACAAAAGTGTATATTTTTAATCAAAGCATGCGTAATGTTGACTCTGTGGACAAATTCCTAACCGTAAACTTTTATACCATAACCATAATCTGTCTGTAACCTAACTGCGACTTAACATTACCCTACCGTAACTTAAATATAACATAAATGTAACCTAGCCGTCACTTTGAAATATCAATATAGAAGCATCATTTAAGATTTTGCTTGAAAAGTTAACATTCTTTCGTTAATGTCTTAAAATCGTCTGCACTCTGAAATCTATATTTTAGACTAATATTTGTTATTTAAGTTTTCGCGCATGATTTTAAAAGAATGTTTTCATAAATATATTTTATATATTGACATAGAGTTATTAATATGTTGTTAAATTAAAAACATATTTTCATCTACGTTATAAAGTATTAAAAAGTTCTGAAAAAAAAAGAAAGCTTTTAGTAATACAATTTTTAGTTCAAATCAAATGTTTTCAATATTTTATTTAATTTTATTTTGACATTTAAATTATTTCGAATTTATCAATTTCAATTATTTTAAAAGCAAACATTTTTTAAAAATAAATAATATAATAGAAAAAAGACCATTTTAAAAAATTACTATTTCTTCATAAAATACGCTTCAGCTGTTATTCAATTCTTTCAATTCGTCTTATTAATACAAAATCCCTTCCACATGCTTTTGTTTGGGACATTAATATTTGAGCGATAAATGGTTTAATATTGCAACTCTTTTTTCGGTTTACTTCACCACCACCTATCTTTTTCCTCCATGGTTTGCAACCGCTGTGATAAAAAATCATTATTTAAACTGACAGTTTGCCAGTCTATGAATTTTAAAGGTCTGTTCCAGCTTTTTAAATTATTTATGCGAAAATTTTATGCAACCAACCAACCATAACTAAATGAAGAGAAAAAAAAGAAGAAAAAAGGCGATTTTTTATGAGAGTGATCTTTGGAATTTAATTAATTACTCAGTTAATAAATAGAATTTCGAAATTCTGAAGCTCAGGTGCATCAGGAGAGATATTGGGCTACTCTCATAAAAATTTTGAGCTTCGTACGTCCCATAGATTTTGCTAGCCATCGCAGACACACACACACACACACACACACACACACACACACACACACACACACACACACACACGCAGACAGAGCGATTTGTTATTTTATTAGTATAGATAATTCCCTTGTTTCTTTTGCGATCCTTTGACAAAATTTCCGTTTTTTTCACAATCTTCTGACAAAATTGACAATTTTTCTTTGCACAATTGACAATTTTTTTTTTTTTTTTGCCAATTATTTGTCGAAAATTGCAATATATTTTATGTTCAAATTTTCAGATTTATGAGATTTTTTAAAGTTTTCGGAATCCCTGTGAATTTATCAATTTTTCGTTCAATTGAATGGTAAACTTCTTAAATGATTATTACTTACGATGACTAAATGTGAAAAAACTAGAGACTAAAAATATGGAAAATACTGGCCAAATGCAGGATTTTGAAAAAAATATTTCGTCAAAGAATTTCGGAATAAAAACCTGCGAATTTCATCAAAAAATTGCAAAAAAAAAAAAAAAAAAAAAAAAAAAAAAAAATCATGAAAAGATTGCAGAAAAAATGCAAATATTGTCAGTGGATCACAAAAGAGGCGAGAGTTTCATGTAAGGATCATGAAAATAACACAGACACATCAAAGAATCTCAAAAATAATGTGAATGTTGTCAAAGAATCACAAAAAAATGCAAATATTTAATAGAATCACAAAAAAATGCAATCATCATGGAAGAATCGCGAAAAAATGCAAATGTTGGCAAAGAATCGTGCAAAAAATGCAAATATGGGCAAAGAATTTTATAAAAAAACTCAAATATCGGCAAAGAATAGCAAAAAAAAAACTCAAATATCAACAGAGAATCGCAAAAAAAAAAAAAAAAATTAAACACCATGCAAATATCATCAAAGAATTGCGGGAAAAAATGCAAAAATTGTCAAAAAAAAAAAACACAAATATTTGCGAAAAATCATAAAAACATTTTAATGTAATCCATTTACAGAATTCTAGACTTTTTAATGGCTATAGTTTTACAAAATTTGTAATTTTTTTTCTGCAATTGTTTGTCAAAATTCGCGATATTTTTTGGTCACTAATTGTCGAAATTTGCAATTTATTTCTGAGATCCTTCGACAAAATTAATGATTTTTTACACAATCACTCTTCCAATTTCTTGATGTTTTTGAAGTCGTTTGACGAATTTCATGATTGTTTGATGAATTTTGCAATTCCTCCCTCCCTCCCTCTGAAACCCATTCGATGAATATTGCAATTTTTTTTTTCAAGACAATTTAAGGAATTTTGCATTTTTATTGCCCACATCCATTTGACTAATATGATTTTTTTTCAAGGTCATTTGACAAATTTTGTAATTTTTATCCCAAAAACATTTAATAAATTTTGAGATTCTTTTTATTGAGATCATGTAGTAAATTTCATTATGTCTTTTCTGAGACAATTTAATAAAGTGAACTATTTTTTACACAACTTTTGGCGGATTTTATGGATTTTTTTTTTCCCCGCCTCCATAGTCCATAGTGTAATGTAATTCCTCTGTGTATTCTTTTAAATCAATAATAAATATCATGCAACTTCTATTATACAGAGTGAATGTAGTTTTCAATTCAATCCCAGTAGCAGAAGATTCTCAAAGTGTCTGTGACGGATACTTTAGGGACAAAAAATAATTGTAGGTAAAATATTTTTACAATTGAACAGTTAATTAATCAAACAATCACTTACCTATAGCATTTTTAGCCATTTTATAAATTTTTATTAATTATAAACTTATTTTTTTGTAGTATTAAGTAGGGATGGGACGAATAGTGATTTGGCCGAATAGCCGAATACCGAATATTCGGCCAAACTTTAGGCCGAATACCGAATATTCGGCCGGCCGAATAGTAAATTTTTTTTCCAATAAAGAAAATAAATTTTGATTACATATAATTTAAAAAATAGGAGCTCATTAATAATTATTACTGTTAAATGTGCTTTTAAATTTGAAAAACTTATTTTAAACACAAAAAAATTATGAAATTGCATTATATCTTTTATTCTAATGTACTTCAAATTGATTTTTAGTAAATCAAGATGGAAAAATATTTCCATTAAAATATGAAGAATGTACTTCACTTTTACTATCAATTGATATTTCTTGCATCCAAAATCAATAATATTCTTAAATGCTCACTCTCTCGGAACTCACAAGGACATATTTTCTGAAATAACCTTTAATGAAATAAATTTGATCATTTAGAGTTTGTGTCCCTAGTAATAAGCAAATTTGTAAGAATGAGACTGTTTTGAAATCAGATGCCAAGCTTTAAATTGCAAATTACGTTAAAGCAAAAGGTTATGCTTAAAGTAGAATGCATATATTAACAAAATCTTTGACATTTGAATCGGCACATACAGTATTCAACTTCGATATTCCACTTATTCAACAAGCATTAAAAGGATAAACAGAAATTGATAACAACATGAAGGAAGGAAGATTAAATTAAAAATATATACATAATAATGTTACGTATTTAAATCAGTAATTATGCAAATAATTATTTAAAAGTGAAAACTATAGAATGAAAAAATTATTTTGTTGAGTATTTAGAATTTATATTAAAATATTTATAAAACCATCTTCATAAAGCAAGTTGTGTCATCTAATGTGTATCGAGTTTGACACCAGTTCTGCTTTCAGATGTACCGTTGTATTTGGAATGGTGATATATTATATTTAATTTTGAAAATGAATCTTCGTTAACACACCTAGTGAATAAATTTTTTCATTTCTTACTTTAAAGGAAATAAGTTGTGAATTTCATAAGAGCCTTTTTCATATGTGCATAGAATTTGCAGGCATTAATAAATATTTGAGCATTTTAGAATAAGGCAGTGTTTTTATATCTTTAATTGTAATATATCATTCTCTAATGATGAAATTTCCCGTACAATTAAATCTCCAACTTGGGCAGCATTTTTTAGAATATCACTAACTTTTATAGGAAATACAGAAAGGCTGTATATTTTTTAGCATCTGAATAACTCTATATTTTGTAAGTAAGAGTGAGAATGACTTCATAAATGAAGTAGCCAATTTGGATTAGAGAAAAAAAATTGCAAGAATGAAATTCTTTAAATCCGAAATTTATTTGGCAAGATATCTTTCACTATTCGGCGAGATTTTAGCAATATTTGGCTCGATATCTCCAAATATTCGGCTACAGGTATTCGGCCGAAGTATTCGGTCAACAAGCCTTCAATATTCGGCCAACCGAATATTCGGCAAAAGGGCCGAATAGGCCGAATACCGAATAGTGGCCGAATATTCGTCCCATCCCTAGTATTAAGTGATCTAAACATAATATGAAGCAAAATAAAGGTTCAAAGGAAAGTAATCTGCAAAAGAAAATCTACGACGCCCATCTCCCGTCTCAAACTTTCTGCAACCAGGAATTCAATAACGTATATAAATGTCACTAAATTTGAAATACAGCATATAATCACTTATTTGAAATGGCTGGATTCATGTATGTTCCATTTATCTGTTCTGGAAAATTGGCTCAGGCATTAAAGCAACATCTATTTGATCAATTGGTAGAAAAGGCTCCCAGCATCATGGAAAGTCAAAGAATTTGAAAGTAAACAGGGAAATTTCAAAATAGATATTTCCTATTTATTTTGGAAGTGGTGTAAGTCAGGGAATTTACAGATATATTCTAAAAAGTCATTGAAAATGCCTAGGAAAAAGAAAATGAAAAATGACACAAAATTCATCAAACAATTACGCAATCCAAACAAAATCAAAAATTAATTGGAGTTTAAAAGAAGAAAGCTAATGGATATATCTTGGAAACAAAAATTCTTATGCTTCCTTTGCATAAAAACCAAAATGTCAAATATCTAACTAAATGCCTTTAATTCAAATACCAGATATTGACATTAAGTTGTACTACTGCACTTATTGCATTGTTTTAAAGAATACTCATTTCAAACTGGAACTGTGTGCAATTTTTTTGTGAAAAGATTTCATAATTATTGAATTGGAAATATCAAGCCTGTCCAACCTTTCAGGTTGCTCCCCAGTTCTTGCACTTACAAGGAAGGTCTCCAATAGGGATACTCTGAAAATTCTGAAAAAAATACAGAATATTCTTTTCATGAGGATATATATGCTTATAAAAAAAATTTTGGGGGAACCTGCATATACTGCCCATGAAAAAATAATGAAATTTTCGTTATTTGGTGATTTATCATAGGTTGGCGATGAAAGGCAATTTGAAATATATATATATGTCAAATGCATTTTAAAGGAAAAGAGTTTCATGTTCAACGTGTTTAGATAAATTAAATATCTTTGATTTTGTCAGCTTTAGTTTGTTTTAAGTATAACTTCATCATATTGATATTTATATTCAAATTTAACCATCAAAATTTGAGATTTAAAACGAATTTAAATTAATTAAAATTGTTTCAATTTCAAAATCCAGTTGAGCATTGTCAGTTCGATTTTGTTGCTATGGAAATGTCTGGCTTTTATTTTTGAATATGCTTAAATGTATAAAAATCATTTTACTGAATAAGAATTTTTTATATATGAAAATATTTTTTTCAGGGGTAAATTAAAGAACTACAGCAACAAATAATATATATATGCAATTTAATATATATATATATATGTGTGTGTGTATATAATATATTAAATTCTCCCACTGTTTATGTTTAAATTCATTAACTACAATTTACACGGATTCTAAAAATCCAAAACTTTTCAGTTGCATTGAAATTATTTGCTTTTAGCGGGGAAAAGTGATGCTCGCCAAATCGTGTGACACTTTTGTCTTTTCACGCCAAATATTCAAAAGTATTTTATTTTTTTTACATGTTTTTTACAGCAATTCCACCGCTAATTTCCACTGAACCTTTATTACACATATGAATAGTTTAATTAGTATTTTTTAAAAAAAAATCTGAGTATGCCCAGTATGGAGACCTTCCTTGTCAGTGAAGGATGCCAGTACTCATGTGACTAAAAGTATGGTGCAATATTATTGCACAGTATTGGTATACATGCATGTCTTAACATTATACAATTCAATCTTACACCGATAGAATAAAGGTTTCTACAGTTCTGAAGTTTATTAAATTTCACATATATTCTACGAGAAGTCTATCTAAAAAATTTTGTAAGATGGGGTCAGAAATTGTAATCACGCCTATAATAACAATAAGAAAAATTAAATCTACATGTAAATCAGAGATAATGCTAGATTTCTTTTAGGATGTGATGAATGTGCTTTCATTTATTTTGAAGACATAAATTTAAAGTATATAAGCTAAGACAGGAATGATAGTGACCAATCCATATAAATGGTTCCAGAGATGTAATCTGGAAGTACTTTCATAGATAGAAATCATTCTGCAGTTTTCTTTTTACTTTTTGAGCAAATTGAAAAAACAGAAAGTCTTTAAAGAAGGAAAAGTTAAGCTTCTTATCCTCATATAAAACAGCCAGTGAGCCAGCATGACAACAGCTAAGAGTGGAAAAAACAAAAACAAAAAAAAAAAAAAAAAAAAAAAAACAAGGCTGAACCTTTATACATTTGTGTCATCAAAAGGACAGGGACAAATGAAAAATGTTTATTTTTCTGTTACTTCTTTATTCCTTGGGGATGAAGGACCAGTATACGTGCCGCATTAGGTGTTTAGAATCCTTGATTATTCTCACCAATAATTTTGCCTTATTTAATCTGAGCATTTTCTTGATTCAATTAGGCACAAATCTTTCTTTTTAAAGACCAATGATAAAAGATTAAATATTCTGTAAAAATGATCTTCTTGAAGGGGCTAAGTGTTAAAAAGAGCTATATGAATTGTGTAATTATCTAATTTATATGTTATTGTCAAATTTAACCAACATAACTACACTTTTTAAACAATAACTAGAAATCGTGAAACTATGCATGATTAAACTGTCAAAGTGTGTTTCTGTTTTTAATGCATTTTCGCAGGTTTTGAAAATATCTCTAATACATAAATTAATGATTTTAAAGAAAGCATTCTTCATAATCGGATTTTATTTCTAAAATATGTAATAACAGGACACTTTTAAAAGGATGCTGTGGCGCCGCATTAGATAGCCTTGCGAAATATCATTCCATATAATTGGTTTCTGGATAACTGGTGCCACACTATAATGATATTTTTTAAAAATATGCTTATAATAAATTTATTTTATATACTATTATAATGTAACTACCATTAAATTGATATTTAATGAAAAATTTTGTTTTGCAGGCATTAATTTGAATTTGTTTACAATTGCTTTAAAATGGCGAAAAATGATAAACCAACCAATGAAATTTTGGGATTTGTTGAAGAGGAGGATGGATCACTAAGTATGTGTTATATTAAGTATTTTTATATAGTGTTTTATACTATATTATGATTACTGTCATGTTTTTCATCTTTTCAAATAACTCTGTTTTAATTTTCTTGGTAACAATCAGTATATATTATTGTAGACTCCCTCTAATCTGCATGGCTTAAAATCAGTGGTTATGCAGATTTCTGGTCACTGTTTTGTTTACATTTTTTAACCCTACATTAGGAGGGCAAGTGATATTTGAAAAGTTTGTATTTTTCATTTCTTTTGTCAGATTCCTTCCTTCTTCTTCATAATTGTATTGTTTGTGTAACTTTTGAATGTGTATTTTATTGTTTCAAAATGTTGCTTTATTACTACTTGATTTAAAAAAATACAAAATCAGTATATTGAAAATGGATGAGATATGTCCCTTGCACGTCTAAATGCATAACAAATGTTTGTACACCTAATACAAGGTTAAACAGCAAATTGAAGCCAGTCAATTATTGCAAATTATAATAGACTTATACAGTAAATAAATTATTAATGTTTTTGTTGTTAATGTATGCCCGAAGAGCAAGGTGCTGGAGCTTTCATTTTATTGCACCCAGAGGGTTGGAAGTGAGACTTATGCAGCAGAAGATGTTCAGCAAAACCCCAATAGATGGCAGCATCAAACATCGCCATCTTCTCAATTTCTGAAGAGGAGGGGCGTTTTCTCCAGAGATCAATACCCATGGTAACTGCTACGACCAACCACAGGAGTTTCAGAACCCCTTTATTTAATGAGTTCGTATACATTGCATACACTCGGTGGGTCTTTGGTGATGTCAAGCATCGAACCCTTGACCTTTCAGTCTAGAGTTCAGTGCTATGACCACTAGAGTGCCACAGCCTGCAAGTAAAGTATTAAAATAGTTTATTAATTTAATCATTAATTACATAAAATAATTATGGAAAGTAATAAGTATTTAGCTTTAAAACCTGAGTCAAATTTTTTTTTATGATGTCTACTTTTTGGATTACAGTATGACCTCAAAAATTTGGCATTCAGAAAGGAGGTGGGTTAATAAGTGCCATTTTTTGCCCATCAGCACCTAGATGTGACATGCATTTTTTTCATTAGTGTACCTCATAACAAATAAGAAATTAATAATATCTTGGATGAAAGTTTAATAATTAATGGGAAAATAAAATATATATTTAAGTAAATATGATGTATATTAATGAGCATAAACACTATTGTCATTACTTTTATTCCAAGAAATTTATAGTAAATACAACACTAAATGCAAAATTGCGATGAATGGAGATTATTAAGATTTTTATTTCAATACTGGACCATCCAATGGCCGAATCTTGTAGTGTATGAGCATATTTAATACATGTTTTTTAAATTTTGGTTGAGTTATGGCACAAGTAAACCACAAACCATAATACGGAAACAACATGCGACTAGTACTTTTAGACACTTGTGCCTACTTTACATTGACAGTTGCTGCTGTGTGATGTTGCTTCTCTATTTTTTTTTATCTGAGTATTATAGATATAGTTTTTATCACTTTTGTGTTGAACAATCAAACTTTGGTTACGAGAAGTGTCCCTTAGCGTCCTCTGTTGGAAAATGTTGCTACTTATTTAGGAATCTTGGCGTGTCATGTTCGATATTCATTTCTTGCAGAAGTTTCAAACAATCCCATAAAAATCTACCAGTTCTCTCAACATCATTTAGCTTTACGAACTCTCTGATATTATCTGAATCTTTTTCATAGCAAACGCGGTAGCGTTTGGTATAATATGTTTAAGAAATAGAAAGTGCAAACAACTTTCTAAAATTTCTGGCGAACCAGTTGAGATACGGCAGTAAATTTTTTTTTAAAAGATAGAACTCGACGAGACGAATAAAATGATAGCATTCAAAAACTTACTGCAGCTTAGAATAGTTTTTTATTTAATTTTAAAAGAAAAAATTAAGGCAAAAAGTTCAACTAAGTCTAGCTAACGTTTCCGTGGATGGATTAACTTCGTTTTTGGTTTATTTTAATCCTCATGGTTAAACTTAAGACAATTTTTTTTTCATCATTGTATGTTTGACGGTCGCTGAGAAAATCGAATTTTTGTCTGAAATTTCCAGCTGAACATAGTCTTTTTCTTACATTTGTTACTTCTTGTAATTGTTGCACGTAAGTTTAAATGAACATAAAAATTGCTATGTATGTAACATAAATAAATAGATTAGATAAATCACGTGAAAAAATACTTATTTGTTGTTATTTTCATGTATCATATTCACTATCTATTTTGACGAGCGAAGTGAAATATTTTTTTTTTATTTATTAAATTCTCATTTATTTAAGTTAAAAGCCGCCTCTGGCAAAAAGTTTAGTCTCTTTTAAATTTATGCTAGCCATTGTAATATGATACTTTTATTCGTAATTTTATTTACTTGCTTATCTGAAGGTCCATACGATGAAATCAACAAATTTTGGCGATCAGGGCAAGATTTTGCGGAAAAGTTCATTATCCTATTTTGGTTGGTGTGTTTGGCGAATAAATCAAAAATGGCGCCGAAGACCGAATAGCAAATTTTTTTAACCGCTAAAGCGGCGTAACCGTGTTTTTCCACCACGTAATATTTTATTTCAAAGACTGATTTAACACAAGATTGATATTAATATTATTTTTTTTAACTGTACAAGACAAAAATATATGTAAAGTTATTAAGTACAAACGTTCATACCAATACTTTTCACAGTTATTATTTTACGAATAATTAGACATGAATGGAAAAATCTACAGGACATATAAAAGATAAGCGTAAAAATATGGTTTTAAATTTTTATAAACATTTATTTGAGCCTTTGAGACGTAAGGTAAGGGCGTAGTACCGGTAAAAATCCGGTTTGGCGCAACACAAGAGCGGTGAGTCGGGCGCTCCATGATGATTCGGACGTGAAAATGTGTCAGCTTTTTTTTAAGGTACTTTGAATGATTCGAGGTCAGTTAAATTATTACTTATTTTATGAATGTCTGATTAATATATATCTGTTTGGCAAAGCTTGGTGCTATTTTGGCTTCAAAAAGGGAGGGTATTTTGCCAAAATATATAAATAGCTCTGAAAACAAACCTGATGAACTTTAATTTTTATTGTCGTACGAATTATTTCTGTTTCTATATTAAAATACGGCACAAATGTCATATACGAATCACATTGGCGTTAATTTTTTTCTAAAGCCAATTTGGCGAAAATCTTGTTTTGGAATACCAGTTACATATATATTTTTTGAAAGGTAATAACAATAAATAAAAAAAGGTTTGTTTAATAACTATAGAACAAAACAATTTATATATTTAAAAAATTAAAATACATTATTTATTAATAAGTAAAGAACAACATCCGGGTTGCCATATCAAGCAAAATAACGACACTCTGGATTCAGTTAAATACTCCGATGCGCATATGACATTGGCGTCAGAAAAAAATAATTCGCCAACGTGGTGCGCAAATGACATCTGTGCCAAAAATGCATACCTATTTTATTTACATTGCGTACGGTGCTACTTGATTATCAGGTCGACCGATTTCACACATTTATAGAAATCGACAAACTATTCGCCAAATTACTCAAAAGGAAAAATGTTGCCATTAAAAGATTTAAGTTTAGAAAATTAATGAAGTAGATTAAAAAAAATAATAAAAGTCATTAACGAAAAGGATTACTTTAATGATGACGTTTAGTTATGACGTCGAGATGTACCAAATATAAAATTTGATTTATTCAGGTGATTTCGGACAAAAGAATACTAATAAAAGTTTTCATATTTTAATGCGGAATTTATTAAATCAAACCATAAAGAGATATTTGTAAGATATCGCATATGTTAATAACATTGAAGTATTTTAAATTTATTTAGAATTTATTAAGGAGTATAAAAATAATGGTACTTACGTATTAACGCCACCGCAGCATAAGTTGCGCTAATGTGCCAACAAAGAGGAATCTTGTTCGCACGAGCACAAAAATTGGCGTCAAAAATAGGCTTAAAAAGTGCTAATAACGTCAAAATGAGCAAAAAAACACTAAAAAGGCACAAACAACAAGATCGCTCTTTATTGGCGCATTAGCACAACTTCTACTGTGGTGGCATTAATACGAAAGTACCAAAAATATCAATGTTAGCGGAAATTTGTAAGGAGTTAAATGCTTTTTATTTAGCCAAATAATGTCGGAGGATATAACCGTAAAGTAACTTTAATAAAATACATATTATATTTTTCCCAATTAATATCAAGAGCTATTCACTTATTGGCATAAAATTTATATTAAACAACAAAAGAACAAATAAATTAGTAAAACATTCATAAAAATATAAATAAATCATCGAATTAAAATCATTTGATCACTTAACAAACAAGTGTAGCGGGTTTAATGTGAAGAAAGTGTAACATTTATGTTCATCCATTATTAGCATATAATCTTACAGCTTGCTTATCGTTCTTTGGTCGACGGGATAATTAAGTAGTACCTTAAATACATTGTTATCGCATGAGAAAAAAATGCTTGTGTATATGAAATAGTAAATAAATTGCCAGAATATACGTTGCCAAACTTCTTTTCCCGCCAAGAACTTTTCGTTATGTACAACTACTGAAAAAGTACCTTTATTTATTTAAAATTGAAATGAAAAAAACTTCTTTAAACACCATCAAATAAGTTAACTGCGCAAGGCCTTTCGAAAGAACTTAGTCTTTCTTCGTCAGGCGCAAAAAAGACGTGCGTCCACAATGAATGTAGCGGCACGACTCAGTCGCAGTCGTGCCGCTACATTCATTGTGGACGCACGTCTTTTTTGCGCCTGACGAAGAAAGACTAAGTTCTTTCGAAAGGCCTTGCGCAGTTAACTTATTTTATGGTGTTTAAAGAAGTTTTTTTCATTTCAATTGTGTATAACACCAGTTTCAATTTTATACATTGACTTTATTTATTTACTTATAGTATTTTTTATAAAATGAAAGAAAAACGTGTAAGTTAAATGTATCTGATATATGTATTTTTAATTTATGTGTTTTTTAAGGGTGTTCTTAAATCAAAAAGGAGAACTTTGTGACACATGCTTTAATTTATTTTTGTTCGGAAAGGTGTTATTAATCCGAAACTGTCTAATTGCACTCAATTTTCTGTTTTTTAAAAAACACAATAGATTTTTCTTAACAAGCCTTCAAATTTGACACTTTTGAGCACATTTCCCGACGGAAGCAGAAAAACCGGTCGAAAAGCTGGAGGAAAACGGGTGATTACGTCATCGAAATAGCTTAGAACTGGATAGGTAATTTAATTATCATAAAATGGAAAAATAAGTTCCATTCAAAATCGCTTCCATAGTCAGTCATTCCAGTTTTATAACTTTCTGTTAAAAAAATGAATTTGTAAATGTGTCAAAATGTTTTGCGCTTGTTGAGCGAAGCAGTTAAGAACACCCTTAATGAAAGTCATGTATTTTAAATAAGCTAGTGACAGCTTCATATTTAAAATGAAATTATAGCGAAGGAAACCTATTTGGCGATTGTTTCGGGTAGCTAAAATAAAAGTAGGAAAATAGCCGCCAGGCATATAAAAAATAAAACAATCAGATCGGAGCTCTTGATGACAGTCACAAGACTTATATTGGTATTTATTTAGGTACTATAGCAAAATTTGCAGCATCTCTGGTGTTAAACTAGGTAAGGCATTCTCGAGGTAAGGCATTTAGCTGCTCAGCAGCGGATACAGAGTTCAAATCCCGTTGGATGTAAGTTCGTTTTGTTTAGAAATGCTTTTGTGTTAAATTAGTATTTTTTCGGGAATATTTTTATGTTAATTGTTATTCAATTTCTAGAATTTTTCTAGTTGTGAATGTTTCATTCGAGAAATTACCTTGAATGTATTTAATTGGTATGGCTTTTAATTCTTTTAATAAAGTTCTGTACTTTTTTCGTTCGAATCCATGGTTTATTTTTCATATCATGCATTTTATATGGCAATGCAATGACTTTTTTAATTATTCTCATACATCAAAATTTTATGCTGTTGCTATCATTTTATAAATTTTGACAGCAGCAATTATTTTTCTTTTTACGATATTAGAAAACCTTCAGTTTTTTATCAAAAAATTAAATGACTAGTATTAAAAAATGCTCTGACGAGCACCAAAAAAGGTTAATATGTTTTTAAGTATGAAAAAGGGTTTGACAAGTGCTTCTGTTAATTATTGAGCATGAGGAAGGACAAGGGATCCCTTCTTGGCTACAACTCACTAAAATGCCAACTTTTAAAAAATCATATTTGCGCTTTTTCCATATGAAAGAAATTTGCGGTTCTTTAGTAGAACTTTCCACCGTGCTTTAGATGTTAACCAGGGGTGTAGTCGTAAAAATAAGAAAGGATATATGCTCTAAGCAGAGAGATATCCTAGAATGTGTATACTATAAGCTTTCTTGAGAAACAGTGTATATGGTGTTCTATAAAAAAGTCCAGAAGGTATACGGCGTATAACCTGCACTACATTCCTGATGTTAACTGCACTGTTCACTCTGCACTATACTACAAATAAATTTTCTGTGCAATTATACACTTAGGGCATACTTGGCTGCAGTGCATGAATGTGATACCTGCAGGAACTAGGTTTTTGGCACTATGTTGTCTTCCCTTACATTTATGTCTAATTAAGCTGCATCTTTACTGGTTATATCTTTGCACTATACATTTTTATAGTAACTGCGACTGATTTGTTTTTACGGGAAAAGCGCAAATATGATTTTTTAAAAGTTGGCATTGAAGTGAATTTTAGCCAAGAAGGGATCCCTTGTCCTTCCTCATGCTCAATAATTAACAGAAGCACTTGTCAAACCCTTTTTCATACTTAAAAACATATTAACCTTTTTTGGTGCTCGTCAGAGCATTTTTTAATACTAGTTTAATATATGTCTAAGTATGTTAGCGTAATTGTTCTTTGAATCCGCGAAGTAAGGACCGAAGACATCCAAAATATAATTTGAAGTAGTGACGAATACCGTACACTTAACGAAAGGTCTTCCTTTTTATAAACAGAATGAATTTCTCTGAAAGGATTAGTTCACATTCTTCTGGATATAAATGTAAGTGCTATCGAAAATAATTATTAAAGTATCATTGCCGTCATCCGGAATAAATAATCTTCCTGCTAAAGGCCTCGTATATTTTTCAATAATCTGTGTTCTGGTGATGTGTTCCATTCCAAAGTGTTGTCGGACAAAGTTCTTAATCAATGTCTGTAATGCATATTTAAAGAAGTATTATTTTTTTTCTTATAGTGAATAATGTGGACAGAATACCACTAGAGGGACCAGTTCTAAGTTTTACAAGTAACACTGAAAAGCAAATACGAAATGACCTCTTTTTTGAGAAGCGTATTTTGAACTTCACTAGTTTAAAAGTATAGCTAAAATGATACATAGAGTAGCCATGAGAGTACCCATGAGAGTATAATAATCGATTTTAGAAAAGTGTCCAAGTGTATCAAAATCGAGGTCTTCTGCTTTGTACATTTCTGATATTGTTTTAAATACTGTCAATATATATTTTATACATCGATGTATTCTCACTTACAGAGCGTAAATCTTTCAGAGACAATTTACTGAAGACCGGTCAAGAAATATGAGTTTTACAGCATCGTTTTCCTGATGAAATATAGATTCTAGTTTCTAAGGCTTGAATTTCAATAGCTTTTGCTGCAATAACGAGACAATTCTTAACTTTATATATAACTTTACAACAAGTGTTAGAGAACTCACAATGAGGTATTGATAAATGTATAATAGGTTTCTTATTTGTGGTCTCGTTGGCAGTAATCGTTGACACGTAATCTCTTACTTTTACATCAGAAGAAGAAACAGAAGTATTTAGAGACTGAAGATCACAAAATACATACTATCTACATTTAGAGCATTACATGGAACCACTCTGTAGACCGAACATCTAAGTTTTGTTTATTTAACAAAACATTTAAGTTGCTTTTCGAACATCTAAGTATCGATATAACTTTTTTGTTAGAACAGATACGAAAATTTTTCCGTCATTCTTTACAACAATAACACTGACATCCAAGCATCATTTATTAGTAATTTCTTTAATAAATATTTACAAAAATAGTTTCAGAAAACAACATTGACCTCTCAACAACATAAATATTTTTGACTACGGAAAAACATATCTGAACGTGCTCCGATAACAGTGAATTTTATTCTCCCGCATGATACATTTTTTTCTTTAAAAGGTAGAAGCGCACATTGAACCCAAATAAAATGATGCTCCTATGAAAGCTTATTAGGAGTAGTATCATTGCATGTAAAAATTAATTGGGTTCATCGAGTGCTTCTTTAAAAAAAATTAACTCAAAGACACAAAAAATGTCAAAAATGTAGAAAAAAGCAAAAACATTCTATTTTTGGGCTATAATTTCTATCACTTACCATTTTATTTATGATGTAAAGCTTATACTAAACAAAAATACATATCTTTAATTATGCAAAGCCACTGAACAACTATCAGAATTCGAAACTTTTTTTTTCGGGTATATGATGGGCGAAAAATAGTCCTTATTAGCCCACCTCCTTTGATAACAATCTTTTTTTTATTACATTTGTGGCAGAAAGAAAAATAGCAATTATTAACCTATTATATTTATTAAATTAAAAAATTCAAGCTTAAAAGTAAAGTGCAAAAAATAAAAAATTGACTAAGAAAAATGAGTGTTAGTTCATATGTCAGTCTGATTAGTTCCTTGAACTACAGAAAATCCAAGAAAACTCAGAGCTGGGAATATATGGCTGCAATAGAATTATCAGTAATACTAATAATAGCTCAGTGGATGAAATCAAGAAACTTACAAAAGAAAAGGCATTACTATAAAAATGGATAAATTATAAAGAAGAATTGATATCTTCTTTAGAGAAACAAGAGTCTATTTCCCAAATAGGTATTCTTTACTTGTATAAAATAAAAGAAAAATTTGTTAAATAAAGGCCAAAAAATTGAAGCAAGTAACATTAAAGATTACACAAGAAGGAAATGCTTTTACAGCAGAAATCTAGAATTTTCAAAAATATGGCTTAGTCTCAGTCCCGACGGCACCAGATTTTTGAAGTTATACTGATCATGAAACCATTGTGTTTTATTTTCCTGTTTTTTCTTTATTTTGAAATATTGAAATCAGTCTTATTAGGCAGAGTTATTTACAAAATCACAAAAAATAAAAATCATTACGGGATGGTGGTGTGCCTCAGAGATAATTTCAAATTAATTTTTTACCAGAAAAAAAGGGTTTTTTAAATTTAAGAATATTAGCTATTCAGGGCTTGAAATTCAATTTTTCAGAGGAGGGGAGTCTCCTGTCCAACATTTATAAATGGAAGGGAGTTTAACTGTTTGGGAGGGAGAAAAAAAAAATCTTCAAAATCTACTGTTATTTAAAGAATTACATGAATACAGACATGACAAAATACCACTGAAGCCATTTTTATCAACAACTCAGAAAAATGATGCAAAATGGGATTTTTATTTAAAAGAGAAAGTAAGTCAAGCTTTTAAATAGTCTATTTAGTCTTTACAGGGGTAAATTCCCTCCCTGTGCTAAGTACTTTTGTTACAGGTGTAGTAAGAAGTTTTTTTTTGTTTCTAAGGTTGATTTTAGGTTGAGTGTAGATTCCTGCAAGGTGGGTTCGAGTTAACCTAATTTTTCAAAAGTTAGTTCAGTATACATTATTTTCAATTAAAAATTATACCTATAACAATAAATAGAGATGGGAATGCTCGGAAAAAACCCAGAAAAATTGGGAAAAAAACCGGGTTTTTTCGGTTTTTTTCCGAAGGCTTATTTTTCAATTTTTCCGAACTGGAAAAATTGAAATTTCATTTATGAAATAATATAGTGAAAATTTTGTAATAGCTACATTCTCATACTTTTTATTTATTTTATTTTTATGTTGAGTGTCTCACATGAAAATTTTAATGTGGGTAATCTGATCTCTGAGCAGAAATCTGTTTGAGAAGACTTGAAAGGATTCTTCACATTTTTTTCTTGTTTGAAACACAAGACCCTTTGCAAAATTTCTCTTGAAAATAGACTTTTCAGAAAAAGTTTAATCAACAAATTGAATCTTTCGCAAGTGCAGTGATTGAAGAAAAAAAAATCTCATGCCATACAGCAGCTGAATCTTATTAAGTTGCATATATGTATGTAAATAACCTTATTAAAAATGTCTAAATAGGAACCTAAATATAGTAATAATTTCTTATTCAAAAATTCTGAATATATTTTGTACAAGTATATATACAAAAAGTTCGCAATTTCACAAAAACTTGATTACATAAAAAAAATCTAGATATGTAATTAAATGCAACTTCTCTTTTTAAAAATTAATTCATGTGTAAAATTATTGCAATAATATGCTGATTAATGGAAATGATAAAATTAAAAATTCAACATAAAATTTTGAAGTATGCATTTATTACTTTAATCTATATTTTCAAGAAGTAAGTATTGAATTCGTGAAAAATTTGACTTCCAGTTTTTGGTGTATTTAAAACTTTTAGAAGGTCCTGAACACGTTTTGATGGTTTTTGGAAAATATCTGTCACTCTGTGAGTTTGTATGTGACAAATTTTATGGGCACTCTATCTCAAGAACTGATGCACATAATTTCACAAAACTATAGATTCAGTTACACCTTGATATAAACTTGAGATGTTTAGTTATTAGTATATCGCCAAACTGATGGCGCTGCTATGCTGCATTATTCATAATTTCCACAATAGTTCTATCTCAAACTAATGTATGTATTTTTATAAAATTTCAGATTAAGTTAATCTTTGACATAACTTCGTGCTCATTACTTTTTGGTGTAAATTGCTCAACAGATGACGCTGTTATGCTGCATTATTCATGATTATCGCAATAGCTTTACCTCAAAGATGATTTTTAAAAAAAAATCAAACTACAGTTTCTGATAATACATTAATGTTGTTTAGTTTTTGGTGTAAATCCCTATAGGTGGCACTAGCTGCATTTTTCAAGATTTCGTTATAGCTGGTTAATTGAATGTTTTTTCAAGGTGTTGAATCTAAAATTGACCTCCATAATGTACAGTAATGTTGCAAAAACATGGACAGTTTGCATTAGAAAAGTAAAACTGCGATGAAACCCCCCCCCCCCCCCATATTTTATTACAAGTAACTATGTTCCAAATTATACTTTCCCTCTTGATTAAACTTTGAATTTTTGTAGTTTTCTAAGCCACAGTAGAAGCAGGGATCACTCTAGAGAGGTTCGGAAGGGCGGCCCGCCCTTGTGCCCCTTTCAGATAAAATGCCACCCTCCTTGCCCTTTTTCATGGAAGAAGTCCGCCCTTCTTTTTATTTTGGGATTCAATCCTGCCTTGTTTGTACTGCAATTCAAAAAATTCTTATCTATCTTTCCTTTTTTGAACGCTAGTACGCTAAGTCCGAAGTAATTCTCCCCTCTTTTTCTCCCACTCTCTTTGTTCTCTTGAACATTTCACCTGTTCACTTTTCACCTGCTATTGTGAAATAGTATTATGACCATTTGGTCTGACACTTGACTCAGTGATACCTTTTACACAAAGTCTTTAAAAAAAACGAGAAACATCATTTGTAGTTTTATTTTGTACTCAAATTAATCTGTTTTTCTAAAAAAGAAATAAGTTGCTTAGGGAATGAGTTTTAAAAAGAAAACACAAAGATCAGAGATCGTGGGAAAAAGAAAATGAACGTGAATATATATTAAATAAGGAAAGAAATGTGCTAAAATAACAGAATTTTTTTATGGGAAACATCGATAATGTAAATTTCATATCATAAGTTTTAATGCTTTTCACATAGTAAAGTTTATTAAATTATAAATGTTATTTTATTGATACAAACATTACTCGGCTTTAGTAACTACATTTTTTTTTTTCAGAGCCCTACAATTTTATGATTGATATAGTCTAAAGAAATTTATATTTTTATTAAAATTTGATGTTTTCTTTTCCTTAATTTTTAGCTCTCCCACCCCCACCCCGCCCGAGAATACATCGAGACAATTACAAGACAACGCAATGCCGAATGTTCAGCAAATGCGTGTTCACAGGGGCGTGCGAAGAGAAAACTGCACCCGGGGTAAAGTTTCATTTTGGCGCCCCCTCCTCTAACATTTTCTTGTGACAAGCCAAAAGTGACGTTGGTAGTATAAATTGGCGCCCCCTAAACTTCCGAGCCCGTGGCGACCGCCCCTATCACCCCCTCCCTCCCTCCTCCTCCTTTCGCACGGCGCTGCGTGTTCACTACCTGCTTTCTTCCTCTTTCCATCTATTTCTTCTTATGAAGGAGAGCAAGGGAATTCTTCCTTCCCTCTTAAGTTTTAAATCTATTTCATTATTTTAGAAAATATATAAAAACAAGCGAAAGTTTATTACTTTTTTATTTTCATGTATTTATTTTGAAGTTTTGTATATCCTTGGCTACTGCACTTATGCGGAAACAACCGCTCGCTAATATAACGTTGATCCGATAAAAGAGATTTAATGTATGTATAAATATCCAAACAGAATCGAAGAAATAAAAAGCGGCGTTTGTAGAGATCAACCTTAGCTATTTAATGCCCCCCCCCCCCCGCAAAATATAGAAAAATATGCAAAATAAAATCTATTGAAATTGTTGGGGGGCTGCGTTTCTCTCCCCTTATTTCTAACTTTTATTCAAATAAGTTAACTGGCCGATGAACGTAAAGAAATTATAATACCTTAAGAATCATTTAAATCATTAATCATTAAGTATTTAATTTAAAAAAAAATAATATAAACCCAGACTCAAAAGAACAGAAAACTCCTTTTGAATTTAACATTTGTTTATTAATATAATTAAACACAATATTAAAAAAAAACATTTAGTAATAGTATTAGTGTAATAATTAATTTATAAACAACATTAGAGAATTGCCTATTATTTAGGAATTTTACTCAGAGTAAAAATGGAAAATAAAGATTTGTTCCTTACCTCTTCTCTTTAAACGTAAATCCATTATGACAGGGAACTACACATTAAAATATAACAAACTATCACTTTGAATTCGAAAACTCAACTAACTGCTCCAAAATAACTCCGTGTTCCCGTGTATATACTTCTTTTCTTACAATTAAATTTTTTTCCCTTTTTCTATAGCCAATCGGGAACTTTTCTACCCTCCCAACATCAATCCTGAAAAATATCCAAGTGCTCAGTGGTTCTCCTGTCAATAATAACAATATTCCGATTGGTTCTCTCTCAAATTTAATATATCCTTTTAATATTTCCTGCATGGGAAAACACCTTTTCGGCCACCTGATACTAGAGAAACATTCCTATTGTTATTTACCTGCGCGGTAAAATAACCCCTTTTTCGTTCTTAAAATTTACAACTTGTTTTCGAATTCTTGTGCTTTTGGAAATATCGCAGTTCCCAGCTGCATGGGAGGGAAACATATCCTGTCCATTCTTATATAAAATTCCATAAGTATTGTGCCTACTCTAACCGGTGTCCGAAGTAAGTTTCACAACAAGGCCATAAAATATCACAGAATCACTTACTGTAAAGGCTTGTATTACAAAATATCTTAAATATCTTTTATATAACGACGTGTAATCGTCTATACATTTCGGTATAACTTTGGTGCTATCCTTTGAAAATTTCTCCCCACAAATAAAGGGATAAATCAGCTCCTCGTAGTCCGCTTACCGAATTCGTGCACCTGGCTTTTCGTTAACACCTGAAATCCTCACAATTTAGCGTACAACCTTAACCTTTTCTGTATTCTGTATTCCTTATTCTAAAATCTCATATCTAAAATAGGGTATTTCAACAATAATATGACGAACTTCGGAAAAAGAAAAAAAACGAAAAAAAAAAGAAAATAATAAAACTCCAAGTAAAAAACAATAATGGACATTCTCATAATACAATTCACAAAATTAGAAATATCAAGAAAATTTATACACATTCAATTATAGATGGGTGAAACAATTCATTTTAAAGTAGTTTCAAAACTCCCAACCAGGAATTAAAAAAAAACACAAATTTATTAAGTAAATTATAATCCAAACAATACCTTTTTTTTTTTTTTTTTTTTTTTTTGAAAATTATGTTATATATGTACATACACATATATACACACACACATATATATATATGTTTTTTTTTTTGTGAAATGAAAAAAAGATTTTTCTAAGTTTCCCGGTTGAGCGTTGTGACATGTAATTTTAATCATCGAACACGACAACAACAGGTGATGAGAGTGGAGAATATAGTTATGGTTACACAGACGATGAAAAGTGCCGCACCAACAAATTTTAAAAAATAGAAAGAAGAGTCTAAATTTGGTAATTTCAACCAGTTCATGAAATTTGATTGGGTATATGAACTCGATGAGCGAGTGTAGTTTGTATCTAATGCTAATAATTCTACACTTGGTTCTTCTAGACAAAAATCAAGATTTTGGCACTGAACAAGATTGTTAGAGTTCAAACAAAGTTTTTCTGCGTAACATTTCTTTTCAGCTACAAATTTTATAATGTGCAGTGTTGGTTCTCCTGTTAGATGAATGGCTTTCGTATGCGTGTTGATCTCTTGAAAATTTATCAACACTACTCCTGATTGGCATGTACTATGTGCTGTGAACGTCAGGCGTGAGAGGAGGGGACAGTCATAACACCCAGAAGTTGTGATTTCTTCACTGTCAAATTTTGGGCATATCGTGGTTGTCTTTACAGCGATCTTGAAACGTGAAAAATGTAATTGAATTCGTACCGCTGATGACATTAAGAGGGTGGACTTTAAAAGGTTTTCCTCTACGTGAAACAAATGGACTCCTCGTTGTAAGGGTAGTGCATTTTCTTTTGTTTTTTTAAGGTTTGTGTGGTGCCGTAATACACCTAAGTGTATCTTCAAAAAAATCACACTGACCCATATCTGAAGCAAAAATAAAATCCTTGGTATAAGAAGTTTTTGCCTGAACAGCACCGACTGTGCCGGCTCTAGGAAAATTTTTCTCACTCGCTGTACTTAGATAGGCTTCTGCAGGCTTGCCTACACGTTGTATTAACATGTCCTGTAAATGGAGTTGTGGTTGGTCATAAGCTCCTAGAATAGTGATTTTGATACCATTTTTTGTGAAGGCTGTGTCTGAAAGTAGAACCTTCGTGATGGTGTTGTTTTCGGTGTGTTTTACCGAAATTTTATACTGGCAAGTGTGGCTTCTAATTTTCGAAACTTCATAACTATTGAGGAGATCTGGTTCGTACCAAATCCTATAAAAATTACATGAAGCTCTAGTAAGAATAGCGCAACCCACACCTAACGAACCAGGTTGGCAACTTGAATATCCTGGAAATTCCCTACTTTCCGGAGGTTCGGATTCGAACTTGATGCCTTCGTGACCGAAATTTCTTTTGGCACAGTGTACCCCTCTCCCGCAATATTTGTTAAAAATACAGGAGATCTGGGATAGTTGTTTTTCTTTTACAGGGAAAGTAAAATACTGTCTTTCGGTTTGGAAGGAGCAGATAACTTCTTCTAGTTTTAATGTTAGTGAAAACAGGTGATTGTCTTTCTGGTCTGCAAACCAGAGGCAGGTCTCCGAAGAGATACTCTTTAGAGAGATTTCTGCCGTAGTATGTATTTGGCAGTATTTAGAATTGTCCTGCAGAGTTTCACAATTTTGTAGGTCCGATTTTATAACAGAATGAGTATTACACTCGGCTGTCACAGTTGTGAGCATCGATATGCACGCTACCAAAACTAGTGGAAGAGAACGAAGGGGCATTCCATGATCAGCGTTTCTCTCGAGAATTATATAGAAATTTTGTAAAAGTTTTCGTATACTGGAACCAATGAGAGCTCCTAGCAAGAGCGAACATCTAGCTATAAATTTGCATAGCTTAAAGATCATCATGAAAAATGTGAAGATAGATTGAGAAATCAATATGAGAGATTTTAAAATAAGTTTCACACAAAATAATATGGATAATACAAATGCGAAAAGTAGTATGCCCACGATGTATTGTATAAGTTTTGGAAGGCAGTGGTAGTGTTGGAATACTTCCAAACACCAGATACACGATCTAAGTTGGCAAATCGATTTTCCCGTAACATGTATTGTTCCAGAAACAGTACGGCCACTAGGATGTATATAAATGATAGAAATGTCGTTTTTATATGCTAGGAGTTCGAAAGGTAATTTTATCATTTTGTCCGTTGGCACAGACATTATGTGTTCGAAATCCGGTGAGCGTAATATAATTCTTCCACTTTCAGGTAAACGAAGAATAGGGTCTTGGAAATTGATTGTTAAATTATTTTCTGAAAAAACAGCGCTTTCGCCTTCCAATAAATGACGATGAATTCCATTATGTTGAATGGATAGTTTTTTGTCAAAATGGCACATTAGCAAGATAAGAATGTTTGGGTTGGTGAGTAATTTGTCTTGTGCTAATGAAAGAATGTTTAATTTCGTGTAGGTTCGTTTGCAAAAACATTTACTTGTGTGAGTGCAATTTCTTATTTCACAAAAGTCCTTATCACCCGTGCAATCACCATCGTCACATTCGCAATTTAACTTGTCAGATTGGCATTCATACGTAGTAGAGTTGATATCATTGGCTGTAGTTTGCCCACGAAGAAAGAAGGTGGTGGGCTCCCATAAAATGAAATCTTCATCTACTAAAAATGTTTTATTAACTGTGATGCATGACTTACAGTCATGAATGATGCAGGCATTTGAGGGAATATTTATTTTCCCCAAAAGGTGTCGAGGTACGTGTTCACATTTATATTCATTACTGAATGAACAAAATGATCCTTTTTTTTTGTTTCAGAGCACAGGCAATGTGTAGAAAAATGAGGATAATAACTGAAAAGGAAAAGGAACAAATTCCATTACACTCTGAGTATTTAGAGAAAAGATTAAATGTTAATCTTAATAAAAGAAAATTTTGTTCTATTTATTTATTTTATTATTGTTGTTATTATTATTATTAATATCCGTAAATGAAATAAGTTTTTACACTTTTTTTTTCACTAATTATTATTACGTAATAAAAGTTAAAATAAAATATTAAATAACGCGCCCTTTTTTTTTTTTTTTTTTTTTTTTTTTTTTTTGTAAAAAAAATGTCTAAAATATATGAAATGGAACATGGAAAATTCAATCTAATACCATTACAGCCAGAGAAGGATTACTAGAGCAAAAGTACATAAGAATACAAAAATTATTTTGGAAGAGAGAGAAAAGTTTTGATATTGATAATTGGGCATCTATGTCTGGAAATGAAAATTTGCCTGCAAATAATCATTTATAGCTCACGGAAAACCCAATTTTACTTTTTTGACTATAATTGACATAGAAATTGTAACACCGTTTAACAGTTGTGCACCACTGAAAAACTAAGGAACTACAATATATCGAACTATGCCCTTAAAAGGAAAAAGGAAAATAAAACATAATTTAAATTAGAAGGATAAGACGAGAAAAGGAAATTCTGGAAAAAAAAAAAAAAAAAAAACAATATAATTTAGCCAATAAACTGTAGACATTAATTAATCTATTAAAATGAAATTAAAGTTAAGTAAAAATAAATGTACAAGAATCATAATTATATTAGTACTATATAATTGTTCCATAAAATAAAATAAATAGAAGAAATGAAATAAGAACAAGACGAGAGAAGGAAATTCTGTAAAAGAAAGACAATATAATCTAGCCAATAAATTGTAGACACATAGTGATCAATCTATTAAAAGTACATTAAATCAAGTAAAAAAAATAAATGAACAAGAGTCATAATTAATATTAGTATTATATAATTGATCTATGGAATACAAATAAATAGAGGAAATGAAGTATGTGTCTAAAATAACTAGTTTAGTAAATCAAGAATATATATATATCGATATGAGAAAAAAATATATTTATTTTGTAAATTCTAATGCCATGTTAAAAACCTTTTCTGCATAGTAATTTATTGGATCTCGTTGCCTTAAAAGGTATGTGGAATTATTGGAACTTGGAGTATCATTTTCCCCCTGTAAAATGGGTTTCTCAGTCGACGTTTCTGGAGAAAAATCTAATGCCTCATCATTTGGAGAATATATGAGAGTATCTTCGCTTACGTTGGAATGAACGCTGTTTGTCCTGCTTGGGGGTGTGTCACGCGGGGGAAGGGCGCTACCCATTGTAAGATGTTCTTTCTCGTTTGTACTGGGATAAGTGTTTTGATCTAACGGGAAAAGTAATGTATTCTCGATGTTTTCATCAAAGTCTGCGTGTGGTTTATGTATGTAAGGAATATCTTCTAATGAAGATGTATTTGATTGATTATTTTTCTCAACGTCGCTCTTGATTAATTGAAGTTCTTCTTTTCTAGTTACATACGGAATTAAACGGTATGCGTGAATTTTGAATTCGCGGGCGTTTGGTTTCCTTATATCTATTATTGAATAATCTACTTTATTATGTCTACAAGTAATTCGGAATGGACCCGTATAATTTCTAGCTTTAAGAATTTTTGTAAAGCGATCGTGTCCAGGTGCCAACAAATATACCAGTTGACCAACTTGAAAATCTCTATATTTAGCATTTTTGTTCTGGAATTGCTCCTGCACTAAAGCTGCTTTATGAATATTTTCTGCGACCTTTTTATTCGTATATTGCAATTGAGCAGCTTTTTCTTCAACAAAATTTGTCAGCGAACGATGTTCTACACCATGTTGTTCATTTAATATATCACTAGGTAATATAGGATCGAAAGCTAGGTGTAAGAATGCAGGCTTTTCCCCTGTTGAAGTGTGAACTGAACAATTATAAATCAGGGAATAATAATTTAGATAATCGTCCCAATTTGTTGTGTTATCTGCAAAAATGGATAGAGATTTTTTTATGTTTTTGTTTAAACATTCGCTTCCACCATTGCATTTAGGATTCATGGGTGTTGTAAATAGCTTAACAACTCCTAACCTTGCGCATAAATTACGAAATAATTCAGCTGTATATGCTTTTCCTTTGTCAGATAAAAGTTTGTCACAAAGACCAAAAATGCTAATAAAATCTAGAAATTTTTCCGCTGTAGTTCTTGCTGTTACATCAGGTACTGCGTATAGTCTTATATATTTAGTGAAGTGATCTACGAATGTGAGAATGTATTTATTTCCGTTGTTTGTCTGAGTAAAAGGTCCTAAATGGTCAGTCGATAAAAATTCCATGGGTCTATTTGGTATAAAATTTCTTTGAATTGGGACAGGTTTCTGGATATGTGGAGTTTTAAAACTATTGCATTGAAAACAAGATTTTACGAAATGTTTAGTGTCAGCGTATAAATTTTCCCAAAAATATTTTTCCCGAATTAAGTTATAAGTCTTTAATACTCCAAAATGGGAAATATGTTTAGCTGCTAGAATGTGTGGTTTAAATTTCGATGGTATGACTATTTGTAATATGTTTGTAGATTTTCGAACTCTAGGAATAAATGCAGAATGCATAAGCAACCCGTCTTTAATTAGATAATTTGGGTATTTTTCTTTAGCTTCATGTCGGTTTGTGGTTATTTCTGAAATAATTTTTGCTGTTTTAGGATCAGATTTTTGAGCTAAGGCAATTTCGTCAATAGTAGGAAGGTCTATTTGGATAGCATTTACTCCGAATTCCTCCTCTAAAAATTTTTGTTCTTCTTTATCCATTTTAATATTCCTATCTGAGATATTTTCCAAAGAATTATAATTGGTATCTATAGTGGGCCGTTCTATCTGAGTATAAAAGAGTATATATGCTTTCTGATTCAAAACTTCCCCCAAACTAACCTCAATTATTCTCGAGTCATCTAAAAGGAACCACGTGCCCGTAGAATCCTTCACATACGCATAATAATGTCCCGTGTTTGTTGATGGACCCGAGTGCACTATGACCCCTGTCAATAAATACCGTGTAGGTTCTTCTATAGGAGTTTCCAAAAAGGGACTGAGATTTAGTATTTCCGGATAAGAAACTGAACTATGAATCTTTATGCTTTGGTCATTCTGAAACGAAAAACGTTTGAGTTGAAATGTGATCACCTCTGGGAGTTGGGAAATAGAATTTTTTATTTTTGCATTAACTTTATTTTTGCTGCAATGGCACGAATATTCATTTGGTAAAATTTCTGGCTGTATAAAATTATAAAGTGCAGAATCAAGTGTTTTGACATTTTGAGTGATGTCTAACATAAAATCCATCATTTGATTATAAGTAAAACTTTTCTTTTTACAATTTAAACAAGTTATCTCAGTTTTGATGTAACTACCGAAAATTAAGTTCATTGATGCTGCGAATTTATTTTTATATTCTTGTTTTGAATCTAAGCAATGCAATGAATTATATTTCCACATATTATCAATTACGTAACGTAAAAACTCGTGTGCATCCTGTTGATGGTCATACAAAAAATGTGGTGCGATAGAATGTAAATTTGTATATATTTCTGTAGGTTTAATTACCTCACCAGGATTGTTTTTTGCATTTATTATGTGTCTACGCAACGCACATGTCATGCAAAATTTTGTATAATCACAACATACTCTTAATTTATCGTTTAATAAAAATTTACGAAGAGGAGAACAATTTGTCAGACATTGTAGTACTGAATTCATATAACAAGTAGAACCAAAATTTTCTAATCCTGCGACAGTATATTTAATAACATCATTTTTTTTCGATCAGATTTTCTACGGTCACAAAAGTTATAATCACTATCATTTTCATAACAAAAGTTTTTAACATCACTATGCAGTTCTGCTAGTGATTTATAAGATTCATTTAATGTCATATTTACATTTGAATCATGCACGTTATTATTTACAATATTATATTCCGTACATAACTCTTTAAAGTATTCATTTGAATTTTTATGTACTAAATTTTTATTAACGCACAAATCATTAAATTCATTATTTACATTAAAAGTTTTCGCAGGTAAGCCATTTTTGCGTAATTTTTCACAGTCATTAACCTTTTACACGCCAATGTTCCATAAATGGAACATCAACTTCAAAATTCTGCAAAAAATTCATTTTTATTCCTATTGCCCTGTAAAAATTAGTATTTGAAAAGAAAGTATGACTTGATTTTTTGGCGTTGATTTTACGTTGATAAAATAAATCATGTCTTAGGGGAAAAATCGTAAATTAGGACTTTTTTCAGACTATTTGTTGGGTAAAATTCAAAAATTCATAGAAAATTCAAAATTTAACAAATATTTTTATAACTAAGTAAGATCAAGTAAAAGTAATCATTTTATTAGTAGAACACAAGTTATTAAAAAAAAGATTGATTTTTATTGTTTATTTTAGATAAGAAATGTGCATGTTCCATAAATGGAACATTGGCGTGTAAAGGTATATTTTTTAACATGATAGTCTTTTGGTTGCAATGTATATAAGTTTTGATAAAAAGTTTCTGGATACGAGGTGGTTTAGCAAGTGTCGACAAAAGATGGTTATGACATTGATATACTTTATTTCCCCCCCCCCTCCATACCCTGTCCCTTACCCTCCCCCTCCCCCTCCCCTCTCTTCCACACTCGTTCTTCCATCTGAAGTGGATTACTCATAACTGACAGGGAAAACATGTTTGTTGATAGTTAGACATTGTTTATGACTCAAATAAGCTATAATGGAACTTTGGAAAAAAGTGTGAGAAGGAATTCATATGATTTTACTTTACTCTGCGATTTCCTTCATTTAGAATACCTCATACAGACCAGATGTCTCTTTCAATCCATTTCTAACAATAGAAGAGGCACTAGAATATTTTTATGAATTAGCAGATGATTCTGAAGAGGAATTCATTGACATTTGTTAATTACATTATCTGTACCATCAACACAAAGAAAATGTGTTGTATGCTAGAAGAACACAAAAAAATGTTTTGAATGTGAAAAAAAGTCTACATGGAAATGCTTCTCTAACTATCATGGATAATAGATCAAATGTAGGGCACAAAAATTAAGGAATATCTATCTATCTATCTATCTATCTATCTATCTATCTATCTCTATATATATATTTAATTTTTGGTAATTTTTTTTTCTCTTTTGTATTTTTTTAGATTTTGATTTATTTGATTATTTTGCTGTAAATTGTAGTACAGACATTATTATTATTATTATTATTATTATTATTATTATTATTATTATTATTATTATTATTATTATTATTATTATTATTATTATTATTATTTTCCATTACATTTTTTGTATATATTTCTTTTTTTAATTTTGATAAATAATTGTAAAGATGCTTTCCTACAGTGAGTAATGCCCATCATCTATATAATATATTATTTAAGCAAGTGGGAAAGTTTTTTTTCTAAAAGCTTTGTGGGGTTTGAGCATTTTTGCTGGAATAGTTACTGAAATCGCAAGTAAAATGAAGGCTCGATGGGCGAAGCCCGGCTATTTACCTGCTTAAATTGTGTTATTTCTGAAAAATGCCTATACATTATCTATAATCATGAAAAAAATGTGCACAGAAATAGAGATTTTAGTTTAAATGTTGTTAATCATACTTTATAAAAACATGTGAAAAAACTAAGTGTTTCCCGCCAATGTTCCATTTGTGGAACATGCTATAAATCATACACAAAAATTTTTTTTCAAGAAAAAAAATTACTCATAGTGCTTATGTTTGAGTTTTAATGGGATTTTTACCAATAAATAATTTGCGTTACCTTTCGATCATAGTGCGGCGTTTAAAAGGTTAATTACAATCTTTGTAGCAACGGAAGATTGTAATTGAGAATCATTGTCATCATCATATATATTTTTGTTGTGTTCGCTAATAATCGTAGAATTTTGTGCATTATTAGCATTATCACACGATTTTTGTGAATTTTCCGCCTTTTTCATTATGGTTACCTCATTAACATAGGAATCTCTTGACAAAACATCCGCCACGGTATTTTCCTGAGATTTGATTAGTTCAAATTCATACTGATAGTCTCCAAGAAAAGCCATCCACCGAGCAACTCTATCACTGACAGATTCCAAATTTTTTAACTTTGTTAATGAAGAATTATCGCAGCGAATGATAAATTTTCTGCCATATAAGTAATATTTAAAACTCTCAATATTTTTAACAATGGCCATTAATTCTTTGTCGAAAATTGAATATCTAATTTGTGTTGGATTTAATTTTTTTGAAAAATACGCAATCGGTCTTATTATCCCGTCTTCGTCCTTTTGGCCAAGCATTCCTCCCAAAGCATCTTTACTAGAGTCGCAAGAAAGAATGAAAGTTTTGTCAAAATCTGGGGATATAAGAATAGGTGCTGTAATTAATTTCTGTTTAAGAATATCAAATGCTCTTTGTGCTTCTGACGACCAAATAAATGTTTGATTTTTTTTTGTCAGATTAGTTAAAGGGGTCGCTATTTCAGAAAAATTCCTCACATATTTACGGTAATAGCTCACTAAGCCATGAAATCGTCTCACTTTTTTCGTTGTGGTAGGAACTGGAAAATCTTTTATCTTTTCTATGTTATCGTGGAGTGGTTTTATACCTTCCTTTGATAATTCGTGACCTAAAAATTCGATTTTAGATTTCATGAACGTACACTTTTCAGGATTTAATGTGAGATTGAATTCTCTAAATCGTTCAAATAATTTTCGAAGTTTAAATAACATTTCAGTATCATCTTTCGCCGAGCACCCAAAATCATCGACATAATTCGAGAAATTTAAATCGCATATTGGTGCCAAAATTTTACTAGCTAGCTCGCAAAAAATTTCTGGCGAGCAGCTTAACCCTTGAGCGAGGCAGACATAGCGGAATTGACCAAAGGGTGTTGTAAAGGTTGTCATATCTCTAAGTGAAGGATCTAATGCTATTTGGTGAAATGACGAGGACATGTCTAGAGAGGTAAATAAATTTCCCCCACTGAGGTTTTCTAATTGTTGATTTACCAGTGGTAATTTGTAACGGGGATATTTAAGGTGTTTGTTTAAAGATCTGTAATCAACAACAATCCGATATTTCTGTTTACTTAAATCTGAAGTTAAATTCTTTTTTTTAACAATCAGCACGGGAAAACTTACATGACTATCAGATTTTTCAATTATGTTCGCCTCTAACATTTCTTCCAATTGTTTTTTTTTAATTCCAATTCTACAATCTGAGCAAACCTGTATGGACGTGAAGACGGCAATTCGGAGAAATCCACTAGTAATTTAGGTTTAACAGCATTGGTACGACCGATTGTATATAAATCTTTACTAAATATGTCGGAAAATTCGAAAAGTAATTTCAGTAAACGCGATTTTACTGTTGGTTCTAAATGAGATAAGTCAAAATCAGATTCACGCAAATTTTTACGTCGTAGTAATTTAATTTGTTCTATATCTCGATTGTCAAAATGTTCTGAAATTACATTTCTAATTATTTTTTCTTCACTCGGCATTGTTCCTCTAACATTATGGTTGAACGTGTTATCTAATTTCATCATAATATTTCCTGTTGTGAGCGAATTTGTGTACAGAGAAAGCGTAAACTTAAATTTATGTAAAAAATCATATCCGAGAATAGCATTATAATGATCAGATAAATGATTATTTATTAAATAAAATTTATGTAAAAATTTTCTATTATCAATCGTGATTGGTAATATTACGTAATGAGTGGTGTTCAGAGTATTGCCGGAAATGGATTTTACTATTATGTTAGTACGCTGTATATCCAGATTTTTCATTTTAATGCGTCTAAAAGCATCGTAGTTTAGTAAAGAAATCTGAGCTCCTGTGTCGATTAAAAATATTAATTTTGTGTCTATAAGGGAAATTTTTATTAACGGTAAATTGAAACTTATATTTTCGTAGTCTAAAATTTGCGTATTAACTTGTTTCGTCTCGTAAATATTCTCACTGTCAGATTTAAAGGGTATAGGGAGTTGTAAGCTGTCTTCACGCTTATCGTCGACAGTTATATTTCTATGGGGAGACCGGAGAAATTTACGGTCTATTGATCTCGACCTCCCCTCTTGTAGTTTAAAGAGAAACTTTGATTTGGGCTTTCCTTAAATCGGTCAGGTCGCCGGGTATCCCTACTCCCGTTATTTTCACGTGTCCAGAAAGGTGTTGAATTTCTGACATTGGATTGCTGTCCTGGGGAGTTTGTTTTGTAGAAACAAAATTTTGATAAATGATTTCGCTTACCACAAAAATTACACGCGGGGAAGGATTTATTATTATAATCACTGTTCCTGTCGTTAACATGCGATTGTCTGGAATTTGATTCGAATTGTTTTACATTACGTGGAGAATTATTATTCACCGTAAGTCGTAATTTATCGATTTCTTTTGTTAGGTTATAAATAGTATCATGTGTTTTTTGCACATGGGTTTCCAATAATTCTTTTTTTTGGGGGGGGGGGGGGGGGGGACAAAAACATATTTTCTCATAATTGCATATTCTCATTCATAAGGAATTACACACACACAAGCTGTTATCAGGGGCTTGCAAAGAGAAAATTGTGCCCGGGGTAAAATTATAATTTGACGCCCCCTTCCCCCAACTTTTTCTTGTGACAGGCCAAAAATGACGTTGGTAATATAAATTTGGCGCCCTCTAAATTTCAGCGCTCGGGGCGTTCGCCCCCCATTTTGCACGGCGCTGGTTGTTATACTGTAGTAGATGAATTTATTTCGCATCTGTTTTCTAGATACCCTTTGCTAGAAAATTTTATCTTATATTGTTTTGTTGTTAAAAATAAGCATTTTAAATTTGTAAGATAAATGCAGTATGTGTATTCAATAGAATTTGTGTTTCCACACTTTTCAATTTTGTGACACCTGTCACAAAAAGAACAAGTGGGGGACGACAAATTGAAACTTTGCCCCGGACGCAGCTTTCTTTTCGCACGACGCTGCCCATACGGACCGTTTGTTTAATTAGTCTTTGTTCAAGTACTGTTTTATTTTTTATACTGATACTGGTCCATTATGCCTTCTACATTGTATAAACGTCCAATACCTTGAGAAAACATCATGTTACAAACCATTACTTTAGTAGGATGTTTAACCGTTCATGGTATGAAATTTGGGGAAAACTCTTCACTGGTACTTCTCCTGACATATTGACTGGTTTCTTTTAAAATTGTAAACATTGATTCCTGAGAAAAACATACCGAAAAGATAAAAAATTCCTTAAAGTAAGTAATTTGTAGTGAAACTTTCTTATACAGAAATTTTAATCAAATTTATAATTAGCTCTATGTCTTTAGCAAGTATGCAAAAATCATGATTTCAAGAAAAGGAATGAACAACTTATAAGTTCAACTGATTAGTTAAGGGGAAAATTAATTTTTCTTACCTTGCTCCAGCTATTTTCGAATTGTTCTTGTTCAGCTTTTGCCCAAACAAGTCCCTTCTTTGCCATAGCAGATGTGATTTTAGCCTATTTTCAAGAGCGATGAGCACCCAGTCCAGCTGAGATAAGTTTTTTATGGATAGAAGACATTTATTCCATATGCTTGCAAAGATATTTTTAGTTTATGGTTAGTTGCTCTTTTGTTAGCTTTAGCAAAATGAATTAATTTCCTTTCTGTTCTTGTAATAAATTTACTTTTCCTTCCGTATTTTCCTACTCTAGAGCTTTCATATTCATAATTGATATCCAAAGATCTTTTAATTTTACACACATATGCTTACAAAAATTTTGCTTTTTTAGCAATTTCGTGCTGTTTATAGTTATTTTCTTGGATGAGATACATTACCACAACTAGTTCTCTAGATGAAATATCATTTATCATATCCATAATCACACAATAATCTTTTTGACAATCGGTAAAAAGGTACCAATTAGTAAACTAAGCAAAACAGCAGAACGATTTGTTTTAAGCAAGGTCACCTTATCATAATAACATTATTATGTTATTATGTTATTATTGTTATTAACATTATTATGTTATTATGATAAGGTAGCCTTGGTTTTAAGAATAAAATAATACTGATTCCAACTCAAGAAAAGAAAGAAAATACTAGCCCAGCAAGCAGACAATTTAAACATTTTATTTTAAATTCATCTGTTAATCAAGCAAATTCTTTATGCAATGCAAACAATTTGATTACTTTGGATCAAATATTTTTCTTTTTAAGAAAAAGCAACCTTTAATAAAATTATATATCTAAAACGGAGTGAAAAAATGACTCGATAAACAAATTAAATTACCTTTCATGAAACATTGCAAGCATATACAATATTAATCAAGAAAAACTGAAAAAATCGCAAGTATTTTAATAATTTTCACACCTCTGTACTTTGATATCTTGAAAGATCTTCTGTTTTTACCTAAAAAACATTAAAAACGCCATTCAATTCATTTCAGCATCTTCAGATTTCCTATGTTTCCGAAGAAAAATGAATTCAGGAAAAAGCTCCTTTCGATTAAAACCGGGACACACACATACAATTATCCCATCAAGATCACTGCTAAGAGTTCAGAATTAGTTAAAACTGAATGAGCAAATTAAAATGCAATCGGTCTGCCAAATCATATCTTGGTGGAAAACATCTCAAAATCTGATTTTAGAAGTTGGCTCGTAAGGTTGTCATTATGTTTTTTTGCTTCCAGTCCTCCATGTTTCCAAACATTTGGATGCATTTGGGTAAGCTGCTAAAACTGAATTTTCAGGTGTTTTCCACGAAGATATGATTTGGCAGGCCGATTATGTTTTAATATGCGCATCGGGTTTTAACTAACTATGGAATTTATCCGTGAACTCGATGAGGTGATTGTCTGCGATGCCGCTTCTCGGTATATTGAGAACTGTCTTCTTGACGCCGTCATTTTAAATTGAGAAATTCATCGCTCTCCATCTGATCAGAGAGACGTCATTGCGCAACAAATTAATTTAATTTTCTCCTTTAAAAAAAAAAAAAAAAAAAAAAAAAAAAAAAAAATCATTTCATTTTTCTTAAGGAGTTAATTTGACACTTTAATGAAATGTTATGAAATAAAAAAGAATGCGATACATTGGTACCATAATTTGTAAAAGTATATCGGCAATTTCATTCATAAAAATGAAATATATTACAATGATTGTTATTGTTTATGTTTAACCCTTTGTGATTCTTCAATTCCGATTTGTATAATAATATTTACTGGGTGATGGAATCTATCATTTTAAGCATGTAAAATAATAATAATAATAAAAAATTAAAAAAACATAAAAATAAAAAAAATATCCACTAAAAGGAACTTTTTTTTTTCACAACTGTAACAGAGAGAAAATTACATGTATAAGTTAATTTTCTAATAGAAAATTGTGAAGAATATGAACTTGATTTTGTAAAAAATCCATTTTTAAACGTCTCCACTCTTTTTAATTTTACAAAATTTATGAAGTTCATTTTAGCAACAACGATGTGAAACTGATAAAATGATAAGTAAAATCTTAAGTAAAGTTAGATAAATAAAATTAACTCGATATCTCTGTCTGTTGCGAATTCTTCGGGCAGAGTACATTAACTGCAATGTTGCAAAGCAACAATAGATAAAATCGTCTTTTAAAGCCCACACTGTAAAAAAAGTTCGTTAATAATATACACAATTTTTCCGTAAAATTTTACAGAATAGTTTCATTTTTCCTAGAAAACAGTACCATTTCCGTAATTGACATTTTGAGATTACAAATCCGTATAAATCCAGTAAATTTTCCGGAATTTATATATATATATTACGCTATCGTATGCAGCACAGAAATTGCGATTATTTGTTAATTGTTTAATGGCAATGTCCAAATGAAACACATCTGATTGGTTATCGCGTAAAAGTTTTTTGGCAGTATTTAGGCCATTGTAAATTAGGTTTGTTTACGTTTTGTTGTTTCGCTTCAAAATATCATTATTTTTGTTTTTTTCTGTTCTTTTTACTTAAAAAAATAAATAAAAGTCACGAATTTTAAACGTTTTAGTTTCATATTAAACTTGCCTATTATAAATGAAATGAGTGAAAGGATTTTTTTATTAAAGCATAGCACGGCAGTGCTATGCTTTATTTATTTCCAGTGTGACTCCGTAATGTTATTTTAATACGGAATTTAACATTGAACGAGTTATTTACTAGACATTTTCCCACATTTTGTACGCGCTTCCACAAATTTTCTTCAAAGGATCTAATTGTTTAAAAAATAATTCCCCCCTATCAAAAAAATATACACAGGTCAACGGACATATTTCCTGTAGCAATTAATCATTTTTACGTGATAAATAAAAAATAAAATTGATTTTTTACTTACCCATCATACGTAGTATAGGGTAAGTCTTGCAATCGTTTTGAAAATCGAAAAAAAAAAAAAAAATGCTGACGGATTTACACGTTTTAGATAGTGGAGATTCCGAAAAACATATTTTTAGAAATTTTTTTTTGCCGTCTGTCTGTCTGTAAACGCTCTATCTCCCGAACAAATTGAAATAGAGACTTGAAATTTTGTGTGTAGTTAGTATGTAAGAATGGGACGAACCCTATTTAATATCAGCAACCTCGATTATCCGGAACTATTTTTTTCGGACTCTCGAAAAATTCGTTCTGATGAAAGGTATATAAAAATTTTCGAATTCTTTTGTTCAAAGGCATGGACTTAAAAGGCAATAAAATAACACACATTTTGCATATAGAACGAAGTCGATCGGATTATTTGTTGCCGAGATATTTGTAATCTTGTTTTCTACATTCTTCGATTTTTCATGACCCTGTATTTCATTCAAATTTCAATTCAGAAGTATATTTTAATTAGAAATGAGACGCTTAATCCGACGCAGTTAATTGTTAGTTAATAGAATTATTATTTTTGGAGTTATAAGGATGTTTCTTTTACGCAATTCGGTACTACTTGAGTAGTTTGGCGTTTTATAAAATTTGTCGAAATTGGTACATCAGCAGTTCTTTAATATAGCATTACTATGTATATTAACAATATTTAAATTTTGTTTATGAATTGCAATGCATTGTATAAATAGTTTCACATGTTTTATTTTCATATACATATCCATGATGGGTAAGTATTACGGTGGCCCCCAACGACTAGTTTTACTTACCCATCATACGTAGTATAGGGTAAGTCTTGCAATCGTTTTGAAAATCGAAAATTTTTTTTGGACGGATTTACACGTTTCAGGTACTGGAGATTACGAAAAACATATTTTTAGAAAAAAAAATTTGCCGTCCGTCCGTCTGTGTATCTGTCTGTCTGTCTATAACCGCTCTATCTCCCGAACAAATAGAGATAGAGACTTGAAACTTAGTATGCACTTAGTATGTAATAATGGGACGAAGCCTATTTAATATCAATAACCTCGATTATCCGGAACTATTTTTTTCGGACTCTCGAAAAAATTCATTCTGATGAAATGTATATAAAAATTTTCGATTTTTTTTATTTTAAGGAGTGGATATAAAAGGCAATAAAATAACACAAATTTTGCATAAAGATCGAAGTCGATCAGATTATTAGTTGCTGAGTTATGTGTAATCCTGTTTTTCACATTCTTCGATTTTTCATGACCCTGTATTTCATTCAAATTTGGATTCAAAGATATATTTTAATTGGAAATGAGACGCTTCATCCGATGCAGTAAATTTCTAGTTAATATGATTATTATTTTTGGAGTTATAAGGATATTTCTTTTACGCAATCCGGTATTACTTGAGTATTTTGGCGTTTTATATAATCTGTCGAAATTGGCTCATCAGCAATTCATTAATAAATCATTATTAAGTACATTAAAACTATTTAAATATGCGTTAAAATTTTATTTTGGAATTGCAAAGCATTTTATAAATAAGTTACACACGTTTTATTTTCATATTTTATATATGCATATGTATGATGGGTAAGTATTACGGTGGCCTCCAACGACTAGTTTCTTTTGTAAGAATTAAAAATGGCATATTTACGGCGTCATATTAGAAATGGAAAGGAGATTTGCAAACATTTCGCACAAATACAAGAAAAAATAAAATGAAGCATGATTTTTAAAATAAAAGGACATTTTCAAACATTGATCAAAAAGCTTCTAACAGAAGAAATATAGATAATAAGTAAATTAAACTTTTTTCTACCTATTGTCTCTGTAAAATAATAGAAAATAACTTAAGTATATATATGTAACTGGTATTTGAAAACGAGTTTTTTGACACATTGGCATCAGAAAAAAATTGCACCAAACTCAGTACGTATATGACATTTGCGCCGGGATTTTGTATTTATACCACATTTATAAAAATTTATTCGAATATGTTCGAAGAAAATCTAAATAAATTTAGGTGAATAAATTTTTTCAAAAATAATAGTATTTGAGAATAATAGTATTTCATCCTTGGTATGTAATGAAACCAGTAAATCTGCAGAACTGGGTCTTCAAACAAAGCAATTTTTTAAGGTTAAACCACAGAATCGTCAACAACTTGGTATAAGACTTTTCGGCACTGCAATAAATTCGCCAATTCTATCAACCTAAATATTCAAATCCAATGTAAACAAGTATGAACAATGTTTACAAATATATTTTTTTAATTCCCGATTTGGTGATATTTTTAAATCGTGCCTAAATTTGTAATGTTACAAATAATTAATCATTGGATAAAATCAATTTTAAATCAACGGTACTACTTGGTTATCCCGTCGACCAAAAAACTATCGCCAAACTATAAGATAAAATGCCAGTAATGGATGATCGTGAATGTCACATTCAATGACATTAAATACCTATACGCATTTAGAGATGTCATCAAATGATTTTATTTTGCACTTTTTACTAGTGTTTTACCTATTTATTTGTACTTTGTTTTAAAAAAAATGTCAACATGTGTAATTTGGCTATTAGTTAGGCGACTTATATAATTTGGCGGAATTGGTTGAAGGGATAACCAAGTACCGAATTAACTTGTATTAAATTCATTATTCCGATGATTTTAATATGATAAAACACTACACGATTTAATTTTTAAAATATCGCAAAGAGTTTCTGTTGAAAAATTGCTGTTTTTTATACTTTAAGTTAATATTTTTATGGTACTACTAGGTTATCCCGTCGATCAAAAAATTATCGCCAAACTATAAGATTAAATGTCAATAATGGATGATCGTTAATGTCACATTCAGTAACATTAAATACGATTCACGTGTTTAAAATGTCATTAAGTGATTTTTATTTCGACTTTTTATTTGTATTTTTATTAATATTCTACTAATTATTTGGTTTTTCTTTATTTAAAATACAAATTATATCAACATGTATAATTTGGCTATTAGTTTGGCGATTTGTAGAATTTGGCGAAATTGGTCGACGGGATAATAGAGTAGTACCATTTTTATAAAACTTTTGATTCACTATCTCTATGAGTCAATAAAATTTAAGCACATTTGGAATATTCATAATGCGTCACCTTTATGCACAGATGTCTAATACTTACCATGTTGGCACAGTTTTTTTATGCCAATTTGGCGAAAATTTCGTTTTCAAATACATATCACAGATATATTTTCTAATTATTTTTTAATATTTAAAAAGGAAAATAAAGATAAATTAAAAAAAAGTTTATTAATAACTATAGAACAAACGATCTACATAATTTTTTAAAATAAAGTAATAGAAAATAAACAATTTATTCGTAAAATAAACAACGATAGCCAGGTTAGCATGTGAGGCATATAATATCCATTTTGTTCCAATCGCGCCAATGTATTACATATATGACATCTATCCCTAACTTTTCTACGCTGAACCCTGCCCAGAGCTTCGATAGCGGTTTGAAGTTTTGTCGATGTTAAATTTCAATTTTGGGCAGAATTTCAATTCAAACATTGATTAAGTTATCAAGAAGCTTCTAAGTGAAGAAATACAGAAAATAAATAAATATGACGTAATACAAAAAATAAAAAAATAAATACATTTTATTGATACTAATGTCTTGAGGTATTGTTGGAGGAATATTATATTGTCTAGAGGTGAATGTCTAGAATTATACTAGACATTTATGACGTCATATTGGAAATGAAACAGAGTTTTTGAAATATTTGGTATCAAGACAGGAAGCATGTACGGAATCCAGTTCTAGATGTAAGAAAAAGTTAACGATTTAGAAATGGATCAATGAAAATCTGTGCAAAACCCAATGGAGATATGAAAATCTACGTAGATACCGCGGAGATAGATAGAGTTTTTAATTGGGGGTGGTTTTGGAGTCTATGTATCATGATCGGTTTAGACCTGGAAAAATAAATCAGAAATTCCTACGTAGGGGAAAACGTAATAGTTAGCATTTCATCAAATAAAATTTTGTTCAAAAATCTAATTTAACTTTGAGGCCCTTTCACAGTTTTGCAGAATTGCTAAATTGTAACTAAAGTGCTTCAACACTCGCTCATCCTGCTTGCATATATGAAGCCAACATGATGTTTAATCTTGAATTAGTTATACACTCAAATTTTTCATCACCATATTCTTTTTTAGCATAAAATGGAGCTATTGCAACAATTTAATAAGAAATATAGAACTTACAATGTGAATATGCACTAATATGTTTTTTTGCGTCAGAGGAAGAGAGAGAGAGAAATATGAGCACCTCAGACGTTCTCTTGACCGTACCCCCCTCCCCCGCCATACTTCACTTCTAGCTATGTCCCTGGGTAAATTATATCAGTAATTGTGATACGATACCGCATAAAGGAAGTCCTGATGATGGTACCCTCAGTTCATTTTAAAATGAGCTCATCTGAACGCAGTAGTTATTAAAAAACTTGAGATATTAAACAAAAACATAATTTGCAGAACAAATTAGAAAAACAAAATTTATTTTCTGCTCAATTTAAGCCCGAGAAGGGACAGATATTAAGATATTTGAATTATTTATTTCTACATTTAGTATTAAATTTTTGTATCAAATAATTTAAATTATGTGAACATTAAAAAAAATAAAATGAAATTCAAACAATATGATACTTAAAAACCCTAAATCTTAGATACCGTTCAAACGAAATCGGAATAAATCTTAGACTTTTTTTCAAACTTAACTTGCAAATATTTGTTTTGCAGATTTTGTATAATGTTTACGATAGGTATAGATAAAAAGAATAGACACATCTAAAAAGCAAATGTTCAGAAAAAGTCTAAGATTTATTTCGATTTCGTTTGAACGGTATCTAAGATTTAGGGTTTTTAAGTATCATATTGTTTGAATTTCATTTTTTTTTTTTTTAATGTTCACATAATTTAAATTATTTGATACAAAAATTTAATACTAAATGTAGAAATAAATAATTCAAATATCTTAATATCTGCCCCTTCTCGGGCTTAAATAGAGCAGAAAATAAATTTTGTTTTTTTAATTTGTTCTGCAAATTATGTTTTTGCTTAATTATATTTTAAATGAAATTAATGAAATACGAAACAATGCCACGGGTGTAACATTTGGCGATTTATCGCCTGCGCCAGGC
Organism: Maratus speculifer; assembly: GCA_964019185.1. Classification (NCBI taxonomy): domain Eukaryota; kingdom Metazoa; phylum Arthropoda; class Arachnida; order Araneae; family Salticidae; genus Maratus; species Maratus speculifer. Next base: position 206,069,802 of record OZ025295.1, read on the forward strand.
TAACATAAAAGTACCGAGTTCTTGATTACTCGAAGCAAATGTCATACGCGCCACATTAGCGCAATTTTTTTTTCTGACGTCAACTTCATGAAAAATTCGTTTTAAAATATCAGTTGCAGATATATTTTTTAAACTATGTTTTATTATTTTAAAAAGGAAATCCTTCTATAGTAAAAAAAAACTAGCCTTAAAAGGAATGACTCCTGGAATGATGCTGATGTGGAAGATTTCCGGAACTAACGAATCCGGGTTGTCCACTCCTTCCATGAGCCGAATAGACCAATCAGGAAAGGGCTCCGTCTACGCATCGCCGTATGGGTTACCATAAAGAGAGGAAAGGTTACCATCGCCAACAATCGCCAAGTTTGCCGCCAACTTGGCGATATATCGCCAAATTTGGCGACCAAAATTTGTTGTCAAAAGTGACGCCAACTTGGCGATAACTGTAATATTTCGCCAAATTTTTAATTTCTTTACAACACCAGTCGTTTGATACATCATTTGAGAGGTTTGCAACTGCTTATTCATATAATGGATGTCTTATGTGTTATCCCCCACTCTGCTCCCCAGGGGGGACACATTTTTAATTTCTTTACAACACCAGTCGCGTTACACAAGATTTGAAAGGTCTGCAACTGCTTATTCATATTACGGATGTCTTGTGTGTCACCCCCACACTCTGCTCTCCCCAGGGGGGGGGGGTCACATTTTTAATTTCTTTACAACACCAGTTGTGTGACACATCATTTGAAAGGTCTGCAACTGTTTATTCATTTTATGCAGGGCTGTCCAACGCGGCGCCCGCGGGCATCATGGCGCCCTTTGAAGGTTTTCTTGGCGCCCTTTTGAAGTTTCTCGGTTATTAAACTTTTTAGAAGTAAAATTCCATTGACTTGAAGAATGCTTTCTTTAAAATCATCAACATTGGCATCAGAGCTATTTTCAAAAATTGTGAGAACGCATTAAAACTCATTGAGGGGTGGTGGATATTTCATATCAGTTATTGTTTATAAAGCGTATTAATGATGGTTAAATTCTGTAAGTTTTTGTAATTTTAGTAATAATTGGAATAGCTTTTTTAATAGTTAAGAAATAACAGAAAAGTAAACATTTCTCATCTCCCCCAACAATTTGCAATTACATGTGCATGAAAGTTCAGCTTTTTTCTTTTTGCTGTTGTCACATTGGCCCATTGGCTGTCTTATACAGGTGATAAAGGGCTTAATTATTCCTTCTTGATTTTTGAAATTTGAGAGGTTTTCTCTTTTGATTATAAAGTTTGAGCATAATTTCCATCTATGAAAGTACTTTCAGATTACCTTTCTAGAACAACCCGAATGGATTGGTGACTATTATGTCTGCCTTTGTTTTTGTACTTTTTATAAAACTAAATTCAGTCATTCAAAATAAGGTATAGCGTATTTTCACATTCTAAAAGAAACATAGCATATCTCTGGTTTTCATATTTAATTATTTGTTATTATTGTTATCATAGGCATGCTTAAAGTTTCTGGAATTTTATACTACAGACATTTTTTGGAATAGCCCTCTCATAGAAAATTGTATAATTTGAAATTTAATATATTTAACTCCAAATTATTATTTTATTTTGCCGTTGGGACTTTTGTTTACTGCTGTAAGATTCATTTGCATTATGTTATGACGCACGTTTATACTAACACTTTGCGATAGTATGTTTTCTGTCAAGTGAATGATGACGACCTTCATTGAGTGCCAAGAGCTGAGATGAGCCCTTGCTTACTAAAAGGTTGGACAGGCCTGATTTTATGGATGTCTTGTGTGTCACCCCCACTCTGCCTCCCAGGGGGGCACATTTTCAATTTTTTACAACACCAGTCGTGTGACATATCATTTGAGAGATCTAATACTGCTTTTTCATATTATGGATGTCTTTTGTGTCGGTCTCCCACTCTGCCCCCCAGGGGGGCACATTTTTAATTTCTTTACAACACCAGTCGTGTTACACAAGATTTGAAAGGTCTGCAATTGCTTATTCATATTATGGATGTCTTGTGTGTCACCCCCACACTCTGCTCTCCCCAGGGGGGGGTCACATTTTTAATTTCTTTACAACACCAGTTGTGTGACACATCATTTGAAAGGTCTGCAACTGTTTATTCATTTTATGGATGTCTTGTGTGTCACCCCCACTCTGCCCCCCAGGGGGGCACATTTTCAATTTTTTACAACACCAGTCGTGTGACGTATCATTTGAGAGGTCTGCAGCTGCTTATTCATATTATGGATGTCTTTTGTGTCGCCTCCCACTCTGCCCCCCAGGGGGGCACATTTTTAATTTCTTTACAACACCAGTCGTGTGACACATCAGTTGAAAGGTCTGCAACTGCTTATTCATACCATGGGGTATTGGCGAGCGCAGCAAGCAGGGGTAGCCAATAATTTGGAATCGCGAAGCGATTACGCGGGGGGTTGGCGAGCATAGCGAGCAGGGGGGCGGCGCCCCCCTAGTAATAATAAATAAAAAAAGTGTTGTTAATAACTTAGAACAAAAGCAATTTAAATCATTTTAAAAAAGAAAATAACAATAGTTAAACAGTTTATTAATAAATAAACAACAATAGCCGGGTTACTATGTGAGGCATATAATTACCATTTTGTTACAATCGCGCCAATGTAATGCGTATATGATATCTATTTTTTTTTTTTTTTTTTTTTTTTTTTTTTTTTTTTTTTTAGCAGAATTTTCTAATTTGGCAAAAAATTGAGCAATTAAAATAAATTACGAATAAAAGCAAAATGATTTAATGCGTAGTATATATTTAAAGGAGACCAAACTGGTCGCTAAGGGCGTTAGTATCATAGCAAACGCGGTAGCGTTTAGTATAATATGTTAAAGAAATGGAAAATGCAAACGTCTTGTTGAAATTTCTGGCGAAGTAGTTGACGCACGATAGTTTTTTTTTTTTTTTTTTTTTTTTTTTTTTTTTTCAAAAGATAGAACTCGACGAGACGAATAAAATGATAGCATTAAAAAAATTATCGTAGTTTACTGTAGTTTTTTATTTAACTTTTAATGAAAAAATGAAGACGTAAAATTCAACAAACGATAGCTAACGATCCTGTGGATGGATTAACTCTAATTTTGGCTCATTTTAATCCTTTTGGTAAAACTTAAAATAGATTTTTTTTTTCATCTTTGTATGTTTGATGATCGCTGAGGAAATCGAATTTGTGTCTTAAAGTTCCAGTTGAACATTGTTTCTTGTTGTTGCTGTTGTAGTTTTTTTTATTCATTGCCACCAAGTTTAAATAAGTATAATTTCTTTATGTATGTAACATAATTCATTCAAATTAAATAAATCACGTGATAAACATGGTTATTTATTTTTATTTCGAAACATTGGGCATGTTCGGCGCAACTTACTGATGTGACCAATGTTACTGACCGATTGTAGTGCAATACGAAAGCAAATTGTCGTACCAATGAAAACTATTATGTTGAATTGTAGCTGATATCACACTTCGATTTGATTTTCATTTCGTACTTGTCTACAATCGGTCGTAACATAGGTTACTTCGGTAAGTGACCGGTAAGTTGCGCTAAAGACGCCCATTTTGTTTCAGTTCTTTCAATAAAGTTGTGAACGCGCTGTAATTTTTTTCGTTCAATTTCTTGGCAGAGCTGCTAGAGCGTATCAACTTAATGCTGGAATCTGTCGTAAGTTAACAAGCTGCGCCAGCTGGTGGCAGGGGTGCAAATGAATGCGCGCGTTTGACTCATATATGCGCAGATGTTTATTACTTCCGCATCTCTTGCGCATATTTTCTGAATTTTCACTCAATCATGACAGATTAATCAAGTCTACGAGATATATTATAGCATAGCACGGTAGTGCTATGCTATATTTATTTCCAATGCGACTCCGTAATGTTATTTTAATAGGGAATTTAACATTGAACGAGTTATTTACTAGACATTTTCCCACCTTTTGTACGCGCTGCCACAGATTTTCTTCGAAGCACCTAATTGAGTAAAAAAAATTCCTCCAATCAAAAAAAAAAAAGAAAAAGAAAATGAAAATCTTAGTGATCAATGGACATATTTAATGTATCATTTAATAATTTTTACGTGATTTAAAAAGAAATTTTTTTTTGTAAGAATTAAAAACGGCATATTTAAGACTTCATATTGGAAGTGAAACGAAGATTTTTAAACATTTGGTACCAGGAAAAAGAATTATTTTCAGAAAATAATAAATATGAAGCATGATTTTTGTAATAAAGAGATATTTTCTAATATTAATTGATGGATCAAGGCGATTTTTAATTGAAGAAATATAGAAAATTAGTAAATTAAGCTTTTTTCTATTTATTGTTTTTTCAAAATAATAGAAAATAACTTAAAAATATATATGTAAATAATGGTATTTGAAAGTGGGGTTTCTGACACATTGGCATCTGAAAAAAATCGCGCCAAAGCCAGTATATGATATTTGTGCTGGAATTTTGTACCTATACCACAATTTTTATAATGTCTTCGCCTTATACGTTCGAAGAAAATCAAAATAAATTAAGGTAAATAAAAGTCTCCAAAAATAATAGTATTAAAAAATAATAGTAAATCATCCTTGGTACGTAATGAAATTAGTAAATCTGCAGAACTAGGCCTTCAAACTCAATTCCTGGCAATTTTTTTAAGGCTAAACCGCAGAATTAACGACTAATTGGCGTAAGACTTTTCGGCACTGCAATAAATTAGCCAATTCTATCAACCTAATCATTCAAATATTTTTTTTAATTTCCAATTTGGCGATTTTTTAAAATCGCTCCTCAACTTGTAACATTACAAATAATTAATCATTGAATAAAATTTAATTTTGAATTAATTTGTATTAAATTTATTATTCCTATGATTGTTAAAATGATAAGAAACTTACACGATTTAATTTTTAAAACATCACAAAGAGTTTCTGTTGAAAAGTAGCTGTTTTTTTTATATTTCAAGTTAATATTTTTATAAAACTCTTTTGATGCATTATTTGTATGAAATTATAAAATGTAAACTCATTTGAAATATTCATAACGCTCTGTCCTTTGGCACAGATGTCTAATACTTATCACGTTGGCGCAATTTTTGCGAAAATTGATGGTGAAAATTTCGTTTTCAATAGAACAAAACAATTTATATCATTTTAAGGTACTTCTAGGTTATCCCGTCGACCAATTTCGCCAAATTATACAAATCGCCAAACTATAATAGTCAAATTATACATGTTGACATAATTTTTATTTTAAATAACGAAAAAATAAATAATTAGTAGAATATTAATAAAAATATTAATAAAAAAGTCGAAATAAAAATCACTTAATGACATTTTAAACACGTGAATCGCATTAATGTCATTGAATGTGACATTCACGATCATCCATTATTGGCATTTAATCTTATAGTTTGGCGATAATTTTTTGGTCGACGGGATAACCTAGAAGTACCCATTTTAAAAAAGAAAGTACAAGAAAATAATTTATTAATAAGTATACAATGATAGCCGGGTTAGCATGTGAGACACATAATCGCCATTTTGTTCCAATCATGCCAACGTGTTGCATGCACAGTGCAAGGCTAACTTATCATAATAACAAGGCTTGTCATTCCCTAAGTTTCCTTTGTCTGCAGTACACGTGATCAAAATTCACGTTGTTAGCGCCCTCTGTCGCGCAAATATATTGTTCAGCAAGGCCACTTTATCATAATAATAGGCCTTACAATCAGAAAAAAGTGTATGGGAGAAAATGTCCGGAAAGTTGCGAACTCATAAACCGACTTTATACCGTAAGTATCGCCACCTGGTGCATATTACTAGTAATATTCTAATTGCATAGGAAAAATCAAACTATGTTATTCACAATATTATAAAAAATATTTTTCAAATTCCACTAAAATATATACATAAAAAATACATTGAAAATGAAGAATTAAAAGTAAGAATTAATGGTACTTTATTAATGTATACTCATGGGCGTTATATATATATATATATATATATATATATATATATATATATATTTAAAGCTTAGCGTAATTTTCTGCTTCAGAAAGTATGATTTATTGCCAAATGATGTAAACAGTAATGAAAACAAACTTGTAAAATATTTTGTTTGTCTTTTAAGAATTTATATGAATATTATTATTGTTTTTATGTACAATTTACTTATGTTTTTGCATAAAAATAGAAAATTGGCTTTTTTATATGAAATATATTGTATAACTATTGCAAAACATTTCTTCTCTATGAGAACAGAAAATAGGATTCCAGAAAATATGTTGCCAAATTTCCTTTTCTCGCCAAGACCATTTTCTCTATTTGAGAAAGGTACTTTGGAAAAGTATCGATTTAATATTATATAATGCAGTATTGGCTATTTTTCTGTAATATGTTCCGGTTTCGCATTTAAAGTTATCTGCAAATAAGCATTATTCTAGAACAATGCGATATTAAGTATACGGTTAAAAAATGAAATTAGTTTAGCGCCAACTATACTTGCTTAATGAGCCAATTGGCTGTAAGTTTAATTAAGAAAGAAGCGCCAAATAAAGATATACACCACAAGCGTAGCACAAAAAGAATTTATTTTTGAGGATTATTTTTGAGGTAATTATTAAAATAATTACCATTTCGGGATATTGATTTTATCCATTTGTTTCGCAGTTCAGCATCACTCGGAAATTCATGGAAAGATATTTTTTCCCCCTGATTACGATTTTTGTGAGATTTACACAGCGATACGCAACAGTTAACCATTTTTCATAAATAATTACAGTAAAATAAGTACATTTTATGCCAAAAAAAAAAAAAAAAATAACAAAAAAATAACAAAAAACTGCCGAACTTTTGAAAATTGGAAAAATAACAAATCTCATTTGAAAAATACAAGCTTACAGCATATCGAAAAGAAAATGGAAAAGCATATATAGAAAACAAGGCCCGGGTGGAAAACAAATTATAAAATTTATACATTTGTTACTACAACAGAGGGCGCTAACAACGGGAAAATCACGAGGTTTCTGACCAAGTTTACTGGGGCCACGAAAACTTAGCGATTGCCAAGTCTATTATTATGAAAGTGGCCTTGATGACTAGTAGTACGCACCAGATGGCGCTACATACGAGACAAAATCAGTTAATATGTTGGCAGCTATAGAGACAATTTCAACAATAGATTTTCTCCTGAATGCGAGGCCTGATTATGATAAGGGGGCCTTGGCACAGTGTATGCCGCTGAATGCCCCTTAGGCATTCTCTTGAGCTCACCCAGCCCTCCACCCCCATAGTTCACTTCTAGCTATGGCCCTGGGTGAATTACATCAGTAATTGTGACACGATACCGCATAAAGAAGCCCTGAAGATGATACCCTCAGTTAATTTTGAAATGAGTTCACCTGAATGCAATAGTTATTAAAAAACTTGAGATATTAAACAAAAACATAATTTGCAGAACAAATTAAAAAAACCAAGATTTATTTCCTACACTCTTTAAGCCCGAGAAGGGACAGATATTAAGATAATTGATTTATTCATTTCGACATTTAATATTAAATTTTGGTAACAAATAAGTTAAACCAAGTGAACATGAAAAAATAAAAATGCAATTCAAACAATATGATACTTAACCACCCTAAATCTTAGATCCCGTTCAAATGAAATCGAAATAAATCTAAGACTTTTTTTCCAAACTCAACTTGCAAATTTGTATTGCAGATTTTGTATTATGTTTACGGTAAGTGTAAGCAAAATGAATAGGCAATCAAAAAAGCAAATGTTCAGAAAAAGTCGGAGATTTATTTCGATTTCATTTGAACGGGATCTAAGATTTAGGGTGGTTAAGTATCATATTGTTTGAATTGCATTTTTATTTTTTCATGTTCACTTGGTTTAACTTATTTGTTACCAAAATTTAATATTAAATGTCGAAATGAATAAATCAATTATCTTAATATCTGTCCCTTCTCGGGCTTAAAGAGTGTAGGAAATAAATCTTGGTTTTTTTAATTTGTTCTGCAAATTATGTTTTTGTTTAATTGTTAAATATTTTTGTTACAGTTTGTATCGATAAAATCATGTACATTTAAAAAAATAGTCACAATATCATCTTAATTTCGGGAGAAAAAGCACTAATTAGTACTCATAAGTACCATATAATGCTACGAAAAATATTGACTTTTACCCTAAAATTAAAATGACAATGCGACTTTTTTTTAAATACCCAGATTTTTTTTTTATTAAAAATATATGTATTTAAAAAAAAGTCGCATTGTTATTTTAATTTTAGGGTAAAAGTCAATATTTTTCGTAGCATTATATGGTACTTATGAGTACTAATTAGTGTTTTTTCTCCCGAAATTAAGATGATATTGTGACTATTTTTTTAAATGTACATGATTTTATCGATACAAACTGTAACAAAAATATTTTGTAATATATCTCGTAGACTTGATTAATCTGTCATGATTGAGAGAATAGCTTGAAATTTGTGATTGAATTTTTAATATGAAGTCTCGAAATAGCTTTGTCTGTTTAAAAAAAAAAAAAAAAAGAAAAAAGAAAAAAAAGAGAGAAAGAGAGAGTGTGTAATCTACGATTTTAAGAAAATTATTGTCTAGATCTAGAACGTTAAATATTTAAACAAACAAATTAACAATATTTCTTTATTTAACAAAACAACATTTAATACATACATTTAAAATTATTCCGAATATACGTATAATGAAATAGGTTTTTAAATTAAAGGAATGAAATGTTTGCAAGTTAAATAATAAAAGTCGATACGACCAAGAAAACATTGGATTTTTATCGTCTGCAATTGATAATTAAAAATGGAGCTAAAGTTAAATATTTTATTTAGTATTAAATTCTATACATTTCTAAACATTGCTAAACATTATATTATCATAGGAAATACTAAGGTGTATACAATTTTGTATAACTTAGCTCATCAAGATTTAGTAAAATGTGACACTACCTCAAAATTCTGCATTTATATAATCTACTTACTAAATTATATGAGTAATCTTTCATTACATTAAAAACATAATTATAATCGAACATATTTTAATCAGCGATATTTGTATCGCATAGTTAAATGATATTTCATCTTAGTATATTTTATGTTAATATTTAGTCGTACTACACTTATTTATTCTATATTTATTTACAACATTTCAAACCTAAAACTTATTCTATGCAATATTTTAAAGTAACATTTTATAGAAACAAAAAAGTTTTGTTGCCATTCATACAAAAGAAACTGCAATCTACTTAATAATCTTCTAGTTATGCACCCCTGCCACTAGATGGCATATGCCTTGACCCCGCCCACCACGCCTTTAATCTTGCGGACATCTCTTCCATAGAAGTTGGAACGCTTGAAATATATGCAGTTTTGTTTTGTAGCTACCGATTTTAGTACGTGTAGCTAACAAGAATAATAACTTTTATAACTCATCTTTAAAACTAATCTTATTCGATCGTCGACAGCGGTAATCTTTTTACCAAGACTAATTTATACTACATACTTTTTAAATAAAAATAACGATAAAATAAAGTTTTTAGAACAAGCACGCAAACTTTATGAGGTAAAAAATGTTAACTGCAAGAAGGTACAGTTACAGTCAAAAAGATGCACAATAATACACAGTTAAATAAATGAAATATAAAAATACAAATTATTTTACAAAAACTACTTTAAATATTAGAAATGCATTTTAAAGTAAAGAAACATTATTTTAAATTATTATGTTAGCAAAGAATTATTATAAAACATTTTAATTTGAAAAGATGAATATCATTTTAAAAGTTACTATTGCGATGCGATACAGCTTACGATTCCAGCTATTTTCGCTGGACCAGTATCGCCAACTGTCGGCATATAATGGCCCGACATTACTCCCCTACCAGTAACTAAGTTACGATAACAGAAATCATGGTAGAGAATAATTAATTACCTTTCAAAATAATAATGGAAATAATTTAATGAAAATAATAATAATAATCGTATATATCCACAAAAATCTATTTCTGTTTTCAGTGAGACATTAATTTTAAATTAGTATAGAATTGTTATTAATTTAAATGCAACAACTATAAATGCAACTTTATCCACCATTGGGGGAAGAAAAAGAAAAAAACAAAAAGTAATATTTATAAATTATATCATAAAATTGTTATTACTCAGAGTAACGTCTTGTAGTAAGTTTAAATAATCTCATATAAAAGAAAATTATCTGAAATCTATGAGATTATAAATATTAATGGTTACTAAAATTGAAGACTATTTACTCGACTTAAATACTATATGAAACCATGCTAATTTAAACATGTAATTCAATATTATAAATCATATCATAAACTAAGCAAGAATAGGAGTAATATAAAAAATATATATAAAAGAATTTAAGAAATATTATAACACAATCATAAATTTATCAAGAATAAAAAATGACAATCAATCTTTAAAGCGAACTGGCAAATTAACTTTTCTGCCACAACGTGTTGTTGAAGGCAATATTTGATCATCAGAAATGACTTGTGGAGTATGGGAGTGACTAGGCATGTTAGTATTCTCTGGAATTTCATCATGTGTCAACATATAGGCTTGCTTAAGCCGGTCAATTGAGATATTGACATTTTTGCCTTTTATTTTCAAAGTATAATATTTATCATATCTATGGACTACCAAAAATGGTCCTTGGTAGGCCGGTTCTAGCGGTTTTTTTACTCGGTCTACCCTAATAAACACCTGGGAGCAAGATTTTAAATCCTTATGTACAAATATTGTTTTTTGTGTTGCCTGTTTAGTAGGCATAGGTTTTAATTGCTCCATATAATTCTGTAGCTGAGTCACAAAAGTGTCAGAATCTGTACTGACTGTTGGTTTATCAAAAAATTCACCTGGCAGTCTAATATTTGTACCATAAACCATCTGTGCTACAGAATGATTCGTGTCACTTCTGATAACTGATCTTAGTCCTAAAAGCACTGTTGGTAAAATTTCAGTCCATTTCACATTGTTGTGTGCTTTAATAGCTGTTTTTAAAGTTCTGTGAAAGCGTTTAACTTTGCCCTGACACTGTGGATGGTATGGTGTTGATGTTCGAAGTTTTGCACCACAAATTTCTGCTAAGTTTTTGAGCAACTGAGACTTAAATTGTTTACCTTGATCTGTTATGATTGTTCCTGGCACACCGAATCTACAAATCCAATGTTCATAAAATGCTTTGCTCACTGTTTCAGCACTACTTTCAGGCAAAGGGACAACTTCTGTCCAACAAGAAAATCTATCGATGCAAGTTAAACAATAAATATGTCCATTAGATGGAGGCAAAGGTCCAATTAAATCAATATACACAACATTAAATCTTTCATCAGGTTCTTGAAAAGTAGAAAATTTAGATTTGGTATGTCTATTTACCTTGGTCTTTTGACAATTAATACAGGTTTGAGCCCATTCTTTTACTTGCTTGTTGATTCCTGGCCAAATGAACCTGGCAGCCATCTCTTTAACGGTAGATTTTATGCCTGGGTGTGACAAGCCATGGATTTGATGAAAGAGTTCTCTCCTGAATTTGAGAGGAATATATGGGCGAATCTTGTTGTGGGAGGTATCGCACCATAATGTTTTTCCAGATGCCAGAGTGTAAGGTTTGAAGGCCAAAGATGTGTCACTAGAACATAATTCTTTGAATTCTGCATCCTTACTTTGCTCTTGAGCTATTTCATCATAGTCGATAACACAAACTGTTTCTATTCTGGACAAGGTGTCAGCAACCACGTTATCTTTGCCACTAATATGTTGGATGTTGGTAGAGAATTGAGAGATGTACTGTAGCTGGCGCAACTGTCTTGGAGAAGCCTTTTCATTTTTCTGTTTGAAAGCAAATATTAAAGGCTTATGATCTGTCCAAATTGTGAATTCGCGACCTTCCAAAAGGTATTTAAAGTGTTTGATGGAAAGATAGATTCCCAATAACTCACGGTCATACGTACTGTAATCTTTCTGAGTTTCGTTAAGTTTTTTCGAATAGAAACCAATTGGCTTCCACATGTTGTCTTCAAATTGTTCTAAAACTGAACCAATTGCCCAATCTGAAGCATCTGTGCATAGAGATAATGGGAGTCCAGGTTTTGGAAAACACAGAAGTGCAGCATTAGCTAGATCAGCTTTGCACTTTTCAAATTGCTGGATACTTTCATCTGTCCAAGGGACTTTTCTGCGATCCTTTTTCTTTGCACCTTTTTGAAAGACGTTTGTCTTAATAATGGCGTGAGTTGTCACTATATCCTCAATACAATAGTTTTTCTTCATTTCTTATCATTAATCAGAATTAAATAGGAGAGTAAATGGTACTCACCCGATGAATTCTTCTTCATTGAAGTATCCAACAATTAAATCCACCATAGGAGAAGGGAACCGGGCATATTCACATTTTGATCTATACACTGCACTAATTCATCTTGATAAAGACGTATAATATTATTATATGGTAAGTGTAAAACACACACACAAATTATTGTATACACACTTCTTCATTTTCTACTTTAATTTTCACACGCGAGAAAAACAAACACAGCAAAAGCGTAGTGCTCACATCAAGCTACAAAACAAAGAACAGAATGAATTTAAATCGATACATACATAAATCATAATATAGAAACAATTATTAATAAAAAAGAGTCATTTTGAAAGTTTTGACAGTTTTTGTAAACCTGTAATTGTTCGCTCGTAATCACTGTTTCCAAGGTCACTCTAACGAGCACTTAACTTTATTTATGATGCCATGATAATTGTCATTTGTTGCACAACGGAGGAAATTATTTACGAATTGCGCAATGTTTCTATCAACTCCTCCTTAATTTCTGAAGTTGTGTTGTCACTCAGATGCAAGTTCTTCCTGTGAATTTCAAAAAGAGGTTTTGGCAGGGGTTTTGTGAATAAGTCAGCTATCATTATTTTGGTTGGGCAATATACGAGTTTTATTATGCCATCTTGTTTCAGTTGTTTTATGAGATGATATCTAAGTTCTATGTGCTTTGTTTTACTTGAATGTTTTTCAAGCTCTATCATTTTGATAGCCGACTGATTATCCTCGAAGAGTTCTATAGGATATGTTTGTGAGATATTGAGTTCTTCAAGTAAATTCACCAGCCATTTGACTTGATTAGCTGCATTAGCTGCTGAGATGTACTCAGCTTCGGCAGAAGATAAAGCTATGCAGGATTGTTTTTTAGTTGACCAAAGTATGGGATTTTTACCTAGCAAATATACATTACCACTTGTCGATTTTCTTGATTCTGTGTCTCCACCCCAATCAGCGTCCGCGTAGACTTCTAGCGTTGGTTTTGAATTTCCATCTATAACTAGATTAAAGGTTTTTGTTGTCTTAAGATACCTCATGACCCGCTTTACACTGTTCCAATCTTTCATTCTTGGCTTTTCGTTCCTTCTGCTTAAGATGTTGACAGCTGCACAAATGTCAGGTCTGCTCACTGTGGCAAGATATAAGAGTGCACCTATGGCTTGTCTGTACTGTGTGTTGTTTGGTAAAATGTTGTCATCATCTTTAAAGTGAGTGTAATTTGTTTCCATGGGTGTACTACATGGTTTTGCTTCTTGTAAATTGAATTTATTAATTAACTCTTCAATTTTTGAAGTTTGATTAATTAAGTAGCTTTTGTTTACCTTTCGAATGTTCATGGATAAATAATTGCTTACGTCCCCTAAATTCTTTAATTCATACTCTTTATTTAAGTTCGCGATTATTTCCTCAATGGTTTCGTCTTTCCCTGCAATTAAGAGGTCATCAACGTATGTTATTATATAGGTTGTTTCATTATTCCTTTTCTGTGTAAAAAGACATGTGTCAATTTTACTTTGAATGAAATTCATGTTTTTTAGTGTTTCTGTTATTTTATTATGCCACGCTCTCGCGGCTTGCTTAAGTCCGTAGATTGCCTTATTTAATTTACAAACTTTGGTTTCCTGGTTTGGTTCAACGAATCCTTCCGGCTGTGACATGTATATCTCCTCATCAAGTTCCCCATGTAAGAACGCGGTGTTAATATCTATATGCTTAACATTTAAGTTTTGGTGCAATGCCGCTATTAATAATGCTCTTATCGTAGTATATGATACGACCGGTGCGTAGGTTTCGTCGTAATCCTCTCCGAACTTTTGCGTATATCCTTTAGCTACTAAACGTGCCTTATATTTTTGGATTTTTCCGGTATTGTCACGCTTTAATTTGTAAGTCCATTTACAACCTATTATTCTCTTATTCGGTGGAGGATCTACAATTGACCATGTTTTATTTTTTCTTAAAGAATTCATTTCGCTCTCCATGGCTTCTATCCAATTCTGTTTTACCGGAGAGTTTTCCATTAATTTAACTTCCTTATAATCCTTTGGTTCATTAATTTTGTCGTCTTTGACAATATATATAAGCCTATCAGGAGGTACGCCTTTATTTATTCTATCTGAGCGCCTTAGTTCCACAATTTGTTGTTGAGACGCAGATGGTGTTGTTTTTCCGTTCGAAATTTCTATCTCCACGAGATTTTTACAATTGCGTTTTTCGTCTTCATTTTGTTTTTGTTCAATTTCAGGCTTATCATTTACGTATTTGAATTTATTTTCAAGAAATTTTACCGTTCTCGCGATTTTTATTTCATTTCCTCCTACATATATGCGGTATCCCTTAGATTCATTGTCGTATCCCACAAAAATACCTTCAACAGCTTTATTATCTAATTTTTGTCTTCTGGCTTTATCAATATAAGCGAAGGCTTTGCAGCCAAATACTTTAACGTAACTTAAGTTTGGCTGTCTTTCTGTCCATAATTCATATGGCGTTTTTGCATTAGCTTTTGTAGGCAGTCTATTTTGTAGGTGGTTTGCCGTACAGATTGCTTCCCCCCAGAACTTTAAAGGTAGATTTGATTCATTTAACATTGTCCTAGCCATCTCAACTAACGACCTATTTTTCCGTTCAGCCACCCCATTTTGACTTGCACAATATGGGACTGTATGTTGATGTTTTATCCCATTTGATTTGAGATAATTCTCAATTTCATCTGATGTAAATTCTCCCCCATTATCCGTTCTGATTTCTTTCGGTTTTTCACCAAATTTGTTGCTTATCAGCGCAATGAACTCTTTGAGTTTTTCATAGACTTCACTTTTTCTTTTCAATAGATAGATTATTGTGAATCGCGAGTAGTCATCGATAAAAGTCAAGAAATATGATTTCCCCCCAATCGTGGGTGTCTGAAAAGATCCACAAACATCCGAGTGAATAAGTTGAAGCCTTTTACTTGCTCTATACTGAGCAACTTTCGGATAGGGTTCATCAGTTAATTTCGCCTTAATACACGGTTCGCAATCTATATTATGTTTACAATTGTTTATCTGGATACCTCTTACTAATTCCTTTTGTGTAATTTCTTTAATCGATGTTAGATTTCTGTGTCCTAACCTTCTATGCCATAGTTCTAGACAATTTTTATTGTTGCACGTTTGTGTAATGTTCGCGTGGTTTTCGTTAGCCAACTGGACTTCATAGAGGTTATTTACCTTTTGTGCTTCTAAGCAGATTTCTCCGTTAAGTTTGAAAGAGCATCGGTCATTTTTAAATACAATCTCACATCCGTTTTGGGTTGCTTTGCTGACTGATAGTAAATTCGTTTCAATTTCAGGTACTAGAAGTACATCTTTAAGTGTTATTTTATGAATTTTATTATCCGATGTCAGCGTATTTAAATTTACATCGCCTGAACCGTAAGCGATAAGTTTTTTTCCGTTTGCGATAGTCACATTTGTTTTTTCCCTCGATTTTATCTCTGTAAACATTGATTCAGAGGATGCAATGTGACTTGAGCTACCGCTATCCACAATGAATGTTTTATTTTCTATCCCTTGTGTTATAAATGCATAATCTTTGTTTTCGCTGTTTCTCCATGTATTGTTTTTTCCTTCATAGCGATTAAACCTGTTATACGATTCCGATGCTTGTTCATTCTTAAAATTGTTTTCACCCCTTTGAAAAACGAGTGATGTAGAATAGTGTTTTTTGTAATTTTTGTTGTGTTGTTTTTGTTGTGTTGTGTGTGTTTTGTTTTTATTGTGCCAACATTCTTGTGTGTTATGGCTTCTCATTTTACAAATCGAACAATATTTTGATTCTTTTTTAGCTGGAAACTTTTTCTGAGCTTTAAAAGCTTTCGCTGTATTATCAATACTTTCATAGTTTTCATTTCGACGATTAAACTCGTCAATCAGCTTATTTTTAATATATGACGGAGTTAATTGTGCTTCTTCTTTACTTTCGAGAGCAGTAATTAAATTATCATAAGACTGGGGCAGAGAGCACAGGAGGAGCGCGGAAATGTGATGATTATCAATTATTTCGCCTATAGCTGCCAAATGATCAACGAGCTCCATTATTTTTGTAATATGATTTATCATATTTCCATTTTCTGCTAATTTTATACTATATAACTTTCTAAGGAGAAACAATTTGCTTGTGAGGTTTGATCTTTCATGGATTTCTTTTAATGCATCCCATGTTTGTCTAGCAGTTTGTAGGTTCTTAACGTGGGTTATCTGTGAATCATCGATAGTTAGATTTATCAATGCCCGGGCCTTCCTATCATTTTTGGACCATTGATCGGTCAAAGGGGTCGGTGGATTATCGGTTATTACATGGAACAGCTCTTCTTTAGTTAAGAGCATTTCAATTTTAAATTTCCATGTACTGTAATTCGTTGCTGTCAATTTTTCAATTGAATAATTATCTTTTAATGTAGCCATTCTAATCTTATATTTTTATTTGTTTTTTTATTCAATATTTTTTATTTGTGTGAAATTAGTATATCACTATGTTATCAAGTTGATATATCTTTTTAAATCGTTCTCATAATCATTGAAAGACGTTTGTCTTAATAATGGCGTGAGTTGTCACTATATCCTCAATACAATAGTTTTTCTTCATTTCTTATCATTAATCAGAATTAAATAGGAGAGTAAATGGTACTCACCCGATGAATTCTTCTTCATTGAAGTATCCAACAATTAAATCCACCATAGGAGAAGGGAACCGGGCATATTCACATTTTGATCTATACACTGCACTAATTCATCTTGATAAAGACGTATAATATTATTATATGGTAAGTGTAAAACACACACACAAATTATTGTATACACACTTCTTCATTTTCTACTTTAATTTTCACACGCGAGAAAAACAAACACAGCAAAAGCGTAGTGCTCACATCAAGCTACAAAACAAAGAACAGAATGAATTTAAATCGATACATACATAAATCATAATATAGAAACAATTATTAATAAAAAAGAGTCATTTTGAAAGTTTTGACAGTTTTTGTAAACCTGTAATTGTTCGCTCGTAATCACTGTTTCCAAGGTCACTCTAACGAGCACTTAACTTTATTTATGATGCCATGATAATTGTCATTTGTTGCACAACGGAGGAAATTATTTACGAATTGCGCAATGTTTCTATCACTTTTAACATCTCATGAAGCAGTGCTTGGGTTTGTGCTGCATCTTTCAGGTATCTGCGATAGAAATTAATCATACCAAGAAAGGTACGTAGATCGTGCAGGGTTTCTGGCAATTTATAATCTAGGATAACTTGGACTTTAGCTGGAAGGGGTGAGGAACATTTCTCATTAATGAGGTATCCCAAAAATTCAATTTGGTTAACTCCCATTATTGATTTTGCAACATTAATGCGCAGGCCATACTTATTTAATCTCTCAAATACTATTTTTAGGTGCTCCTTATGTTCGGCTTCTGAGCTCGAAGCAACTAGCACATCATCCAAATAGGGAAACAAAAAATCTAACCCCTGAAAAACTTGATTAATAAATCGCTGGAACGTGGCAGGAGCATTCCGGAGGCCAAAACTCATGACATTGAACTCAAACAATCCGAATGGGGTAATTATTGCAGTTTTGGGCTTGTCTTCTTCAGCTATTGGAATTTGATAATATGCTTTGATTAAATCAAGCTTAGAGAAAATAACAGTATCTTTTAATATGTTATGAAAATCTTCAATTCGGGGTATGGGGTATCTGTCTGGAATGGTTTTGTCGTTTAATCATCTATAATCCCCACAAGATCCTAGGGTGCCATCTTTTTTATTAACCAAATGAAGGGGACTGGCCCATTGGGATTTTGAAGGTCGGATTATGTTATTGTCAAGCATGAATTGAAACTCCTGTTTGGCCAACGCAAGCTTTTCAGGATTTAGTTGTCGTGCCTTGGAATGCACTGGTGGACCTTTTGTTTCAATGTAATGCTTAACTTCATGTTTAACTGATTTATTTAAAATATTAGGTTTCGTAATATCAGGATATAAATTTAATAAATCACTAAATTGGGATGTACGATCAAAGGTAGTTATAAAACACTCATCAGAAATTGTTGAAATTTCACTTTTTACAGACAATTGTGTGATGCCATCAATTAATTTACGTTTATGTATGTCAATAAGCAAATGAAAATGATGCAGAAAATCAGCACCAATGATTCCTTTACTCACCTTGGCTACTATGAATGGCCATTGAAATGCACGTCGTAAACCAAGATCTAGTGTCAGTGTTTTTATACCATAAGTTGGTATTTCAGTACCATTGGCAGCATATAACACATATGAGCATGGTTGTTCTGCTTTTACGTTTGCTGGAACCAAGGACACATCAGCACCACTATCGACTAAGAAGCGCACACCAGTTTTTTTGTCATGAACAAATAGTCTGTAGTTGCGGCAATCTATGTTCTTTGCAGAAGGACTTGCCGCTGACTCTACTGCTGGGAGGAGTTTTCCGCTTGTTGCCAACTACAGGGTTGTTTACATTTCTCAGGAAGACATTTTTTTCCAAATCTGAAGTGGTAATAGCAAAGCTTACCATTAGGATCATAACGCTTGCGGGATTGACTTCTGTATCTGCCAGCACGGAGATGAGGAGTACGACTACGAGATCGTTGAACATGCAAACTTGCAATCTGCTGCTCCAAGCTGGAGATCTTATCCAAAAGGGCTGCATAGCTGGGAGTCTCTTTATCAACTTTGGAAAGTTCCATATTAGGGTTCAGTTCAGTGATTTTATCAGCCATTTTGGCCAATTTTTCTAAATCTTCATCACTGACAACAATTATGTTTTTCACTGAATCCGGGAGCTTTTCTAACCAGAGAGTTCTGAGCACTTTGTCTGAAACGTCCTTCGTATCGCCTAATGCTTGCATCTTACGTAAGAGTTGGCTGGGCTTCAAATCTCCTAATTCCAGTCCAGTGAGAAGTCGTTTGATGCGCAAATTTTCGCTTTCTTTAAAAGTGCTTAAAAGTCTGTCTTTCGCGGCTGCATACTTATTTGGAGTGTCATTTTGAATTATGTCCCATATATTCTCCATAAACTTCGGGTCCAACTGTGCGATCAAATAATTGAACTTAGTTTCGTCGCACATAATTCCGGCTATCTTGAATTGCGCTTCAATTGTAACAAACCACATTTCAGGTTTTTCCGTCCAAAATGGGGGAATTTTGATGCTAACTTTGCTAGCTTCTGCTGATCCGGAGTTTTGGTCGGTAAGAGGCATTTTGAATAAGTTATGTTAACGAGGGTCACCAATTGTAGCTACCGATTTTAGTACGTGTAGCTAACAAGAATAATAACTTTTATAACTCATCTTTAAAACTAATCTTATTCGATCGTCGACAGCGGTAATCTTTTTACCAAGACTAATTTATACTACATACTTTTTAAATAAAAATAACGATAAAATAAAGTTTTTAGAACAAGCACGCAAACTTTATTAGGTAAAAAATGTTAACTGCAAGAAGGTACAGTTACAGTCAAAAAGATGCACAATAATACACAGTTAAATAAATGAAATATAAAAATACAAATTATTTTACAAAAACTATTTTAAATATTAGAAATGCATTTTTAAGTAAAGAAACATTATTTTAAATTATTATGTTAGCAAAGAATTATTATAAAACATTTTAATTTGAAAAGATGAATATCATTTTAAAAGTTACTATTGCGATGCGATACAGCTTACGATTCCAGCTATTTTCGCTGGACCAGTATCGCCAACTGTCGGCATATAATGGCCCGACAGTTTCTTGGTTTATTTTATCATCATGCATTTTATATGGCAATGCAATAACTTTCTTAATTATTCTAACACAAGAATAAAATTTTGACAACAGCAAATATTTTGCTTTTCAAAATAAATAAAAAAATCTTCCGTTTTTATAAAAAAATTTAAATGACAAGTATTAAAAAATGCTCTGATGAGCAACAAAAAATGCTAATATGTTTTTAAGTATGAAAAAGTGTTTGACAAGTGCTTCTAATTGAGCATGAGAAAGGACAAGGGCTCTCTTCTTGTCTACAGCTCACTGTCAATGCCAAATTTGAAAAAATCATATTTGCGCTTTTTCCATATAAAAGAAATTTGCGTAAAACTTCTCGCCTTTTTTTTAGTAAAATTTTCAATCCTGCTTTACATGTGAACTGCACTGCTGACTCTAAGACTGTTGTTCAACTGCACTACTAATCCATTTTCTGTGCAGTTCTATGCTGCGGGCCTGCTTGGTGGCATTGCAATGAGTATGATACGCTGCGGAAACTAAGGTTTCTGGTACTATTTCGCATTACATTCACGTTTCATTACGCTCGTTTTTTTCTGGCTGCGTCTTTGTACTACACATTTTTATTGTAATTGTGACTAATTTCATTTATATGGGAAAAGCACAAATATGATTTTTTCAAATTTGGCATTGACAGTGAGCTGCAGAAAGAAGGGACCCCTTGTCCTTTCCCATGCTCAATTAGAAGAACTTGTCAAACACTTTTTCATACTTAAAAACATATCAACCTTTTTTGTTGCTCACCAGAGCATTTTTTAATACTTGTTTCTATTGCTTTTAAAACAATACAAGATCCGCAAATGATGTTTAGAAATAGTTGTTCTGTTGTAAACGACTGAAAGCGAAGTAATTGTTGTAATATTGAAACTCCTGTCTTAATTTCTAAAAGTATATTATAGAGAAAAATGTTGGTGTATTCAAATTCTGATTTCGAATTTAAAATCAGATTATAATCATCGAAAAAAAAAAATTAAATGTGAAAATTGTCCCAAGGTACAACACTCTCCCCTAATGTGATTACTAAAAGAATTTTTTTCCATCCACATTATTTTTAATTTTTTGCAAAGGCATTTCGATGCATGCTATAAAATTTTAAAGCTATCACAGAAATTACATTATTTTTAAATATCATGTAATTTAACGGATTATAATGCTTATAATGCTTTATATATATTCAGCTTATACTTCCTCTAAATTTTCATAATCAGATTTGTAATCAGAATATTTTTATGTAATTAACATGCAGTTTAAGTCTGAAAAAGACTGAAAGCTTCCGTGGTGAAAGTGATGTCTCCGATTAGCAGAATATGTGCATTTTTTATCCTTCATATGAAACGTTTATTAGCAATTGAAATTGAAAGTTACGTAATTTTTATTCATTTCGGATTCGACATGTGCTGACATTATTGTATGCAAAATTGAAAAAAAATGAACGTTGAAATTACTATTAATCTGACATTATAACAAAAATAAATTGTTTAAAATTTAATGTTTTTTCTTGATATTGCTAAAATATTTGGATGGTGTGTCACTAAACTTTAGGACAATAAAAAGCAAAAACTTTTCTCATCAAATAGAGGGAAAAAATTACCATTAATTGATATACTTCCATAAACATTCCACAAACATCTACAATATGAAGGCAAATGATATGATTGAATCATTACGATATTAGGCCTCAGTAGCGCTAATATCATAATGAAACGGGCAACAACGTGGTCAAAACTGCGATGCAACAATGGAGTAACTATTAGGGTGAGCCGAAAAAAAAATGCAAAAATTGGTTTTCAATTCGCAATACCGCGGAAAAGTTGCGAATTCAAGAAAATTAAAAATTGGATATGAAAAGAAATAAAATTGATTTATATCTTCCAGTCGCGCATGCGCTGTAAAGTTTGTCGAAATGTTGAAAAATTCACATTTTTACAGTTTTTTTTTTAATTAGCTTTTTCGCGCATTAGCTGAAATACTTATGTATTATAATAACAAAACATAATGCAGAAATTATTATGCTTCCGGTCACGCAGATACTCTAAAGTTGTAAGGAGCTATTACACTTAAATATTGACAATCTACGTAAGATGAAGGATTAGCGTAAAAATATGATTCTTGCCAACCTTTTGAGCAAATGCGTGACCGGAAGATGTTGATAGATGAAGAATTAAATAAAACTTTAACATTGAGTTTTGTTATTTGATACATTAGAATTTCAGCTGTAATATTATATTCGTGAAAAGGCTAATTAAATTTTTTTTTGTAATAATGTGAATTTTTCAGCATTTCGGCAAACTTTACAGCGCATGTGCGACTGGAAGATATAAACGAATTTTATTTATTTTTTTATATTTTTTTATTATATATTATTTATTTTTTATACCAATTTTTAGTCTCTTGAATTTGCAACTTTTCCGCGGTATTGCTAATTGAAAATCAATTTTCGTATTTTTTCGGCCCACCCTAGTTATTATTTACAAAACTCAAACAATAGTATTGTGGTCAAAAAGTATCCGGAATGGTGAAATAAAACAAAATATATCAATTTATTGCTCTAAATTAATTGCATCTCCTTCAAAGTAATCTTCTCCAATTGCAATGCACTTCTGCCAATGTTTTTCCAAATCATCAAAACACACCCTAACCCAGGGTTGGCGAACCTGTGAAACGTGCTCCAAAATTGGCAGGTAAGCTAATATTTTTGCCCCACGCAAAATTTAAATTTGGCAATTGTTATGCATATAAAATCCATTTTTAGGTGCGTTCGTAATTATGTAAATACGTAGCACCTATAGTGGTCGTTCAGTCCGTCCGTCTGTCTGTCCGAATATAACAACGCAAAAACTACCCAACCGAATCATTTGAAATTTAAAATACATAATTATTACATAAAACTGTTGAGTCATTTCAAATTTTATGAAAATCGGATGCATAGATCAATTACAGGGGCAATCAAAAGTATTCCATTACATTACGGTCAATGGGGAAAAAAGTTTCAAATGCATTTTCATCGTTTGAAATTTAAAATACATAATTATTACATAATTTTGTCGAGTTATTTCAAATTTTTTGATAATCGGGTGCATAGATCAATTACAGGGGCAATCAAAAGTATTAAATTACATTATGGTCAATGGGGGAAAAGTTTCAAATGTTTTTATATGTTTGAAATTTAAAATACATAATTATTACATAATTTTGTCGAGTCATTTCAAATTTTATGAAAATCGGATGCATAGATCAATTACAGGGGCAATCAAAAGTATTCCATTACATTACGGTCAATGGGGAAAAGAGTTTCAAATGCATTTTAATCGTTTGAAATTTAAAATACATTATTATTACATAATTTTGTCGAGTTATTTCAAATTTTTTGATAATCGGGTGCATAGATCAATTACAGGGACAATCAAAAGTATTCCGTTACATTACGGTCAATGGGGAAAAATGTTTCAAATGCATTTTAATGGTGTTACACTCATTCTAACTTAATATCATTTATATGCAACTATTAAGTACATATTATAATATACATTTTACATAATTTGTGATGCAAAGAAATTTTTTTATTGATTTACAAGGCCACACAAAAGTATTCCATTGCATAATGGTACAGGGTGAACATTGTTCGACGAGTGTTTTAATTGTCATTCACTATTTACAATTTTATGAGATTGATATCTGAGAGTAATATTTTTAAAACTTCGTTATCGTACGAACGCACCTCATTTGCTACGCTTCACGTGCGATTTCCAACTTGTTATTTCTATTATGACCAATAAAACTTTATTCCATACAGGTAGACTATCACAAATATTGCAGTTATTTTTTGCATGAAATAGTGCATCATAATAATTTTCTTTTCTGCGATGCTACGAACAGAGTTGCCAACCTCCGGCTTTTGTTAATTCATGAAAACGTACTTTGAACCAGAAAATTTATTTAACTAGAAGATTCTAGTATTTACTCAGAGGGTCATTTGAAATTTACTTAATGTCGTTGACTCAATAAATTTCTGGTTAGAAGTATAATGGTTTGATTTTCAAAAAGCCGGAGGTTGGCATGTCTGTACGTAGAATTTTCGACATGCATTTTGCTTTTCTATATAAATTTAAAAAACTGTAATTTCGAAAGTAATTTTGTTTGTCAGTCACTCCAATAAGATGGCAAATGGATCCCATTTAGCTACGTGCATTTGTAAAAATAACAAAATATAAAGCATTTCCTATCCAACGAACGACAGCAGTAACACATTATCATATATGCCATCACTTCATTATTATTACATTGTTCAATGCAACTTAGAAAATTATGATCGACATACTGCATTAACTACAAGTTAAAAATTAATGAAATAAAAATTCGTATTTTTTAAACACATTTTCAGTACATACCGCAGAAATTAATCTTATTTGCGAAGTAATAGTTCATTCATTTATGGAAGATTCCAGTACACAGAAAAATCGAATTTTGATTTTTTAGTATTTTGTAATTAGTATTAACTAATGCATAAAAGATGCAGATTGATTTTGTAACTTGATACATTATACGTTGATACATTAATTATAATTAATGTTAAATATATAAATAATTACAAAAATATTAAAATGCAGTATTGTCATCGGAAAAACATACTTTTTATAATTCGAGCATATCAAGAAATGGGTTAAAAATCAATTACAAAAATCCCTCTTTACATAAAGAAAAACAGGCTGAGTTAAATAAAAGAATGAAAAAATACAGTGAAACTTCCATTAGCGAAGTTTCATCGTTGCACTTAAACACTTCGTTTTGAAGAAAATTCATTAAATAGAAATCAATTGAAATTCGTGAAATTTGTATAATAAAATACGCATTCAAAAAATGAAAAATGCTCATAAAATGGAAAAAAATTAAATGTATTTTAATGGCTCGCTTCCCTTATTTGCCTGTACGTCATACGGGCAACTAGTCTTTGCCAACCATGATTGGCTAATCATGATTTATTATTCTCACCAGTAAATTTTTACTGTAAATTTTGCATTATTTATTCCGAGTATTTTTCTAATTCAGTTAGGCAAAAATTGCTGTTTTGAAAAACCGGTGATAAAAGATTAAAAATTCTGTAAAAGACACTCGTCCGGTTAAAGTTGCGAATTGGCTAAGGCGGAAATAAAAAAAATTACACTTGCATATATAATATTTATTTTTGATCTGTATTTTTTTTTTCATACTAGGGGGGCCCTGCCCCCCTGCTCGCTATGCTCGCCAACCTTCCACGTAATCACTTCGCGATTCCAAAATATTGGCTTGGCTATCCCTGCTTGCTGCGCTCGCCAATATCCCATGGTATGAATAAGTAGTTGCAGACCTTTCAAATGATGTGACACACGACTGGTGTTGTAAAGAAATTAAAAATGTGCCCCCCTGGAGGGAAGAGGGGGAGGCGACACAAAAGACATCCATAATATGAATAAGCAGCTGCAGACCTCTCAAATGATGTCACACGACTGGTGTTGTAAAGAAATTAAAAATGTGCCCCCCTGGGGGGCAGAGTGGGGGTGACACACAAGACATCCATAAAATGAATAAACAGTTGCAGATCTTTCAAATGATATGTCACACAATTGGTGTTGTAAAGAAATTACAAAATGTGCCCCCTCTGAGGGCAGAGGGAGGGTTACACACAAGATATCCATAATATGAATAAGCAGTTGCAGACCTCTCAAATGATGTGTCACACAATTGGTGTTGTAAAGAAATTACAAAATGTGCCCCCTCTGAGGGCAGAGGGAGGGTTACACACAAGATATCCATAATATGAATAAGCAGTTGCAGACCTCTCAAATGATGTGTCACACAATTGGTGTTGTAAAGAAATTAAAAATGTGCCCGTCTGGGGGGCAGAGTGGGGGATGACACACGACACATCCATAATATGAATAAGCAGTTGCAGACCTTTCAAATGATGTGTCACACAACTGGTGTTGTAAAGAAATTAAAAATGTGACCCCCCTGGGGAGAGCAGAGTGTGGGGGTGACACACAAGACATCCATAATACGAATAAGCAGTTGCAGACCTTTCAAATCTTGTGTAACACGACTGGTGTTGTAAAGAAATTAAAAATGTGTCCCCCCTGGGGAGCAGAATGGGGGATAACACACAAGGCATCCTTTAAATGAATAAGCAGTTGCAAACCTCTCAAATGATGTATCAAACGACTGATGTTGTAAAGAAATTAAAAATTTGGCGAAATATTACAGTTATCGCCAAGTTGGCGTCACTTTTGACAACTAATTTTGGTCGCCAAATTTGGCGATATATCGCCAAGTTGGCGACAAACTTGGCGATTGTTGGCGATGGTAACCTTTCCTCTCTTTATGGTAACCCATATGGCGATGCATAGACGGAGCCCTTTCCTGATTGGTCTATTCGACTCATGGAAGGAGTGGACAACCCGGATTCGTTAGTTCCGGAAATCTTCCACATCAGCATCATTCCAGGAGTCATTCCTTTTAAGGCTAGTTTTTTTTTACTATAGAAGGATATTTTGTTTAAACCCTTTCCGGCACGGGCAAAAACTGTTAGTAAAATGATAAATTATCGACTGACAACGGAATTCACAAACGAATTTTGAGATATTTTGAATTCCTTAATTTATGCTTTTATTGTAAAAGCAAAATTTTACTAAAATATTATTGGTGCCGTTTGCAAGTTTAGAATTAAAATTAGGTATCCCAGACCGGGCACAGTGTGCTGGAAAAGGTTAAAAATGACATGAAAATGAAATTTTCGAAATAAAAAAGGGCATTATTTGAAAGTGTTTTTTCCAAAATATTGATCAGTTAAGTGTTTAATTCGGGCAGTATTTTTTTTAATGCAATGTTGACACACGCGAAAATTTTAATTTGAATTATGTATAAAAAATACACATAATAAAAAAGGTAAACAAAAACTTGCAAGATAGTGAACATTTTCTCTTTTCTCTCAGTATACGAAACCCTTAACTTTAAAAAAGTCTGTAATATTATTTTGAACAGGCTTCCTTCTATAATAAAAAAAAACTAGCCTTAAAAGGAATGACTCCTGGAATGATGCTGATGTGTAAGGTTTCCGGAAATAATGGTTCCGGGTGGACCACTCCTTCCATGAGTCGAATAGACCAATCAGGAAAGAGCTCCGTCTATGCATCGCGAAGCGATTCCAACCGGGATTTCAAAGCAACACCGCAGCAGAGTGTTACATACATACCCATTTAATCGAATATTATTAAAATACTACATTTATATACTTACCCGCTTAATCGAATATTACTGAAAGGTTACATTTATATGCCAACCGTTTACTCAAATATTATTGAAATACTACAGTTATATGCTTACTCTTTTATTCGAATATTATTGAAATACTACATTTAAAAGCTTCCTGTTTAATAGAATATTATTGAAATACTACATTTACATGCTTACCGCTTAATCGAATATTATTGAAATATTACATTTATATGGTTACCCGCTTAATCGAATATTATTGGAATACTACATTTAAATGCTTTTCCGTTTAATCGAATATTATTGAAATACTATTTTTATCTGCTTCCCTCTTGATCGAATATTATTGAAATACCGCATTTATATGCTCCCGCTTAATCGAATATTATTGAAATACTATATAAATACTTTTATAAATATATTATATGCACCCGTTTAATCGAATATTACTGAAACGTTACACTTATATGCTTACCCGTTTAATCGAATAATATTAAAATACTACATTTATATGATAACCGTTGAATCGAATATTATTGAAATACTACAGTTTTAAGCTTACCCGCTTAATCGAATATTATTGAAATACTACGTTTATATGTTTTCCCGTTTAATCGAATATTGTTGAAATACTACATTTACATGCTTTCCCATTTAATCAAATATTATTAAAATACTACATTTATATGCTTACCCGCTTAATCGAATATTACTGTAACGTTACATTTATATGCCAACCGTTTAATCGAATATTATTGAAATACTACATTTATATGCTTACCCGCTTAATCGAATATTATTGAAATATTGCATTTATATGCTTACCCGCTTAATCGAATATTATTGGAATACTACATTTAAATGCTTTTCCGTTTAATCGAATATTATTGAAATACTATTTTTATATGCTTCCCGCTTAATCGAATATTATTGAAATATTACATTTATATGCTCACCCGCTTAATCGAATATTATTGAAATACTATATTTATATGCACCCGTTTAATCGAATATTACTGAAACGTTACACTTATATGCTTACCCGTTTAATCGAATATTATGGAAATATTATATTTATATGCACTCGTTTAATCTCCTTCTATAGTAAAAAAATCTAGAATTAAACAAATCTCCAGGAATGACTCCTGGAATGATGCTGATGTGTTTTTTATTTAAGGTTTCCGGAAATAACGCGTCCGGGTGGACCACACCTTCCATGGGTCGAATAAACCTGAGGAAAGATTCCAAAATTGAGTGTATGGAAAATAAGGTATCGCGAAGCGAATTTATTGGCGAGCGCAATTTTGAATATGTTTCTGAAAAATTTATTGGCGAGCGCAGCAAGCAGGGATAGCCTATAACTTGGAATCGCGAAGCGATTACGCGGGGGGTTGGCGAGCGTAGCGAGCAGGGGGGCGGAGCCCCCTAGTCTTATAAAAAAAATACATTGTTCATAAAAATTTTAACATTTTTGTAAGTATCTGAAAAATTTATCTCTAACGTTTTTGTGAAACTGGAATTCTCTTCTTATTGTATCGAAGGCCTTTAGTGTTTCTTCTTTTGAAGATCTTTCAATTTCTTCTTCAATATCATCTTCACTGCTCACTGTAGTTTCTTCACTACATTTTATTACACTTTGCAATGTTGCATCGTCAGTGGGATATTCAGTCGTCTTAGGTGTGTTTACATGGTTTAGGTGTGTTAAGTAAATAAACTTCGCTATGTAATAAGTATTTTTCGTAATATGGAGATTAAATTTTATTATTTTGAAAGGTAGATTTTTATCTATTTAATTAGTGCTGTAATTTTGCATTGCGTTATTCTGCCGGGATATTTAAGACAGTTAAAGACCTACAGCAAGGTTTATAACATTTTTTGTAAGAATTCAAAATGAACGAAGAGCAATGGAAAGGGTTTGTAACATCAACGACAAATTTGATCAAGGATAACTAATGAATGTCCATTGTTACATTGCTTCCAGAAATTTCATGAAGGCAAATAGACTTTTGGATATTGAGAAGGTCGTGGATAAATTCAGTCATTAAAAAAGAGAAATTGAAAGCATAAGTTGAAGCTAATTCATGTACCAAATTCCAATAGCTTATGCTGCTGATCTTGGAGTTGTTCTAAAATTGTCTTCAAAATAAATGGTTGAAGAGTAAAATAACAGAAACCGCCATTATTTTTTTTTAATATACAACTTAATATTTACAAAAAAAGTTCTAAGCTATTAAAAATAATATTATTACAAAAATTTAACATATTTTATAATGATTGAATATCGGAAACAAATAGTGGGACTAAATATCTACTTCGGTATCAAAAACTTCGAAGCTGGAAGAAACAAAGAAGCCTAGAAGAAATATATAGAATAACTATTTATCCAAACTTCAAATCATATTTATATATGTTTATTACTTCATCGGTTTCTGTAAGTAAACTTATATATGTAAGCACAATATACAAAAGAATAGCTTTGTTTACTTATAAGCAATCCAAATAGCAAGTTGAAAACATCCATTTTTTAACCGCCCCTTTCTACTTCTCGTCTACCCCCCCCCCCTCCTTCCCCCCTCAACCACACACCCATCATGAAGAAATAAAGCATTTTAAATTTCGTGCAAAACTGTAACTTCTTGCGTTAAATTGCATAATTTTATCTTATATATGGGTGATTCTACGATAAGAGGTAATTTGTACGGCAATACGTTTAAAACAGATTTTTTATTCTATATGTTGCTATTTTTTGAAATGAATCGCATCATCGTAATATACTTTATTAAATAACATCACGATTGAATGCCTAAATTAAAACACATTTTTCTGAAATTTCTTACAAAGTCCAAAAAAGTCTCTACCCTGGCATGTCCCCTTGCTGGTTTCAATTTAACTTTCAAACAATACATATATTTTTTCCATCAGATGCTTAACTAAAGTATATTTAATTGGAATTTAAGTAATTATACTTACGTATTAAACAAATTAAAAAATTAAATAATTTTGTTAATTTTAAATAATTTTTAGAATTAACTTTTGTCCCGCTTTTTTTTTGTGTGTATCTACCCTGTCAAATTTCGTTCCGCTGAAACAAATATAAATTCAATGATGGCTATATTGGAAGTAGCGCTTAAGGACATCTAACAGCTTGAAGTTAGCAGTATTAAACGCGCAAGCCATTTAAGCGTCGCAATTTTTAGTTGTTGCGACGCGACGCGCGGTGGTTTCGCAAGGTGATCGTGTATCTCCCCTGGTAAGTCATAAAACTTATAATATCCATTTGATTCAATTGCATTTACTGCATTAATTAAACAATACAGTAATAAAAGTGAAATATAGAATTAACCCAAAAATTAATTCAGTCAATTAAAAAATTTGAATTTATCATGAAAATGTCTCTTCCCTGCCGTATTTCCCCTGTCAAGATAACTAACTGCCAGGGGAGAGAGTCACTGACCAGAAGAAGTTATAAAATATGTCTAAAGTGACTTGCCCTTATATGAAAAGGTAAATAAACGGGACAAAAATTATAATTTAAAGGTTTTTGATAAAACTCAAACTTTTCTTTTTGGCCGTATCCTCTATGTACTTGAAACCTCTTATCGTAGAATCACCCATATATATTTTTTTACCTCTCCTCAATCCCCACTCATCTTACCCTGAAAAGGCTAAATACTGTAGAGGGGTGGGGGGGGTCAATGTAATGGAAAAAAAATTATCTTTATTCTTATTTATTTCATCTTCTGTAATTTCCCTCTTTGAAAATTTGATTTAAAAAAAATAAAATAAAACAAGTTGAATGTAGATTCTGCCATTGCAGAATTCAATTTCGCCTCCGATTAGAAAAAAAAAAAATCGATAAAATCGATATTTAGTTCTCAATCTGTCGTTGGGGGGCCACCGTAATACTTACCCATCATGGATAAGTAGGGGAAGATGGGGATACTTGAGCCATTTTTTGAATTTTAATTTTTTAAAATTTTTTATATTTTTTTAGAATAAAATTAAATATTGAAAATGAAAATTTGATATCTTTCCTTCAACTAAAAACCACTTTCAATAAATTTTAAACTATTTTTCTATGTATAATAATTGTTTATTTTTTGTTTTACATCATGGCTCAAGTATCCCCATGGCGGGGATACTTGAGCCATAGTGAAGGGCAGAGATGGGCAGTATCGAAAATACATGTATTTGAAATACATTTTCAAAATACATTTGTATTTTGTATTTTGTATTTTAGCCTCACTAAACGAAAGTATTTTGGTAATGTATTTTGAAATGATTTTTTCAAGTATTTTGTATTTTGAAAATACATTTTATATTCAAAATACATTTCTTTAGGTTTCCAACTGCTTCCTTGAAACCGCAGATGTAAAATTCATTAAAGAATAATACGAGCCTTCTGTTTTGTTTTGTCTTATAGGGTTCGTTTCTGAAAGTTAATGAAAACATGCTTTACAACTACTGATACGATAAGGATTAGAATCAATGCTGCTGTTTTGCTTAGTCATTTTTGCTGAACTGTTACAATTCTAAAGTTCTAGATTTTATAATTGTAACGTTTCTTAGCGAACGACAAAAACTACTGTGTGATAAACAGGAAGAATTACTTAGATTTTTGCTGTGTCTAGTGTTTTTTAAAGAACCATATAAAAAAAGTAATGTAATAGTAGAAAAGAAATGTAATTTAATGTTTGTTTTGAGAAAGAATGCCTGATATTTTTCCAGCTTCAAATGAAAATGCATCAAAAGAATTACTGTATTGCGACAGAACACGTTGCGCTATACTACATGAGAAGTTTTTAAAAATAATTTCAGTTGATAATAATGGCAGTTGTTAAAGTAGCATGACAAATGCGTAAAACAAGATCTATCATTACAAGTGGAACTTTTAAAGCAACAATCAACTTTAAAACACATCTAATGGCAAGATTTTTAATTTTATACCGTTATACATTGATCGAAACATTATTTTTCTAGTCCTTTTGTACCTATGTTATCAAAGTTCGGGTAAATTTTAAGTTACTCGCGATATTCATTTGCAAACACGAATTTTATCATACAAGTAGTTCTATTTATTGATATGCAATTCAGATTTTCATTAATTGTATTTACTATTGAGTATATCGATCATTGGATTATATACCTGTCCTTACTGCAGATACATGTTTATCTAGCGTGACTTCGCAAGTATTTTTTTTTTTTTTTTTTGACTCATTTTATGTTTCATTTTATAAAGTTTAAAATAAAATAGAACAATGAAAATATAAACTAGTATCGGGCCAAAACAAAAACTGCTGTACGAAACCAAAGTTTGGTTCTTTTTTGAGTTTCGATTGTAAACGGAAGTTTAATAGATGAAAGTTTTTAATGTCAATGATAATGTTAATTTGTTTAATTACAAAATTATCCCCCCTTTAGAAGAATATTTATGATTTTCAATATGCAGGCATGTGCATACATTTGTTTAGATTAAAATTTACAAAAGATTAATGAAACATTATTTTGTATTATGTACAGATTTATAAGCATAGAAATTTATACATTAATAATTGTGAAGTTATTTATGTATCCTAAGTATCCCGAGAATTTATGTATCAACCGATATCAACGTTCATTGTTCAGAAATTTTCAAAATGCTTAAAATTTAACTTTGCAAATTAATCAAAAAAAATCAACAAATTATTCTTTTAGAGAAAGCAGTATTTTCATATTTAAATAGCAATAGGAATTTTTAATTTGCAATCATTATTTCAAATATAGCATGCTTATGTTTAAATACATCTTTACAATAAAACTGACGGAAAATTACGTTATGAGTATTTAAAGTATTTTTAATAGTGTCGTGAGAAAGGGGGGGGGAAAGGGGGTGTTGCCCCGGCCGCGGAAATTGAGGGGGCGCCAAATTTATAGTACCAATGTTATTTTTGGCCTGTTACAAGGAGACGTTTTGGGTAGGAGGGGGGTGCGCCAAATTGAAACTTTGCCTGGGGCGCAGTTTTTTCTTCGCACGCCCCTAATTTTTTATGTAATGACTCATTCAAGAGGGTTTTCAAAACAGACCATGACGAAAAATGATGCATTGGTAGAAGACATTTAATAAACACAAAAAACATGACTTTTAGAAAATTAACCTAATAAACTTATTTGGTATCATGATACCCCAAACGTTGTATTTTTACACATTATGATATTTCTAAGATTTAAACGAAAATACTTAACATGTTTATTTGATATTCCTTTTTAAATTATTTCTTATTTATTATTCATAAGTAGCATAATTGTATTTGCGTAGTAGTATTTGAAACATTAACGAATTATATTTTTAACAAACCGAATTATGTCTTTATTATTATACATATTGGTGGCTATTTAACCTACGAAGGATGCTGTACAATTCTTTTACATATATGTGTTTATGTGTACGTCCAAGAATAACTATTAAACTGCCGTTTCGAATTTTACTCACTCGCACTTTTTTTACTTTTCTGTATCTTTACAACAACTAGTCGTTGGAGGCCATCGTAATACTTACCCATCATTTATATGCATAAGAAAACAAAACATGTGAAAACTATTTATACAATGTATTTCAATTCCAAAACTAAATTTAAATATTTTTAATACGCATAGTAATATTCTATTAATGAATTGCTGATGTACCAATTTCAACAAATTATATAAAACGCCAAACTACTCAAGAAGTACCAAACTGCGTAAAAGAAACATCCTTATAACTCCAAAAATAATAATCATA
This sequence comes from Maratus speculifer, assembly GCA_964019185.1. NCBI lineage: Eukaryota > Metazoa > Arthropoda > Arachnida > Araneae > Salticidae > Maratus > Maratus speculifer. The sequence continues at coordinate 206,104,025 of OZ025295.1, forward strand.
TTAACTAACAGTTTACTGCGTCGGATTAAGCGTCTCATTTTCAATTAAAATATACCTCTGAATTGAAATTTGAATGAAATACAGGGTCATGAAAAATCGAAGAATGTGGAAAACAGGATTACAAATATCTCGACAACTAATTATCCGATCGACTTCGTTTTTTATGCAAAATTTGTGTTTTTTATTGACTTTTACATGCATTCCTTAAAATAAAAAAAATCGAAATTTTTTATATACCTTTCATCAGAACGAATTTTTCGAGAATCCGGAAAAAATAGTTCCGGATAATCGAAGTTGCTTATATTCAATAGGCTTCTTTCCATTCTTACATACTAAGTATATACAAAATTTCAAGTCTCTATCTCAATTTGTTCGTGAGATACAGCGTTTACAGACAGACAGACTGACAGACAGACAGACGGACGGCAAATTTTTTTTTCTAAAAATACGTTTTTCGAAATCTCTAGTGTCGAAAACGTGTAAATCCGTCAAAATTTTTTTTTCGATTTTCAATACGATTGCAAGATTTACCCTATACTACGTATGATGGGTAAGTAAAAAAAGTATTGGATTCGTGAAAAAATTCGACTTCAGATTGTCGACGGATTTATATTTTTGAAGGTCCTGAACACTCACGGCTTTTAGGAAGTGTCTATTTGTGAGTTTATCAATGTATGATACAAATTTTGTGGGCCCTCTATCTTAAGAATTAATGCACAGAATGAAACAAAATTTTAGATTCTGTTACACATTTACATAAGTTATTTTAAATATTAGGTAATGGTGTAACTCTTCCAAAAGGTGGCGCTGATATGCTTCGTCTTTCACAATTTTCGCAAAAACTGTATCTCAAGAACTAGTGCACGAATTTTCATCAAATTTCTGATTCAGTTAGACGTTGACATAAATTGTTGCCGATTAAGTTTTGATGTGAATTGCTCAGCAGATGGGTGACGCTGCTATGCTACATTTTTCACGATTTCTGCATTAGCTCTATCTCAAGTAGTAATGCATGGATTCTCAACGAATTTCAGTTTTAGTTTGATCTTTTAATTTAAATTGTCACTAATTAAATGTTGGTGCAAATCGTCCAGCAGGTGGCGCTGTTATGCTGCATTTTTCAGGATTTACAGAATTTTAACAAGAACTAATGCACTAAATGTCACCAAACTTCATATTCTGTTATGTATTATTATTAACTATTACTGCCAATCACCGAAATTCGTTTTCGGCTTTTAAAACCTGCTCTGTCTATCCTTAATTATTAATTCTCCAAAAAGATATTTATTAAGTAATTTTCAATCTGAGAGCTCTTTTTTTCTTTTGAAGGCCAATTGTAATTTCCAAACATAATTTTAATTTATAGATTGTTTTGATAAGACTTTACTCCTATGCTTAAAATGAAGCGGAATTATATCCAAGAAAGATTTTATATTTTTGTATACATTTTAACATTTTATCTGTATGTATTCTTCGTTTATTTTATAAAGAACATTTTCAAATAGATTGATTTGTTTTCTTTATCTAACTTTCCTTTTGCTTCTTTATTTTGATAATTTATAATTTCAAAGAATTTAATCGGTGTTACAAAAACGCCTAACAGTTGCTTTGTGCTAACACAAATAAGAGGTCTACACAGGCCGAAATTATTATGTCAGGTTTAAACCGAACAAAGACCTTTTTTGTTCGAACCATTCCAACACAAAACAAAAATTATTGGCCCGAACCAGTATAAAGTTTCAATCCGTATAAAGTTTTCAATCAAAAGAAATATTAACACAGTCTGATACAAAAAGTAAAATTCCGGAATTAGTCCGGCTCTATATAAAAGTTAAAAGCTCGTCGTTTAGGCCCTGTTCGTACAAACACTTGATTAGCCCGTACCAATTAAATTTCCAGAAAACATAAATTTCTGTGTCGATGTGGTTAAAAATCATATTGTACGAGGAATTCTAATCAAAAATACTTATTTTTTTTTCGTGTTTTTAAAAGAAAGCCTATAGACTTTCTTTTAAAAAAGCACTTTAGACTGCGATATTTAATTTTAAAATGAATATTTATTTTTATGTAAATGTTTTTGTTATAATTAAGGCTATTCTTAGTCAAAAAGGGCAACTTTATGACACTTTTAATTTTTTTTTTTTTTTTTTTTTTTTGAAATGCATGAAGCTAGAAGGTGCAGAAATTATTTAATCTCCCCTCATTTTCACATAATTTTGAATCGAATTTCCTCGAGAAAGAAGAATAACCACTGAAACTGGAGTGAAAAACGTACTTGTCACGTGATCGAAATCATTGTAACTCAAATGATAATTTATTGATACAAAAATAGAAAATTCAGTTCGATTCCAAATCGCTTCCATAGTCAGGTCTTCCAATTTTATAGCTTTCCCTTAAAAAATGGATTTGTAAATGTGTCAAAACATTTGCACTTGTTGAGCAGAACAGATGAGAGCAGTCTTAAATATCACTTTATGCCTTGAAAACTTAAGAATCGAAAAATGCTATACAGTAAAATATTTTGAGAAGGATTCGCACAGGATAGGAGAAAAAATAGATTATAGACAGGTTTTTTCTTAGCAGGAACGAGGAACGTAGCTTGTTGTAAATGTATCATATTCTTTTTTCTTGTTATTAAATTTATTTTGCATGAATCAATACATTTCCTGTTTAAGACAGAATTTTTAGACAGATTCATTCTCAGAGTTCCCTTTGCTGTGCTTTAATTTTATTATCCAGAAATATACTTACTATTCATAAATAATAATAATAATTTTAATGATAAAATTATAGTAATTTAAAAATACGTATATATTTTTTTGAAAAATAATTGTTGGGTCGGGCCAGATTTTACTGATTTTTCCCATAGGCTGACCGTGACGGAATGAGCCAATGATTTTCATACGGGCTGGATCGGGAATCTATACTAATATTTTTGGCTACCGCAATTAGTTTTCTAGGAAGAATGAAACCCAATCCCTATCCGATCTGGAAGGAATTAGTCAGGCCCGGCCCGAATCTGTAGAAAAAAGTAAAGCCGGGACCCGAAAGAGTGATGACGAGGCCCATCTGAGTCTATCTTTCTGAAAAAAAAAAACCCGAAACCCGACCCGGACAGGTCTGGAACGACTGAAAAACAGGTCCGGTCAGGCCCGGCTCGAGTGTCGGGATAAAAAATGGCCAGCTAACATTGTCGGACACGGCCCGTGCAAACATCTAATCTCATAGGCATTTTTTTTTTTTAATTTTTTCAAATGTATTTTGTATTTTGAATGTATTTTCAAAATACATGTATTTTGTATTTTGAACTTTTTCAATTTGAAAAGTATTTTGTATTTTGTATTTTAGATTCTAAAACTAATGTATTTTGTATTTTGTATCGAAAATGATTTTTCGATGTATTTTGCCCAACTCTGGTGAAGGGATACTTGAGCCACTACGGAAAAATACCTACAAAAGTAATTTTTTCGCTTTATTTTTGCACAAACATTTTACAGAATGATAAATTATGAAACGTAAGGTCTTTCAAAACCAATTGAGAAAAGAAAGCTAGTAATACGATCATTTTTTGTCGTTAAAACTGGTTGTCGAAGGATAATTTGAACTTGAGTTATAACGACGGTAGAAACATCCTCAGTTCAGAGCCATTTAAATTTGGAATCTGCAATTCTTCGGGCAAATTTCATTTTCAAAATATTAAGCACTTATCCAACAAATATTTTTACAGTTTTCTTTCTGGCATATTTTATTAGTAACCAACCATGAATAGAAGATTTTCTTTCACATCATCACCATCATTGACAGAATTTTCCTCTAATGATATTGTCGAACTCATGCTTTTAGTTTAGTAGCTGTCGGAATTTAAGCCAGGTGTATCATTCTACTATTTCAAACACTTTTTTGATTTCACAGGAAAAGATTTTGTCTTCCTCTTTGGCTCCATGTAGGTAAGTTTGAACTGGGATTTTTGTTGCTTTTCTTGTTTTTGTGCGCTCTTTTTACCAATTTTTCTTCAATTTTCTTAGTTAAAAAAAAAGTTACAGCAACAGAGGTTACGATTTCAATATAAAATACTAATCTTAATATGTTATATTAAAAAATAAATATTTTAATATGTTGGACTTAACTAATTAAAGTATTAGAGATTATAGCCTGTAAAACCGTTTTAAAAAGTTATTTTCATTTAATGAAAGTTAAATTGAAAACTATGTTTACATTTATCTAGACAGGCTATTTTGTTAGTCAAATCGAAAATAAAATAGACATTTTCATTTAAAAAATATACATTTTTAAAAAATTTTTAGGTCGTTATTTTTTTAAGAAAAAAAAAATAAAATGAAAAATTATTCTCCCTTTTCTCCAGAAAAATATCTATTAGTGAATATAAGGATGGAATTTTATTTTTTGTTTGTTTCACCCATATTTAATTTCTAGTGGGGATGGTTAAGACATGGCTCAAGTATCCCCACTCTCATTGGCTCAAGTATCCCCACTATCACTATTTTTGTTTCCCAGAGTTTTACTAAATAAAGCATGCAGCAATTAGAACTATTTTAGACTCAAAATACAATTGAAATTATGCTTATTGAATGTATGTATATAGTTGCAACTTTAAACAAAACTTTGATTACAAAAAAACAAAAAAACCATGCACCCAAATATTTACTTCAGACAGGGAAAAGACAACTATTAATCACTATACTTTCAAAATGGTACCAAGATGTGTGATTTCTTTTTTACATGTTCAGAACTATAAATATGATACCATATTGGCAGTTTTAGAAAGAAAAATTAACCAACTGTAGAGATAATAGGGGTGGCTCAAGTATCCCCTATGCTCAAGTATCCCCACTCTCCCCTATATGAAAATAAAACATGTGAAACTATTTATACAATGCATTGCAATTCATAAACAAAATTTAAATATTGTTAATATACATAGTAATGCTATATTAAAGAACTGCTGATGTACCAATTTCGACAAATTATATAAAACGCCAAATTACTCAAGTAGTACCGAACTGCGTAAAAGAAACATCCTTATAACTCCAAAAATAATAATTCTATTAACTAACAATTAACTGCGTCGGATTAAGCGTCTCATTTCCAATTAAAATATTTTTCTGAATTGAAATTTGAATGAAATACAGGGTCATAAAAAATCGAAGAATGTGGAAAACAAGATTACAAATATCTCGGCAACTAATAATCCGATCGACTTCGTTCTATATGCAAAATGTGTGTTATTTTATTGCCTTTTACGTCCATTCCTTAGAACAAAAAAATTCGAAAATTTTTATGTACCTTTCATCAGAACGAATTTTTCGAGAGTCCGAAAAAAATAGTTCCGAATAATCGAGGTTGCTGATATTAAATAGGGTTCGTCCCATTCTTACATACTAACTACATACAAAATTTCAAGTCTCTATCTCAATTTGTTCGGGAGATAGAGCGTTTACAGACAGACAGACAGACAGACAGACGGACGGCAAATTTTTTTTTTTTTTTTTAAATATGTTTTTTTGAATCTCCACTATCTAAAACGTGTAAATCCGTCAAAAAAATTTTTCGATTTTCAAAACGATTGCAAGACTTACCCTACGTATGATGGGTAAGTAAAATCGATAGGGTTTTTTAGAAGGGCGACCCCGTTTAGAATGCAATGAACTAACTTCAGTTTTCTTGTGTTTATCAATATAATAGCAAACAGAACGGCGTGAAATACCCAATTGATTAGCAATTTCTCTCTGAGGCATTAGAATTGCGGAATAATAAAGAGGTACAATTTGACGTGCTACTTCTTCATTGACTAGATTCATTAAAAACAATTTTTTTCTTTAGTTTAAACGCTTTTTTATAGACGCTGAGAAAAAGGAAATGCATTTTAACAGTAAAACGAGTGGATTCCCGTCGAATTCGACGAATGAAATATTTAAAAGACCCGATCGATTTTGTTTTAAAGAAAGCAAAAGTAATTACATTATTGAATCAATATATAATAAATATATTTGCAAACTTAATGTCAAGTTTGCCAGTTACAATTTTGCATGCAAATATTCGCACATCTTCAGTTAAAATTGTAATCTGAGCGCCGGCGAAATCCAGAAATTTTATTTTATATACACTCACAGAAAAATAGTTTTATTAAAAAAAAAATAATAACAAATTTCATTTTTACTGTGACATTATTTTCACTAACTGAAATCATCTGAAAGTAAAATCTCAATCTCAGTGTCCATAATGAAAAGAAATATTGAAATGTAATATCGTTATGAGTAAAAATGCGATGTTTCAAATAGTGACGTCATTTTCTCTTCAAATGTTTTTTAAAAGTTACTGTTATTAGTAATATGAAAAAGGCATCCGTAATAATATTGTAATTCCCATTTGTCTGGTTGCTGAATGACATCATTTTCCTCATTTGAAATTTTTCTTTAGACATTAATTTTTATCATAAATTATTTTCTGTTATTTTATTTACATTATTATTATTATTTCTCAGTAAATATATATATATTTTTTTACCTCAATTAGTGCATGATTATACGCAATCATTTTATTGTGGTTAAATTTTACGAAAACAATTGACTTTTTTCTTTTAAATGCAAGAACATGTTCACTGATGAAATAAAGCTTCTGACTCGTGGAAAGTGATAATGGAAAATAAATTTTTATTATCGAGAGAAAAGTTAAACTGAGTTGCCACCATTTTGAAGAAATATCGTAAAAAGCATTTAAAATTAAAAATAAAATATAAAAATGGAAATAAATTAAAAAATAGCTAAAATGGGCACAGCTACAATTAAATAGCTTTCATTTAAAAAAATAATTATCAAAATCGGTTGAGTAGAAAATTCAGTGCTCACGACACGACATTTTTTAGCTTGTCTGAAAGAAATAGCATCGGAGGCTAATAAAATAAAATTCTTGCTCTGTCTTTACATTTTTTGAAAATACTCCTCACGATCCCCAAAAGACCAATCTCGGGAAAAATGATATATATGTAGTACCTGTTAGAAGATATAACAATATAACTTGAAGAACAAATCCGAGCCACACATAAATCCTCCCGAAAAGAAATCCTGGCTATTCTATTGGTATAAATTTGATCTCGAATGTGCACAACAAGATCAAAAGAAATTTTATTTCCACCAAAGGCAACTTCGTTGCAAAATTTTATTGATGGGGAGATTGCAGTGCTGTAGAGACAGTTCTGAAGTCCTTGCCTGCTTCTTCCCCCCACTTGGAGAATTGACTGTAAAAATTGGCTTTTGATTAACTTTTCTCACGAATATTTTATTAATTAGTGATGTTGCGATTGTTTGATTTATTTGGAAATAATTAGTTGAGGTCATCCCTTAATTTTCGAACTGCTGAGTCACTGATCGAGTCTTTAGTAACGCATGATTATTGACCTTAAAATTGATTGGTCTCACAGACAGCTGTTTTTGCTTTTTTTATTTTATAGTTTAACTGGTAACTTTAGTTTAACTATAAACTCTTCCAAAATTTTGTACCGTTTGGAACTTTAATACCATCACTAGAGTTTTTTGAATAGAAGAATTTTAATCATAAAAGTCCTGTACGAAAAGTTAAGTACAATGTTCCTACGGGTACCGTAATTTGCAAAGCAAAATATCAATCTTTTTTCACAGAATAAAAAATCTAGTTTTAACACCCAAAATTTAAATTTATTTAAGTAGAGATTTTCTATAAGAAAATATTAGTACGGAAGAATTTCGTTGTCTAAAAATCAAGGGCGGCGCCAGAATTTGCCCGACGGGGGGAGGGGGGGGGGGGTAACTGTATCCCCGACAGGGGGGCCAAGTTCATAATATATATTAGAAGTCCCGCGTATTGGTCTGGGGCCTAAAAACCTGCATGGGCAAAAATTTTAGCACCAGGGCCTAATCAGATTTTTAAAACATAGATTAATGGTCCAGTCGATGTAAAATTTAAAAAGTCGGCCTGATTATACTTTCTGGGAAATACAAATACCTACATATGTAATTTAGCCTGACAAAAAAAAAAAAAAAAAAAAAAAGGTTAAAATCTTGGCTTGCCCGACTCTATGTCTACAAAACGTGAATTTTTACTTCGATATGGTTAAAAAGTGCTTTGCACGAGTTCTGATAAAAAATAGCTTTTTTTTAGCACTTTCCAACAAAGTTGAAAAGTGCTTATGCTTTCGGTTTGTCTGTCCGTCTGGCCGGATGGCCGTCTGTCCGCGCTCTAACTCCCGTAAATATACTCCGATTGCTATGAATTTTTATACGTCATTGAGGTTTACCCTAGCACGAACCCTATTGAAAATGAAGTATCTACCATGATTAGTTTATCTACAGAGAGAATCAAAAGTTCCCCATTACATTACGGCCTATCGGGAAAAATCGTTAATATACTCGGATTGCCATGAAATTTTAGGACGTTATTAACGTTTACCCTAGCACAAGTCCTATCGAAAATGAAGTTTCTACCATGATTAGTTTATCTACAGGGCGAATCAAAAGTTTCCTATTACATTACGGCCTATGGGGAAAAATCGTTTCAAAAGAATTTTTAAAATGTTATACCCTGTCAAGCATATTAAAATATGCATTCTATAAAATATAAGGTGAAAATGTACCTATTATTCATTTACAGGGCCAAACAAAAGAATTCCATTAGATAATGGTAAAAGGGGGAATTGTGTGTGACATATTTTAAATATATTAAGCTTTTCATGTATAATAAAATTGATATATGTCACTGAAGCTTAATATAAATTATACGCTACTGTCTTGCATAATATGAAGTACATAGCATTTACAGGGCCATACAAAAGATTTCAAATAGTATATTCTTTCCGAAGTACCGTATATGTGTCCGATGACGGCTGATGGAGGGATGAAATGCATTTTAATTATGATATGCGCGTTTATATTTCGCTAAATATATGCACATTATATGGTGTTTATAAATGTTATAGTTGATACACAGGGCTACCCAAAAGAGCTCACCAACGTTACTGAATATGAGCGTAAATTATTTAAACGTGGTTCTTAAATAAGCTATACATTTTTACGCTGAGCTTCATTCAATTTACTGAGAAATAGTTGCAGAATATAGATAAAAGAATATACAGGGCCACGCAAAGAATTCGGTACATGGACGCCTATGAATGATGATTTATGAGAATGTGATTTCAGTTGTTTTAAAAGTGTTTTAGTTTACAATAAATTTTAGCCTAATGCTGACGCGTAATAAAGGTACAATGTAAACTACAGGGTTGAACAAAAGTATTCAAGTATGTTTCCATCTAATAGTATGAATTGCTGAAAAAGAAATGTCAAACTACTGGGTATTTTCATGCTAAACTAAATTTTCCCATTATATCAACTGACATATGAAATACAGGGCTATTCAAAAGTATTGGAATACATGTTTGGGTATATTTGGCTATACACTATTATTTACCTAAATAACAAAGTTTTGTTAAAGATTTCATTAAGTGTTGGAAAGTGCTTCATAATCTATGCTTAACGCATGATTTTTCATACTTTTTTTTAAATTAAGACGTGCTTTGAGCGGCAATATTTATTTATTTTGAATGAATATCTATTTGCATGTAAATGTTTCAATTATCATTCAGTTATCGTTAATTCTTATATCATGTATTGGAGACTTAAAAATCAGAAAAATGCCACACAGTAAAATCTTCTAAGACGAAATCGCATTAAAAAAGAGAGAGAGAGAGTTATAGTCAAGTTGCCCTTGTAGCAGGTGTTGATGTATTATATTCTTTTTTTATGTATTATTATATTAATTTTGAATCAACAAATTTTGCGTTTAAAGAAACTCTTCACTCACTTGAAAACACCCGCTGAGTCATGTTAAAACAGATTATTTTTGAATCTCTCGTTTTAATTACAATATTTTTAAACAATTTTTTTTCTTGCATAGGACAGCTGAGCTTGCTCTTTAACATGGCTATTTTTCACTTTTTCGATTTCGGTTGCAGATTTTTTTTTTTTTTTTTTTATTTATTTTTTTTTTTTAAGATACTTTTATTTCCGGAAACGGTTTTGAAACTGAAAGTACTTTTTGTGTCATAGGCAGATTTATTTCACAGGTTTTACTGTATTTAAATTTTATTGCCTAAATATCTACTATTCTTTAAAAATAATAAATTTGAAAGTTTAATTATGGAATAATGGCGTGTTAAACTTATAAAAATACATACATTTTCTGTAAAAATATTTGGAAAGGGCCAAATTTTACTGATTTTTGCACGGCCCAAGTCGCCGAAAGGGTGATTTTCATACGGGCTGGATCGAAAAACCGGGACTGAAAATTTCGACCCGCGCAGTCCTAGGAAGAATGAAATCAGGCCCAGCTCGGTATCGAAAAACTTAGTTAAGTCATGAAAAGAGTGAAAACCAGGCATGGACCGGACCCAGTGTCGTAAAGGAAAATAGTCCCGGACCCGGGCAATGCAGACCTTCATCGAGGTTTATCCAGAAGCTGGAACACGGTGAATTTTTTTTTCCTTTTTTTTTTTTTTTTTTTTTTTCCCTTTAAGTTGGATTATTTCACTAGGAATAAATAATATGGAAAACCACGCTCGCTAATCACGTCAATTAATTCTGAATCTGGTAAAGATTTTTTTTTTTTTTAAACATAAAATGTTTTGTGCAATTCTATATTCAATAGGTGCAGAGATAAAAAAATTTCGGGAAAAAACAGCATAAAAAACATCATCTGTAGGGCGATATGCACCAAAATGTCATCATACTGAAATGATGAAGTTTACAGAGTTATAACTGAATATGATGAAGTTTGATAAAATTCTTTGTTTAACTTTTTGAGAAATAGCTCTCACGGTCTCACGGTACATCTGCCAACTTTAGATTATTAACAATCAAATAAATGTATTATAAAACAAAAAAATATTTAGAAAGGGAACCTTTTACGTGGTACTTATTTCAATTTGATTTGTAAAAATGATCATTTTGACCTTTGGAAAAAAAAGTTTTGCGTGCATGTCACGGTAATTATTAAAAACAAAGCATAACAAAACCACTGTTGAGTGATGCATAACAAATTTTATCAGCATTAATTTATTTGAAGGTCTAAAAAAGTATGAAATTGGATTAAAGCTTGTGCGTTAATTTTTTTAACATAGTTATATTGGAAATCATGAAGTTTCTATGTGTACTTATGTATAATTTTGCATCAATTCTGCAAAAAATAAAATTTTAAATTTTAATTAAAGTAATAAATAAATAAAATAAAAAACTTTCTAAATAAGCCATTTTCAATGTGCTAAAATATGCATTACCAATATTGCTTTCTTAAACCTGGAAAAAATGTGAAGGGGAGTTACCTAAAAACATTGCCATATGCGTCTTTTAAAGTTATCATATTTTCCGTATTTTTCATTAATCGGATTGGCCTAGGTCCCGACCGGTCCGAAGAATCCAAGCTCTACTTTATGTATTACTGAATGCAAAAATATACGTGAAAAACTTCCAAAAACATTAGTTAAATTATTACTATCAACAAAAATGCGAATTCTGCGTATAAAGCAATTTTTTAATTAAAATACTCGGATAAAAATATCAAATCACTTATAAACGAAAATAAATAAGAAATCATTTGGACTTACTCTTATAAAAGTCCTGCAACTTTAAATCTTATTTCTATATATTAAAATAAAAATACTAGATCAGGAAAAAAAATTAACTCCTTATATCTGTGGTCAATGGACGACTGACGAAAATAGAGTACTGCATCTATGTAACTCTGAAATATGCTTTTGGTCTATCACAATACAGATGTCCTTTTATTTCTGTGATTCCCATTGCAACATTGAGGTATATAAATTCATCAATCTCTTTATTCCGATTGGCGAAAAGTTTGTTTTATATTAACTTGCACATCAGAATTTGAAAACTAGTCAAAACAGGCATATCCTTTTGGTAAATTACAGCTGTTTTGTGGTTTAAACATCGTAGATTGAAATCTAAGTAAGAATACAAGTATAAAGAAACAGCTTACTTACTAATAACAAAACGTGTATAAAATTGAAATTTCTTCGCATCTTTTTTCGTTCCATTTGAACACGTTTCTATGCTAAATATTAGTTTGTTTGTTTGAATTGAATGTATTTGCCGGAGTGAAATTAATTAGTTGAACTACAATTTTTGAAATATGTACCTTATACTACTTCATAAATACCGCATGTTACTTTTTTCATTATTTTCTATTTTTGTCACTTTTGAGAAAATGTAATTATTTTATGCACTCTCAAAAAACATTTCGCCAAAAATAAAATGTACAGACAATAAGTTGCCGGAACGCACATGTTATTGAAACGGATTTTTCTATTACTTGAAGAAATTCTGGTGTTTTGATTGTAGAATTTCAAAAAAAATTGAGATTCGGTTCACGAAATTTTCATCAGTTTGAGAGAAAATAGAGATACGTAAAAAATCAGTTCCAAATAGAAAAATCTTATAATGCACAGTGTTGCTGCTGCTCAGTAAACTGAGCAGTCTTTTGATTCAACAAAGAGATGCAACTTTAGATATTGGAGGATTTCAGGTGATTTTAGCATTAGATTGATGAATTTTCTGGTATTTTCGAGAAAATGTGTAAATTAAAGCAGATTTTTTTTTTTTTTTTTTTTTTTTTTTTTTTTTTTTTTTTTAAAGCTATAGTAGTAATAATAAAAGCAATGGGAAAGACATCTTTAATTTCCATTTTATTTTAGAGTGTATATTGATCGAATGCAGAAAGTGCGATGTTTCAAATTTTGATATGATACAAAATTTAAATCTGAAACAAAATCCTAAATACAAAATTCCCAAATTAAAAACAAAAGACAAGTGTAAATGAAGTGAAAACTTGTAAAATAGTTGGAAAGCAAAAAGTGCGTTATTTTAATGTCAGCGAAAAGCGTCCGTCGTGACAATGCCGAAATATTCCTGTGAATTGAAGAGACTTTTCTATTATTTCAAGCATTTTCTGCCTTCTGATTGGACATTTTTCAAAAATTTTGATCTTAGATTTCTGTTTTTTACCTGTATTAGATTTACATGAAACGGATTTATAAATTCCATTCCTAATACGAAAAAGTACTAAGCAGCATAACTGCCAAAACACCCATGTAATTTGGCGAACATGTTGCTTTAGGTGTGAATATTTCAAATAATTGGTGTTTTTCTTTTTTTGCCGGGGAGGGGGGGCGAAACAGCAAAATTAAAGCTCATGAAAGCAAAATTTAAAGCAAATTTTTCTGTTTTAACGGAATATAATCAAGGGAAAAATAATTCAATTCATGGATTATTTTGCGAGCATAGAGTTCTCCGTGTATTGGGTTATACCTGACCTGAACTTGTGAATTCTATATCCATTCAGGGCCGTAGCTAGAAGTGATCTATAGGGGGGGGGGGGGTCATATTTTTTTTTTCTTTCTCTGACACAGAAAGATAAATTAGCGCATATTTACACTGTAGGTACTATGTTTCTTATCAAACTGTTGTAATAACTTCTTTTTATGCTAAGAAAAGTATAGGATGATGAAAGTTTTGAGTGTATAACTGGTGCAAAATTAAACATCATGGTAGCTTTATATGTACGAATAGGATGAGGGAGTGTTGAATTTCTTATTTTAGATACAATTTAGTAATTCTGCAAAACTGAAAAAGGATCTCAAAACAATTTTTTGAACAGAATTTTAGTTGCATTTTCGGAACAGAAATTCATTTATTATGACCTTGGAATCTTTTCCAGGGGGGGGGGGCTCAAAATGTTTTAGGGGAGGGGGCTGAGCCGCCCATAGCGCCCCCTTGGCTACGGCCCTCTATCCATTCAAACTCAACCAGTATTAAAAACGTAGATGACCCAAACTCGAAAATTTTCGATCTAAAAATATTTCAATCCCAACTCGAAATGCAAGAGAAAATTGAAAAAGAAAATTCATCTTACAATACTTAAAGCAATAATGGAAAAATAACCTACAATATTACCTCCAATATCAATTACATATTTTATGTAGAAAAATTAATGTATCAATTTATGCAATCATTTACATTCAAATAATACAAACTTACATTTTAAAATATACTTCGGATATACTTTTAAGAAATGAGGTAGAATCGAACCCATTACGCTAAAACAATTAAATCTGACCAGACTTGAAAAATAGAAGTCAACCCGAACCTCTCCGAAAAAAATATTAACTTTAGCCAGATCTGACTAAAATCGCCTGTCGAGTTGGGTTTAATTTCTCAAGGTGATGCAGGAATTTACCCGAAATGCGATCTAACCCCGACATCTCCACATTTCGATCTGAACCCGAAACATTTCAGCCTTAAATAGATCCAAACCGTAACTGATGAAAAAATATATCCATACTGTAATGCAATTATGTAAAATACAACTACATCTCCAGTATCAATTTTAACTTTTAAGTAAAAAATCAGAATATATAAACTCATTAACATTCAACATATAATTTTTCAACTTAAAATAAATTTTGTAAATTCTTTTGAGATCGATCTTGAATCAAGAACCATAAGTGTTATCCCAAATCCAAACCCGAACCTGAAACAATCAACCGAACTGGAATCAGACCCAGAACCACAAAAGATTACTCAACCCGGTCCGATCCAGATTGCCACAGGTTCAATTTGCCCGACCCGATGCAGCATTCTACTAGTCATCCAAGACAGCCCCGACAAAACTAAGTATAAATTTTATCTTTTAAAATTTTATATATATATACACATACAGAGTCATTCATGTATCATCCTGTGTAGTCATCTATATAGATTTTTATTTTAAGAAATTCGGGTTTTTTTTTCTTTTTTTCCTTTGAAAAGATCGAGTTTATTTGAACTCGAATCTGCAAGAATCAAAATTCAGCCGGAAACCGACTCGTATCCAAAAGAATTAGTTTAATCAATCTGAGTTTAATATAATAAAAAAAAAAATCTTTATATGTTGACCCAACTTGACGGGGGCGAAATTCAAAAGTCAAAATATTTTCTCCGACAATATCGAATTTTGACCCCGATGGGGGGGGGGGGCCAGGTATGCCCGACGGGGGGGGGCATATGCCCCCCCGGCCCCCCCTTTGGTGCCGCCCTTGCTAAAAATTCAAGGACCCGTACGAACTCTGAAGTACAAAAATACTATCCTATGAGTCACCTCGCTTTTTATTCACCTTTCGGTGGAATTTTCTGACAGATCCCTTCACAATAGTTAATGACAATTTATGTCACATCAGTTAAAAGTTAATCAAAAAATAATTTAACTAAGCAACAAAAATATAAACTTAATTCAGCGGCGAGCTGGAATGTAATCGTGCAAAAGAACGGCATTCCTGAATATATACGAAAACATTACGCACCCACAAACAACGTACGTGAAAGTGAAATCCATTTCATGTTGCATTACAACCGTTGCATTATTAAATCCCATCTATTTTTAACTCTTATCGTCTATTTATAGACTTGATTACCGAGGTCGGTTTATTTTTAGCTTCTGTACAACTTCCAGTTTGTAAGCTATCACTTTGATTTATAGGACCGCGATTGTTAAGTATGTAATAACTGTATACATATTCACGTCATGTACCATTTCTTTATGCGGTCTTGCTAGACTTGTTCACTTGATAATTAAAGAGATAAAGTTACTTAAGTTTTTTCGTTTATATATCTCTGGAAATGATCTGCCCAGGGGTCAAACTTCCTATGTGATGTTAAGCTTTGTTAATATTGAAACTTTGTTATCTGAAAGCTTCAGAAATTACTTATGTAAATCTGTTTACAGTATTGCGATTTGAGAATTAAAATTTGCATCATAATTGCTGCATAAACTGACTTTCAACCATTGTCAGTTAAAAAGAAAGATTTCAGAAGGGCCTTTAGGCCCCATAGTTGTCACTTTTTTAAAATTCAAATTTCTTGATTGGCACCACTTTTTAAAAATAGTATAATTCCCCTTGTTTTCACCTTAGTTAACATGCCATTAAATAAGACGAATTTTATCAATTTCATTTAATTATTGCATGTGCATATATAATATTATCTTTTTAGGGGTGAGGGGGAGTAAGCAAAATATTATTTGTTTGTTTTCAAAGATTTATAATTTTTACGCAAATTGCGGTGGCGTTTTCGATTGACTCTTAACTTGAATAACTGTAATTTTCCCGGTATTGAATAAATTTTATTAGAATCATTGATGATTTTTGTCATTGCCAATGGTGTAATGGAATACATATGGAGCTGAGAATATAAACGTTAACATTTTAGGGGGTGGGGGGAGAGAGAGGGAGAGAATCTGGCACTTGATATCGTAAGATATCTATGGAGATTTTTTGGTATCGTTATTATTTTTTATCTAAATAAACTTTTCTTTAAGAGTTAAAACTCATGGCAAAATTCACCTTCATTAAAGATTAAAATTCATAAAAATACAAGTAAATGAACATACATTACTCAAAAGGTGCGTAAAAAATAATATAAAATCATTAAAAATACGCTAAAGTCTTTTAAAAACCAAATTTTTTTTAACCGTCACTTACACGGTTCTCATTAGTGAAAAACTGGTAGTTCTTGTCCCTTCAGTGTTGCCAGATTGTCGAAGGCCATTTTCCCCAAAATTTCTGAAAATTTCCCCAAATCAGTCCTTTTTTCAGAAAAAGTCCCCAACGCAATTTCTGCTCAAAAAGGCAAATTTTCAAATTTCAATTTTATGGTACAAAATTTTTTTTAACAAATTTAAACTCAGTTTTCCCCTCAAATCAAGCATTTTCTTGAAAAAATTCCCCATTTACAAAAAAACATTTAAATCCCACAGAATTTTGCATGTATGTTAAACTTGTTATTTAAATTGTTGCTAGTCCATGGTGCTGGTCTATCATTACATTTGCTCTTTCAAGGTTTAGACCATCTGTAATAGTAGGGTTTGAATGAATCTGAAATGATGTTGGCACCATCTGCTTTTATCTGGCTTAAGCTATAAAACATGATTTTAAATTTTTGTTATCCCTATTGAAGCACCTATCTAATGTAAAGTATTTATATTGTGTCAATCACTATGATTTCGTCAATAATAAATCAAATATAGCTGCTTTTAACATCTTTTAAAAAGCACAGCAAATGAACATTTCGTACACGTCCTGAAGATTTAGTAATGTAAAGATCTAAATCGTTTAAGATTGCAGAGTTTTCATTTAAATTTATTATAAAAAGAACTAGCGGAGCTGTTGCATTCATTGCGCAATTGTCAATTATACATGTAGCAATGTGATTGTAGTATGCAATTGGAGGTCTTGCAATTGAAAATATCTCTATTGGCATTTCATGAAGCACAAATTAACAAATAACAAACAACAAAAAAGTTATAAAATTGTTTTTAGTTTTGTTGTATAAATCTATACTAATAAATGAAATACATTTCTCTGCTTGTGTGTCCGACCACGATGACAGGAAAATCTGCGTCACTTACTTATCTGAAAATTAAAGTAGGGGATAGTCCAAGACAGATTGTGATGAATCAGTAATGCATGTAAACGGTAAGCACGACCACGAAAATAATGATTATCTATTATTTCTGTATTTTATTTTCGTTTTCCAAATCAAAATCGAATTCGAGACAGATCCACTATTGGCAAATATCTGGAAATAAGAAATGAAATTGTGAAAACAATTCCCCAAGTTTTTCCCCAAAAATGTTCATAGTCCCCAAACATGTCCCCAAAAATTACTTGTCCCCAAAAAATTCCCCTGGAGGCTCAAAATCCCCCAAAATGGGTACAAAATCCCCAATCTGGCAACACTGTGTCCCTTTGTGTCTTCTAGCTCCATTCGGAACAGACCACTTTATTTCAAGGGTAGTAAGGAATATAAGATAGAATGGAAGAAGTTATTTGAAATTTTAAAAACAAAATAGATCCAGGTTTATCTATAATGTGTTAATTCAATCCAGACTGATTGAATATTATATTATGATACATCATTACGAACTATTTCTTTATTAGATATTATTTTAGATGTTCTCTTATGATATTTTCTTGGTGATTAATTGTACGGAAAATGGTTTCACATCTACTGAAGGGTTGAATTTGTGCTAATGTTTCTAACGCAGTTTCAGGTCTACTTAATCTCAGATCTGCATCATGTTCTTTTACTCTGTCTTGAAATTTTCCTAGGATCATAGATCATACCTATGTACATAAAATCTGTATTACCTTTTTTGTAGGGTGTAATATATATCTCGGATCTATTGATATCTTGGATTGGATCAATTTTCATATTTAACAAAACTTTTAACTTTGGGCGAGAGACTGCGATTAATGTAATATCAAACTTAAACAGTGTATGTTTCATGCTTTCAAAAAAACTTGAGATATTGTTAACTTTAAAAATTTTTGAACTTTTATTTGAAGCTTTACTGCGTTTTTCTTCATCTTTCACTTTAAATCTGTTTATGATTTTTTCAATGAAACGGGATGGAATTTAATTCTCGGCTGCTATTTTTCTAATTATATCTAATTCTTCATCTAGCATATTTGCTGTCGATCACGCGCCAGCGCGTGATATGGCGCCAACGTTAAGGGGCCACTCACGCGCCAGCGCATGATGTGGGGCGATGTCCAATAGCCAGTCACGCGCTAGCGTGGGAAAATCTTTCACCGATTCTTTGTTATAAAAAGTAAATCGGCTTCTGGGTAAAACCCACTTCTTCAGTGCGGCATTAACTATCATCACATCTTCACGTAAACGGCAGCGAACGTGCTAGAAAATGGCTTAAATAAACTTGAAACGCTCTTTTTATATAAAAATTAAAAGGTGTTAGCTTGAAATTTTTAGGAAAATCAATAGATCTAATTCCACTATTAAAGCATCGCATGGCAGTGACATGTTTTATTTATTTCCATTTTGCAGTTCATCTATAAATTGCATTTTCTGTATGAAAAATTGGATATAATTAGAAAAATATCATCCGAGAATTCAATTTCAACCCGTTTCATTGAAAGAATCATAAGCAAATTTAACCTTTAATTAATGTTACCGATCTCATAGACCCCTGCTTTTTTGAGTTTTTATAGCTTAACTTGTTATTTTCAGTTTAATGACAAACACTACAGAAATTTTGTTTCATTTGGAACTTTAGTACTATCACCAGAGATTTTTAAATAGATGAATGTTAATTACAATAACCTTGTACAAAAAGTTTAATTCAAAAATATCATTCTAGCAAAAATTTTCTACGCTTGGAGTTTGATGCATGTAATCTTGTTTTTGTCAGCGCGATTCCGGCGCATAAATAGTGATTAAACGACAGTAGAGAAATACCTATTTTATAATCCTTCTTTTGTTTTTAGCTGTTGCTAAAAACTGAATCTGTGTTGAGTGAGAATCTTTATAAATAGAGCAATTTACCTGATACGATGCAATTGAACATGTAAAGCTGCATCAAGCATTCAATGATGCGGATGAAAGTCCCGACTGGCACCATCGACATGAAATACATGGACCGCTCTTCTCCCTTCATCATAGCCTTGAAGAGTGTGGTCGACATGTGTCACGTGTGTTCGGTATTTAGTTGTGCAAGAATGGTGATTAATTCACAGTAAAATTATTGATGTTAAATGATTAATATAGATACATATAAACATTATAAAATAAGACTATATTTATCTTTTACAAGTGAGAAAACGAAAATAAAAGATAAAGTGCTATCTTTTATTTAAAAAAAAATTCAAAAAAAAATTATAATTACAAGATAAGGAATTAAAGATAATAAAACAGGGAAATATATAAATATATATGTTGTAATCTCTATATTTACTTGAAGAATATAAGTTTTCATTCTCAGTTTAATCTGGAAATGTTTTATAAATTTTAATTAAATATTTCAGAGTATTCGGATTTTTATCAAAGATAGCTTTATAGTAATTTTGGAACCCTTCTCCCTCCCCCCCCCCTTTCGATAACATACGTTATCATCTTTCAACTTTCGTTTGTGTGTTATGCGCAATGAAACATCTTCCTCAAATATTTTCACTAATTAATTTTTATCAAAAGACTTTTATATGCTCACATATGATACTATATCACAGATTTAAAAAGAAAAAAAACATTCTATAAAAAATATGCAAAATAGTGTTTGTCTTCACTATTTAAAAACTCTGCATTTCAAAACAATAATTTAAGACAATCTTATCTTTATATAATCTTAATATTATGAGTGGAAATTTTAAATTTATGTTCGTATTTTTGCATATATTTTTCATTTTAATCAACTCAAGCATTAATTTCAACAGTTTTTTTTTTCCTTTCTGAAAAAATGAAAAAAAAAAATTGTTGTTTTTATCTAAAAATTACGATAATTGACGACAGAATTAAGATTGTTTCCTTAATTTTTTCCAAATTCGAGTAAGTATATATATATTTTTTGTAATGATAATTCTAGAAAAACTTTAATAATAATAAAAAAAAAAACTTTTGAAATGCTATTTTTTTTTTAAATTAAATGCATCTTTAAAAATTATTTTGTGGCTGTGCAAATATAACGTTATCAACTTTATGGTAATTTTGGAACCCTCCCCCCTATCGATATCATACGTTAGCATCCTTCGCCCTCCCCCCCCGTCGGTAATGATATCGTTATCAAAAAGTTATGTATGTATATATATATATATATATAATTTTGTTCTTTTGTTTGGAGTAATATACAAAACTGGATAAATTTATTTTTCGCATACTTTATTGATTCAAATGAAGAAAATTTAATAAAATACCGCTTTATTGAAATAAAATTCTTAAAGTTATTATTTAAAAGTATTTTATAATAGCTTTTTGTTACATAATTCATTCAACAGTAATAAATC
Organism: Maratus speculifer; assembly: GCA_964019185.1. Taxonomy (NCBI): domain Eukaryota; kingdom Metazoa; phylum Arthropoda; class Arachnida; order Araneae; family Salticidae; genus Maratus; species Maratus speculifer. Next base: position 206,124,912 of record OZ025295.1, read on the forward strand.
CTTATTGAATTCCCCGCCCCCCCGAACGGAAGGGGAGGGGGAGAAGAGTCAGATAGAAATCCTTATCAACAAAACAAGTGGATAACATTCTTTCTCTAGATTAATTTTAAACACGATTATTCAATCGGTAAATTAATTATAACTGATGTAAATTTTCCATTTTTCAATTTTGGGTGAAAAAAGTCGGGGCCAGGATTCGAACCAGGGATGTATTGGCTCAGGCCGCCAATGCTCTACCAACTGAGCCATCCCGGGTACGAACACTGGAGGACTATTTCACCCAATTAACCCAATTGACATTCTTTCTCTTTTATTTATTAGTAAACACAAGCTTCATTTCCAAATATACTTCACATAAGGTTTCTCGATCCGTCATTATATGAACATTAATAGGAATGTCAAATACTGGGGTATACCATATTTTAGAATTCGATAATTTTAAATAATTTAATGATTTTAATAATAATTCTGTACTTTCATAAAAATAGACAACAGACTAAAAAAAGATAATATACTATTTTGAAAAAAAATCCACGTTACAAATAAAAAGATACAATTTTGATTGAGTCAAAATAATATCGATATCAAAAGGCGAACTCCCTCCACCTAGATATATCTTACGATATCATGTGCCAGACCCTCCTGTTTCTCCAAAAATAATAACGTTATATATGCAAAGCCCCTTATATGCGATCATTACAAATAATTTGAGAACGATTTACAGTAGTCATAAATACAAATAAATACATTACATGAGAGAGGAAAATTACAAATTTGCGCAAAAAATTTCGCCAAGATAGAAAACAAGAGTTTCTCATTTATTTAAATAAATAATAAAGTTATTGTGATTAAAAACTTGCGTTCTTTACACAAAATAAAAGGACATATATCAGTGTAAAAAAAAAAAGGTTTAAAAACTGATATGCTTCATTTACGAGGCAAAAACCAATCATTATCAAATAATAACACTGTTTCAAATCACATTTTTTTTATTATTATTTTAAATAAAATAAATTAAAAAAGTAAATGTAAGACTTTCCTATAGAAGGTTATACCTCCTCCTTTGACATATTTTGATTTACATCTGTATGCACTGCAATATATCAACATTAATAATTAAAAAAATATGTGTGGCACTCGGGGACTGCCGCAGTAAAGCTATTGCATAGCATTTTTTATCAACTTATGCAAAAATACCGCGTCAATGTCTGCTAAAGTCTATCGAAGGATACCGCGCCGAAGTCTGCCAAACTCAAACGTCGTTATCCGGAGTGTTAGGTTTTTTCTCGTTACGGAATTCCTAGATTCGACCGCCGCGCTCAAAGCCCGCGATAATAGCTATGCAATAGCTTAATAAATTACCAAACAAAATTTGGTCGCGCTACGAAAATTAGATCGCGAGTTATAAGCATTTTAAATTTTTCGACCCTCACCGTGGGGTGTCTCCTGTCACCAGAAATTAACAATGTCTCATAATAAATTACCAAACAAAATTTGGCCACGCTACGAAAATTAGATCGCGAGTTATAAGCATTTCAAATTATTCTACCCTCACCGTGGGATGTCTCCTGTCACCAAAAATTAACACTGACTCATAAAAAATTACCAAACAAAATTTGGCCGCGCTACGAAAATTAGATCGCGAGTTATAAGCATTTCAAATTTTTCGACCCTCACCGTGGGAGGGTCTAATGTCCCCAAAAATTAACACTGCCTCATAATAAATTACCAAACAAAATTTGGCCGCGCTACGAAAATTAGATCGCGAGTTATAAGCATTTCAAGTTTTTCGACCCTCACCGTGGGGGGTCTAATGTCCCCCCAAAAAAACACTGCCTCATAATAAATAACCAAACAAAATTTGGCCACGCTACGAAAATTAGATCGCGAGTTATAAGCATTTTAAATTTTTCGACCCTCACCGTGGGGTCTCCTGTCACCAAAAATTAACAATGTCTCATAATAAATTACCAAACAAAATTTGGCCGCGCTACGAAAATTAGATCGCGAGTTATAAGCATTTCAAATTTTTCGACCCTCACCGTGGGGGGTCTCCTGTCACCAAAAATTAACACTGACTCATAAAAAATTACCAAACAAAATTTGGCCGCGCTACGAAAATTAGATCGCGAGTTATAAGCATTTTAAATTTTTCGACCCTCACCGTGGGGTCTCCTGTCACCAAAAATTAACAATGTCTCATAATAAATTACCAAACAAAATTTGGCCGCGCTACGAAAATTAGATCGCGAGTTATAAGCATTTTAAATTTTTCGATCCTCACCGTGTGGGGTCTCCTGTCACCAAAAATTAACACTGTCTCATAATAAATTACCAAACAAGTTTTTCCGCGCTACGAAAATTAGATCGCGAGTTATAAGCATTTTAAATTTTTCGACCCTCACCGTGGGGTGTCTCCTGTCACCAGAAATTAACAATGTCTCATAATAAATTACCAAACAAAGTTTGGCCGTGCTACGAAAGTTAGATCGCGAGTTATAAGCATTTTAAATTTTTCGACCCTTACGGTGGGGGGTCTCCTGTCACCAAAATAAATAAGACCACCAAAATAAACATTGTCTCATAATAAATTACCAAACAAAATTTGGCCGCTCTATGAAAATTAGATCATAAGAAACATAAGTTTGAGACTTGATATCCTAATATCTGATAAACACCACGTCAATGTCTGCCGAAGTCTACCGAAGGATACCGTCCCGAAGTTTTCCGAACGGAAACGACGTTAGCCGAGTGTTAGGTTTTTTCGTTGCGGATGTGTTAGGATTTTCCGCGTTACGGAATTTTTGGATTCGGTCACCGCGCTCAAAGCCCGCGATAAAAGCTATGCAATAGCTTAAAAATAAAATGGTCAAATTGTTTGTTTTGCAAGCAACCCCATGTAAATCCAATGGACGAAAGCTGCGGTCGAAAGTCTTCGGGAGAAAATCGTCCCGGTGTCACGTGACTTTATGTTGGGGCCATAAAGGGACTGTCGTTTCTCTTTCCACGTTATCTCATCTCGATAACTGGCACACTACTCATCAATCACACAAAAAAGGCAGAAACTGAGTACTCCAATTTGACGAATTTGCTTGTTCGTTTACTCGCCAAATGAAACATTTTGTCGCAATTTGGAGCAAAGGCAAGCGGCAGCGAGAAAATTGATATGCATCTATGATGAGTATACTAAAATATACATTTTGCACAATATTGTGGTGAAAGAATATTTGTTATTAATTTACAGAGTTGCACAAAAATATATTATTACATAATGGTGTAGGGGGAAACACTGTTCGGGGCGCGTTTAAATTATATTAAACTACTTCAAGTTTTGTGAAATTGATATACGTTGCTGAGGTTTGCAACCAGTTACTTTCTGTATAATAGAAATCAGATAGTATTTAAAACACACAAAAGTTGCAATACTGTATCCGAAGTATACAGTATTGCAACTGAAGTATCAATACTGTGTACTATTACACCAAGCTCTCAATATTTGTAAAAATTCGTTATAGTGCAAACGCACCACATTTACTACGTTTGACGTGCAATTTCTAACTTCTTACTTTTTAAGTACAGAACCCTGAAAACAACTTTCAGTTAAACTACTTAAGCGTATATGCAAATTTCACTGTCTTTAACCTAAAATATATTTGTCATACATAAAGCGGTGCTACAAACTTTTTAAAATTTATAAATCTTAATGGGAATTAGAAAACTGAATGTGTAAATAAAAAATATTTGTGGCTGTAGTGCAGTACAGCCCTAACAGCTGTAGTGCAGTATAAAACATTTGCAATTTGAATTTTAAAATCTGATAATACATGGCAGTCACTTAGGGGTAATCGCAAAAAAAGAAAAAAAAAAAAAAGAAAAAAAAAAAAGGAATAAATATGTTTTGATAGGGAATAATGACAACTTAAAATTGATAAAAATATGAATCTTTAAATGCTTCTTGTGTATTTTGTTATCCATAGAAAGTAAAAATTTCACCAAATTTTAATAAGTTATTAATGATTATATCAACATCTTGTTATGAATTTTAAAGCTAAATGTGAGGTTTTCTTGAAGCATTTTGCAAAAAATAAAAATGTGAACATATGACATGTTTCATAAATATTCAGGTAGTTTGAACTTATAACTCTGCACTATAAAACTCTTTTTGTCATAAAAGTAAAAATCTAAATTATATTAAAAGCACATTGTAAAAGGGAATGTGCAAATAAATAACTGCAAATAAATGGCTGTAGCGCAGTATATATCTTACGCAGAAAAAACTATAAAGCATTTACAATTTAAATTTTAAAATCTGATAACACATGGCTTAGAGATAATCTAAAAGAAAAAATGAAAGATAAATATGTTTTGATAGGGAATGATGACAGCTTAAAATTAATAAAGATCAAAATCTTTAAATGCTTCTTGTGTATTTTGTTATCAATAGAAAGAAAAAATTTCTCCGACTTTTAATAAGTTACTAATGATTATATCAACATCTTGTTATGAATTATTAAAGCTGAATGTGAGAATCTCTTTAAGCATTTTGCGAGAATAAAAATGCGAACATGTGATATTTTCCCATAAATATGCAGGTAATTTAAAATGCACAATATACTCTTTTTGACATTAAAAAAACAAGGTAGAATCCGTCAAATTTCGACGAAAGAAAATGTTTAAGAAAGAACTGTTTCATTAACTTATAATAAATCTACAAAATTAGTTATAGTAAAAAATGCATTTTATATTGGTACGTCTAACTCTTAAACAAACGATATTTATCGTCAAATTAACAAAATACTATTTCTGTAAAACGCAGTTGTAGAAATTGTTAAAATTAAACTTTAATCGTACATGTAAGCAATAAAAACAATAAAGATATGTTATTATGATAAAGTTATCAATTACGGTTCTTATGCTAGTATCCCATAATGATAAAAAGCAAAATTTATTCAACTTTGACTCAATCATAGAATTTTTTTCCCGTGAAATCTAAACCCGACATCATTTTCACCATATCAAAATTTACAAATGTACATTTCACATCTGTATTCGCGTTAAAAAAAAAAAAAAAAAAAAAAAATGGCATTTTAATTTGATCATTGTGATTCAAAACTTAAAGTCTCAATGGCTATTAGCTGAAATGATATTAAACTGTTGATATTCTTTTACGTGTAAATCAAATTTTGTTAATGAAGTCAAAATTCACCGGTTTTTATAATAGAAGATATTTAAATTTCCATTTTTTCTCTTTGAATGAGAAAATGGCAACATAAAGATACAACACTCAATTTTTCCCTTTTTTCCTTTGCTTTAAATAGAAATGGAGTACTCCTGTTGCCACGATTAGAAAAGAGGCATTAAAAGCTACAAAAAAATTAATATTTCAAAAACAAACTAAGATACAGCTTTCAAACAAATTTCATTTAAAAGTACATTTTTTCCTACACGATGGTGTAAAAAATGAAAATATGTAACATTAAGAATTTTAAAAACTTTTAGTAGCAAAAATTGCAATACCGAAATTCATTTAAAATTTGAAAGTGTTGCCATTCGCAAAATGACGTATGCGTTACGCACAGATACGCAAGACAGGCCTTTGTTATCAGATTTTAAAATTTAAATTGTAAATGCTTTATAGTTTTTTCTGCGTTTGGCCTTTATAATACAGTAAAACCTCTAAATAACGGACACCTCGGGAGCGCGGAAATTGTCCGCTATTTGGAGGTGTCCGCTATTGGGAAAAACCCAGAGATTAAAAAATTGCTAAAAAATGCTTAATGTTTCATTGATTGGTTTTTATATGGCCTAAAACTTCTATTATATGATTAATCAGAAATTAAAATTATTTTTCCAGACAATAAAATTAAAATAAAACTGTGTATACTTTTATCATCCATTGTTTATTACATTCTTATTAAAAACAAATCTGCAACAAAAGTTTGATTTTTGCGTGCGATTACATTTCATTTGTTTGTCAATGTGAAGTTTTATTGAGAAACACCGAAAATACTGGCGATAAATATAAATCACTAAATATAAAAACTAATGAAATAGAAATAAATAAATAGTGAATGTGAAGTTTTAACTGTATCAGAAATTTTAATCCTCCTAAACTACCTTATTTTTTTAAAAAATAAGGTAGAAATTTAAGAAAAATTTTTTTCTTTTTAGAAAAAAATTTCTCAGTATTTAGCGGCTTCTTGGAAATTCTTGATATTTAAGGAATCATCTTTAGTTTCAGTATCTCTTTCATAATTACTAATAGTCATCTTTTGTCGAAAATTCTCAAGCAGTATAATTACATACAGCAATTGAATATTCCTCAGTAAGTAACTCATCATCAATATTAATGAAAATTTTGGCACTTTTTTCACTCCTGATATATTTCATTAATTCATTTATTTCGCTCAATTCTTCATGTGTGTCGGAAATGCGTGTTTCATTTTCTTTTAATATAAAACCTACTTTTATGGAACATTGTCGAACGATTTCCAAATTTTTATTTGTTCCAGGTAGGGAAATCCAAGTTATAGTATCGACTGCATTAATTTATTTTAGGCAATTCTCAAATGTATTGATAGATTCTAACTGTAAAAAGAATGTAGCGTAATAAAAGTTGTCTGTAACAGACTTTAATTACGCCATGATCAAGTGGCGTTCACACTGAAGTTATGTTTCTGGGGGGGGGGGGGGACACAATTTTAACGTTGTCGAATTTCAAATGTTTTGGCTGAGAACTTGCATTCCCAGCCCATCCCCTACATTTATCTGTGGTTGCAAAATTCGTGACATATTATCTTGATAAATTTAGATGAATTTTATTTTTATTAGATTTTTTTTGTATCGTTAAAAAATAATTTTTTATCCTTTATCGTCAAAATTACTGTCCGCTATTCGGAATGTCCGTTATTCAGAGAGTAAATATACAAAAATTTAGGTTTTGGAAGTGGGGATTAAAAAACTGTCCGCTAAATAGAGGTGTCCGCTATTCGGGAGTGTCCATTATGGAGGTTTTATTGTACAGAAGATTTTTATGGTAGTCATAAATCATGATATCTTAAATCTAAATTATTTCTGAGATAATTTATATCTCTTTGAAAGTAATAGTTACTGTTAAGGCCCTGACAAAGAAGTTATCACTCCTTATAAATTATAACTCCCCTTTATATTATATGGCTCTGTCAAACTTTTTAAAAGTGAATAGAGTTCACTTTTTAAATAATAAGAGATACTGTCTTCCCTTGGCGACCAGTTTAATCTTTCATTTAAATGTATACTAAGCATTAAATCATATTGCTTTTATTCATAATTAATTTTAATTGCTCAATTTTTTGCCAAATTAGAAGATTTTGCTAGAGAAATAGGCACAGCTATTTTAGAAAAAGATAATATTCATTAGGCACAGAGAGAGCTTATTTTTTATTGTTTTCAAGTCTGTCTTAGTTTATATTATTTAATCTTTTAATTGTTTTTTAAATTCTGACGTTAAATACATGTGTATTGCAAACTATATATTTACTTTTTTTAATGATATAAATTGTTTTGTTCTATAACTATTAACTACACTTTTTTTATTTATCATTATTTTCATTTTTAAAATAATAGAAAATAGTTGAAAAATATATATGTAACTGGTATTTGAAAAAGAAGATTTCGCTAAATTAGCATCAGAAAATTTTCACGCAAATTTAGTGCATATATGACATCTGTGCGAGAAATTAAAATCTCCTTATTTTTATGCTAGTCTGGCACAGATGACAAATAGCAAAATATTGTACTCATAGCATTTTTTCGTATTTCATTAATTTCATTTAAAATATAATAATATAATCCTTTCACAATTTCATTTATAATACATAACTTTAACTTGAAATTGAAACTTTTAAAATTCATGACATTTACTTCTTTTTTTTAAATAAAAAGAAATGAAAAAAAAAATAATGATGATATTTTGAAGTATCATAATGCAACGAAAGAACAAAACGTAATTAAACCCAATTTACCGCGGCCTAAATCCTGCCAAAGGACTTCTGCACAACAATCATTAAGATGCGTTTCATTTGGGTGTTGCCATTAAACAATTAACAAAATAATCACGATTTCTGCGCCACATACGATAACGTAATATATATATATAGATATGTCACAGAAGTTGGAGTTCAGCGTTATGAAAGCTTTAACAGGTTACCACACACATTTTGTGTAAATATGTGATTGATATAGTTGTATAAAAATATGTAGTTATGTGTTGCGTAAATATGTGGGTCGATAGTCTTTACTACACCTCCAAATTTGAACTTTCCACTTTTCAAAATTTAAGAATAAAGCGGGTTGTGACAGACAAACAGACACACACATCGGAGTGATCTTATAATGGTTCCGTTTTTACTTTTTAAGTATGGAACCCCTAAAAAATGTAAATTTCATTTTCAAACATAATAACGATATCACTACAAGGAAGGAAGGGGGAGTTCGAGGAAAAATAACGTATGATATCGTAAGGGGAGAGGAGATTCAAAATTACCAAACAATTGATAACGTTACATATGCACAGCCTCTATTCTAAACTTTAAAGGCAAATACAGAGTATGCCATTTCTGACATTACGTAATTCCAAACCGTCCGTATCTTTAAGTGTTAATATATCAGCTAATTACCGACATTTTTTTTCGAAAATCAACAATGCTTTTATACTTCTGCTACGATAGGTACCTCTAGCGTTCCTCAAGACCTGTGCTGGATGTCCGAAAATCGAAATTTGTGTGTGTGTCGGAAAAAAACGGTTTTTTTTTTCTTTTTTACTGTGTGACTTAGGGTTGTTGCTATAATTTTACTGCAAGATTTAAACAAATGTCTACTACTTCGAATTTTTTCATAATTTTAGTTTGAGTAGACTCGGAAATAGAGAGGGGGAGTAATTTTTGCACTATTTTTCTGACGCTTATCTCTGAAAATATAACACCTAAAATTAAAATAAGTGTATTTTTGAATTCACCGTAACGAAAGCTTTTACAGTATACCCCACACGATATACAAAGAAATTTTTTTTTTACTTTATGTTATTTAATTAGTCCCCTTGCACCCCTTCTAAATACATGTGTAAATGTTTAATAATCCACCAAAAACAACATTTCAAAAGTAAAAAAAAGAGACAAGCTTAAAAAAAAAAAAAAAAAAAAAAAAAAAAACGGTTAAAGTTGTGGCTAAAACATGGTGTGATATCAAATTTCCAATCTTATAAGTATAGTTCTTATTTAACATTTTCCATTTTAAAAAATTACCATTTGTAAGTCGAACGCCTTCGAATAGGTTTTGGAAATCTATTTCTCCTATACTAAGTACATCATAACGTGTTTATGAAAATTCAAATGCTTTAAAATCATGTATGATGGGCTTGGCCGATCATCTTTCCATATTTCACTCAATTTTCTAAGCCCCTAAGTTCGCAAAGAAAAGCGTAATAATTTTGCATTAACAACAATGTAGAACTTTTGATTTTAGCTATGGAGAAATAAATTAAAAAAATTTTTGTTTTTAGATAGGAATTTGATTGTTACTGCTTTTAAATGATTAATTAATCTAAAAAAGTAATCATAAGACAAATCGTGAAGATACCTCACCATTATTTTAACACACAAATTTCTAAGCACACAATTTCGTAAAGAAAAATATAAAATGTTTTCTTTAGTAAAATGTCGAACTTTGATGTTCAACTGGAAACTGACAAATTCAAAAAGACTAATAGTGTGAGAAAACAAATTGATTTCCATTGCTTTTAAATAACTAATTAGTTTATGAAATGAATTACAAGGTGAATCCTTTAAATAAATCACTATTGTTTTATAAGATAAAATTTCGAGAATAAAATTCCTTAAAGGAAAAGTTTACAATGTCTGCTAATGTGAAAAGATAGCAGCCAAGCCCATTATGCATAATTTTAAAACATTTGAATTTTCAGAAACACATTATGATGTATTTAGTATAGGAGAAAGGGATTTCCAACAACATATACGAAGGCACTCGACTTACAAATTTTAATTTTTTTAAATGGAAAATGTTAAATATGATCCATAATATAAGCTTGGAAATTTGATATCACACCATGTTTTAACCACAACTTTAAACTTTTTTTTTTTTTTGAAAAGTTGTTTTTTTGGTGGATAGCAGTGGTGACCATCCCCCCAAATCCAATGACGCAAATCCCCCCCCCCAAAAAAAAAAAATCTTACTTTAACATTGACCCTCCCCCCCCCCCCCAAACAGAAAATCAATTGTAAAATACATTCTACTTACAATTTACTGCACATTCAAAAGATAGCAAGTTGAACATAGCATAATGAGTTCTTATGCCCTTATCTAGAATTTAAAGGAAGAAAACACTGGAACATTTCTGAAAATTCCATGTTGAAAAAGTTTAAAAGTGATATTAAAGAATCAAGATTTACAAAAGATAGCGAGTTGAGTACAGCAGAATGAGTTCTTATTGCCCTTATCTAGAATATAAAGAAAGAAAACAAAGGAACATTTCTGGAAATTAAATTCTGAAAAAAATCAAAAGCGATATTAACAAACCTAAAAAAAAAAGTTAAAAAAAATTCACAGAAAAAAAAGAAAATATTAAGAATTTAAAATCCCCCCCCCCATTAAAAAATGTACTTTTTCTCAAATTCCCCCCCCCCCCAAAAAAAAAAAAAAAACTAAATTTTATGACGCATCTTGCGTCACCAAACCCCTCTCTGGGCACCCCTGGTGGATAGATATATTTTGTAAATTCGAAAAATATTTATAAAACTTGGTGAAAATTTTTTGGGCATACTCAAGATCCCCTCATGCGCATTGTGTTGAAATCCGCAGTAGAAAAGAACAAATGACCGCTCCCTCCCTCCCCCCCCCCTCCCACTTTTCCATTTTGAATGACACAAAGACGCTACTCGCAGAGATAAATAAATGAATTCAACACCTCTAAATAATGGTGGCAAAAAATGCATGTATTTTTCATAACTTAATCAGAAAAGCTGAAATCGGTTAATTCTAACGAGACAAATGACAACACAAAGTACCATTTATATTTTTAGAACTAGTTTACCTTCAAATTAGTTGTTATCTTTGCACGTTTTTATTTATCTATATTATAAAGGCCAAACGTATCGATGCGTAACGCATACATCATTTTGCGAATGACAACACTTTCAAATTTTAAATGAAATTTTGGTATATGCCAATATATGCCAATTTAATGGATTATAGAAACTCAATAAAAGATATATTTTACAAACAATTAGAATTTTTAATTAGATAACTCCTTTACATTTCTATAAATTACTTGTACATCAAATACAGGTGTTTGTAGTTGGCAGGTAAAAATAATTTCAATACTGCTTTTTATATATTAGAATAATATAAAAGGTTTGTTCAAACTGTTGCTTATCCTTAAAAATCTCAGTGTAAAATGAAATCTAAGGTATATTCTAACCATTTGCATAATCAATAGAAAATTACGAATGTAAATTTAACGATTCTAAGTAGAGCTCAAGGGGGCTCTTCCCCCCCTAAAGTAATGTGCTTTATTACCTTAAAAATATCATAATATGCAGTTTATAAAAGTTTTATAACATCATTGCATAAAAACAGGATCAAAACGCATCAAATTTCTAAAACCTTCTACGTACTTTTAGGTGCGTTCGCAAGAATATAAATACGAAGCACTTATAGTCGTCTTCTGGTCTGTTAGTCTGTCTGCACATAACTATGAAAAACTATCCAACCAAGTGGTTTGAAATTTAAAATATATAATTGTTGCATAATTTTGTCGAGTCATTTCAAATTTTATGAACATCGCTTCAATAATTTAATTACAGGAACAATCAAAATATTCCATTATATTACGCCAATCGGAAAAGAAACTTCAAGTGCATTTTAATGATGTTATACTTCTCGTACATAATGAAATTGATGTGCATCTATGAAGTACTTTAAAATATATATTCTGCACAATATGCAGTGCAAAGAATATTTGTGCTTAATTTACAAGGCCGCACAAACATATTCCATAATATAATGGTATAGGGAGAAACAATGTTTGAGGTGCATTTTAATTATATTGAATCCTTTAACATTTGTTTTAAATTGGTATATGTTGCTGAGGGCTATTACAAGTTACTTCCTATATAACAGAAAACATCACATAGTACTAAACAAAGACACACAAAAGATTCCAAATGCTATATATCCGAAGTACAGTATATAAGCGATGATTGTTGGAAGTTCATTTTCAGTTTTGATTTGAGCTTTTAACTAAATTTTTGCGTTTTACGTTATGTGTATAAATGTGATAAATCATATACAGGGTTACAAAAAAGAATTTGTAAGGTATACTGAGTTTAAATGGAAATAGCTTAAAAGGTTTTAATTATTATTATTATTATTATTATTATTATTATTATTATTATTATTATTATTATTATTATTATTATTATTATTATTTATTTATTTATTTATTTATTTATTTTTATTACCCCATTTTACGCTGAACTACATTTAACACACTAAGATATCTGTGTACAATATAAATAAAACAATTTACAAAGTCCCTCAAAGATACAAGGACATTGGATAAAAGGCCTTCTATGGATAATAATCTCTGGAAGAGTGATTTCAGCAGACTTAAGAGCGTATGTAAGTCTTAAATAAATTACAGCTAATAATTAAATAACTGTTAATTAGTAGAGTGTAAATAAATAATGAAAGGTAAAATACAGGATCGTATAAAAATATTCAAATATAATTCCGTTTGTTGGTATAAGAAAAATTTGAAATTTTGCATTTTCATAATTCAAACTTAATAAATCTAAATCCATCAAAAAATTTGTAGATTACAATTCATAATTTTTTCAAATATTAATTTTACAATTCATAATTTATATCATAAAATTATAAAAATTGCAAATTCAACAATTTATATTTGGAAATTTTGGTATTATTGCTACATAAAAAATAGCACATTAAGAGTACAATTTCAGTATATACATTAATAAAAATATGAAAATGTAATACAATATTAGAAGCATTGCATTTTGAATGTTTATAATTCAAAAACTTATCATTCAAATGGCTTGAAATTTGTTGTCTAGACATAGTTTGAACCAAAGATTTGAAATATTTTGTTAAAATTGGGTATTGTCATTACAAAAAAAAAAAAAAAAAAAAAAAAAAAAAAAAAAAAAAATGAAATTTGGGTAGCTTCTAATATGTAGCAAATTTTACATACATAATTTAAAAGTAGACTTTATTTCCAATCGTTCGGTAACAGTAACTCTCTTCTACGATACTGTCGGGAAGTTAATAAGGGGTGTTAACTTTTTTTTTTTTTTTTTTTTTTTCACAACTGTACACATTACTCCGAGTCCTTAATAGTAATAGATTTTTACACGGCACACAAAGTGTTATGAACGTCTATATATTTTCTTTTTTATATGATATCATTTCTTTTTATGACTTATGACTGCCGTTTTAGATTTGTTGCTTTGCAGGATTATTTACGAGTTGTTTTTCATGAGATATCATTCCTTTATTGTAAGGTATTTCACTTGCATTATATACATCCCATTTTAATTCAAAAAAGAAAAGGTAAACGAAAGATGATAGAGATGAAAAAATATTTTAATAGTGATGCTATAAACGTTTCAAATGTGCAACATGTCTAATGAGATATAACATTGCACTTTTTTTACAATAATTCAAAACTATTTTTTCTATTCTTACAAATCTCAGAAGAAAGTATTTACAGTGCCAGCAAAAGAAATATTGACACTCATTGAAAAATGTGAAGTTTGTGACAAATGGTCCGTACTGATACATTCACTAGTAATGTTATTTATTTATTTCTACAGTTTTTATAATTGGTATTAATATTACGTCACGTTTTAAAATTTTATCAGACCTGGCTGAAGTCTGTCTCAGTTTTTTAAACTTATTTTCCGTTTTTGTGTACTGCCATGTTGTAAATTGGCTTTGCCTTTTTTAGGACATTGATAGTTTGCCCTGATGCTTGTAAATCTAAGGCTTTACGACTTGCTGCAACATTTTGTTCTAATAAAGTCAAAGCACGATGCTGTTTAACAAATGTAAGCTTTTTATGTTAATTGTGTGCACCAGAAAAGTTTTTTGTGGAGAAAAGAATTTAAAAAAATCTCTCTCTTCAAATATCCCTACCAAAATTAAAACAAGAAGAGAGAACTCTAAATCATGTTAATTTGAAAGGGTCACCACTCCAAGTAATCAACGCGTGATAGAAACTCTCACTCGCCTCTTCTATTTAAAACTATAAAAAATAAAATAAAACAATAACTGTTGCCATAGGGTGATTTATTAATTAACTCAACATAGACAGTATCCTAATAATTTTTGAAAAAAAGCCTTTACATTTTCGAAATTCGAACATATGTAGGGATTTAAATACAGACTGAATTACGAGCATTTGTTTTGTTAGTTGGCGTGCTTGAAGTAATCTATCTACGTATATATATAAAATACAAACGAAAATTTCTTTTCGGTTTCTTACTACAAGAGTTCTACTGAAGACATTTTGATGGAGCTTATATTGTTAGATAAATGTTATTTCTGGGAAGATTTTACTATATAACAATTGTTCTACGTAGATTAGTTATACAATTATGACGGAAAATTCTGTTATTTTGAGAAAAAAGGTTAACATTTGCTATTTTTGGGCGATCATATCTTAAATAAAAGAAGTGAAAAGGCTATACATCTCTAAAAGTAAAAGAATTTTTTTTTTACTAATATTATTTTAAGAAAAAAAAAAGAAAGAAAACAGTATTCACAAGTGGGGATTTTATAAAACGCAAATATTTAATTTAAACATGAAAAGGAATGTTCGTAATGCTTAAAAATTAATTCAGTTTGACATATTTGAATTCATATTTGGTGATTTATCTTCTACTGCAAGTTAAGGAAAATGCTTTGGATAAATTTGATTAAATAAAATCTGGGTAACAATTATTTTATTTTATTAATTCAATTTTTTATCTAATTCACCCAATATGTGTTGTTCATAAAAAAAAAAAAAAAAAAAAAAGCTGAGTTAATTATAATAAGAAAGAAAAATTAATTCATTAAGCATAGATTACGAAACACTTTCCAACACATTCAGAATAATGCAACAAAACTGCACCGCTTAATAAATTAAAATATTATATGTAATTTAACAATATGGAAACACTTTTTTTACACAGGAAGTAATTTGTAATAAACCAAACCAATGTTTATCAATTTTATTATACATGAAATAGCTTAACACAATTAAAATATATGCCGCAAATGATGTTTCCATGCTTTACCATTATAAAACGGAATTCTTTTGTGTGGCCCTATAAAGGAATATACTTTTTTTCTTTACCCTTCTTTCCTAAATCAATCTTTCTCATAGCTAAATTTTTCAGATAATATGAAATCAAAATAATTTTTGCTCCTATCAATAAACTTACCCTTTCCAAGCTCAAAGAGAGGGTCCTATAGATTTGTTCAATTTTAGGGGTATCTACAGTATTAATTGCCGGTGAAGTTTTTCCTAGATTAGACAAACTAAACTCTTAAAAAAGTATTAAAGAACATCAAAATTATATTAGGAAACAAGAAATCAATAAATCATCTAAACATTGCTGTGAGATAAACCACACTTCTGACTTCAGTTCAATTAAAAATATTTTCCAAACCTACTTTCATTCATGAACTTAAGTTCCTTGAAGCATTCCATATTTATAAAAATTTTGACGAAAATATTGTCAATTGTGAATTCGTCATCCTTCCATTATCAGATTGCTGGAAATATTACATTTAAACCTCTTTTTCTTAATTATTTTTTCCCTTTGATCTATTTCACTCTCTTTCGATTTCATTTCTCATCCATTCGCCTATAGGCCATTACTTGCAATCCTCTGGTGTCCTATTGGTTATTAAACCTTCAATTCAAATCCTCCATATCTCCTATATATATTAGCAAACTTCTACCTTCCTTAGCACAGACGATGGTAGGTTATATGCTACCGAAACCGGTTTGCTTCTAATTTAATAAAATTGGTGCTTCTAATGTTGTTCATTTTTATGTTCTTACATTGATAAGGAAAATCAGCTTGTATAAAATGGTTCTTTTAAAAATGTCATTATCTTTCTGACTTGAACAACAACGCTATACCCTAATGACAATACACTTCTTTTAGTTTTGAAGTTTAAAAAAAACTCCGTCTTTCTGGGAATAGTTTTTAGAACCACGGTATCAAAAAACTTTTGTCTTAAATTTTTAATCTTATATTTTATATGTTTTGATCGAAATTCAGATATTTTCAGGAATTAATATAGTTTATTCATAAAGTATTTTCTTTATTTTAATACACCATCATGTATATTTCACAATGTATTTCGTTTGCATTACTTAATAGAATATCCAGATTTTCTGAAATGTATTAATCGAATAATAATTTGTACAAAATAAAATGACAGCATTTTGCGCATACATTTACCTTCATTTACGCTGCATCAAATG
The DNA here is from genome assembly GCA_964019185.1 of Maratus speculifer. Taxonomy (NCBI): domain Eukaryota; kingdom Metazoa; phylum Arthropoda; class Arachnida; order Araneae; family Salticidae; genus Maratus; species Maratus speculifer. The sequence goes on from OZ025295.1 coordinate 206,141,470, forward strand.
ATGTATTATATAAACACATCTGCTAGTCCTACTGTTTTTATAGTGACGTCACATTAAAATTCTCTGATATGAAAATAGTTTTGAATGTATAATTTTAATATATGACGTAATTTTCACTAATTAAGGAATTTCTCTTCAATAATTTATTTCTTTTAAACTTTTTTTTTCTCTTACTAGGGGGGCCCCGCCCCCCTGCTCACTATGCTCGCCAACCCCCCGCGTAATCGCTTCGCGATTCCAAATTATTGGCTACCCCTGCTTGCTGCGCTCGCCAATACCCCATGGTATGAATAAGCAGTTGCAGACCTTTCAAATGATGTATCACACGACTGGTGTTGTAAAGAAATTAAAAAATGTGCCCCCCTGGGGGGCAAAGTGGGAGGCGACACAAACGACATCCATAATATGAATAAGCAGCTGCAGACCACTCAAATGGTATGTTACACGACTGGTGTTGTAAAGAAATTAAAAATGTGCCCCCCTGGGGAGCAGAGTGGGGGTGACACACAAGACATCCATAAAATGAATAAACAGTTGCAGACCTTTCAAATGATGTGTCACACAATTGGTGTTGTAAAGAAATTACAAAATGCGCCCCCTCTGAGGGCAGAGGGGAGGTTACACACATATATCCATAATATGAATAAGTAGTTGCAGACCTCTCAAATGATGTGCCACACAATTGGTGTTGTAAAGAAATTAAAAATGTGTCCCCCTGGGGGTCAGAGTGGGGGATGACACACAACACATCCATAATATGAATAAGCAGTTGCAGACCACGTATAAAAAACATTTCATATTTATTTACTTAGAACAGGTGTCACAAATAAAAATTAAATTAAAAAGTTGACATGTTTCGGTTCATTCATAAGAACCGTATTCATAACATATAAAATCAGTAGAAAATTAAATGACACTGGATCCGCTGGGGAGAGCAGAGTGTGGGGGTGACACACAAGACATCCATAATATGAATAAGCAGTTGCAGACCTTTCACATCTTGTGTAATACGACTGGTGTTGTAAAGAAATTAAAAATGTGTCCCTTCTAGGGAGCAGAATGGGGGATAACACACAAAACATCCATTATATGAATAAGCAGTTGCAAACATCTCAAATGATGTATCAAACGGCTGGTGTTGTAAAGAAATTAAAAATTTGGCGAAATATTACAGTTATCGCCAAGTTGGCGTCACCTTTGACAACTAATTTTGGTCGCCAAATTTGGCGATATATCGCCAAGTTGGCGACAAACTTGGCGATTGTTGGCGGTGGTAACCTTTCCTCTCTGTATGGTAACCCATATGACGATGCATAGACGGAGCACTTTCCTGATTGGTCTATTCGACTCATGAAGGAGTGGACAACCCGGATTCGTTAGTTCCGGAAATCTTCCACATCAGCATCATTCCAGGAGTCATTCCTTTTAAGGCTAGTTTTTTTTTACTATAGAAGGATACAATTCGCAAGTATATATATTATTTGATTTAAAAGAGTTTGGGAAAATAATTATTTTTTTAAATATAATCTAATATTCAACATTAAACATGTTATACGCGAAATAATGGACAGAATTTCTCTGATGTCAAAATTGGTAAATGGCGATTTTCATAGTCTCGAATCGAAGGAAAGAATAGGGTCTTTCTTTATGTATTAGCTGAAAATAAATGCTAAATCTTTATATATATAACTCTTCTGTGCGTGTGTATGTCACTGAACTCCTCCTAAACGACTGGACCGATTTTAATGAAATTTTTTATGTCTGTTCCAGTGGATTCTAGAATGGTTTAGATTCACATTTCATAGAAATTGATTCAGTACTTTTTTAGTAATTAGGCAAAAACTAATAAAGTCAGTGATTTTTTGTAATTAAAAGTTTTGAATAAGTTCGCTGAATAGAGTGCGGACAGAATGGCTAAGTGGTCTAAGGCGCCAGATTTAAGCTCTGGTTCTCGAAGAAAGAGATAGTGTGTTCGAATCCCACTCCTGACATACGTGTAGGATTTACAATAATTTTTGATGTATTATAATTTTAATTTACCGACTTCAGAAAATCGTTAACTTTTAATTAAAAAGAGAAAAATAAACTTTTCTATCAAAAATGGAACCGACTTAAAAAAGTACTGCAAAGTGAAAAATAATTTCCGTACATAGTTGTAATAAGAAATTAAATTAAGAGCGAAGTATTTATCATGCGTATTATTATATTTATGTACATTTATTTGATTTTTTGGAGTCGGTGCCAGGACAACGACTGTTGGGTCCGCTAGTTACTTATATTCTTTTAAATGTAAACGATTTTATTTAATATCGTCTCCATGCAGTGGTAAATACAATAAGTAGTATTCGTGTTACAATTCTTAAAAATACGATTTTTAAAGCATCGAACCGAGTAGAAGAATACATTCCAGTCACTTAAATTACTACGATATGTAATACTTGGGATTTTTAGATATGACATAATTAGTCCAATTAATGCATTTCTCGTGTAAAAATTTTATTATTGTAAAGATTTTTTTTATTTTTATATTTACGTGTAAATATTTTGACCCAATTTATTTTATGCTTTTGTCACATGATTATTCAATGATGCGCATTTTAAAATTTGTTTCTAATTTTAATAATTTCACTTTTCATGACAAAAAATAAATCTCATATACATTTTTTTCTCTTCAAATTTTTCCTGAAAAACATATTTAAAACATAATATTGTTTCAGAAGCGATTGAAATAACAGATAATTTCATTAATCAGCCTGAAATTGACGAAAAGATGCAATCTAGTAATCCATATAACTTTTAACTATTGTCCCCCTTTAAAAAAAAAAATAAAAAATAAAATGAAATAATTCTGTTGCCACTACAGAAATTTAATTAAAATTAGAAAAAAATTAATATTTCGAAAATTAAATGAGATTTTAAAATTCTGTTAGCAGTTTTGATATTTGAGGATTAATATGGACAATTGGTGTTAATATTTCATTAGGATTTTTATAGGGTAGATTATATTGCACCAAGCTCCATCTCAATGATTATTAAAACAACAATATATTTTTTTGGGAGGGGGAGGGGGGGGCTTGTTAGATAATTTGGAATATACCAAAATAACACAAAAAATAAAGTATCTATTTTTTAAACATGGCTAAATTAAAGGTATAATATATATATATATATTTCTAATTTCTGCACAATTCCAATGGGTTTGTCTACAATGATCAGACATTGGAATGCCAGTAAGATGGCTATTGCCCGAGATGCGGATTAAACCTGCTATACTATTCAATACGCCTAACTCTATCAGCTTTTCTGCCTAACTCTATCAGCCGCATTAACTGGCTTTTTAGCTATACTTTCCAATTTGCATACTAAATGGTTGTTCCATGTTTTCTGATTTTTTTTATTTATTTAATTTTATTTATTTTTCTCGAGCTACATTTCCTGTTAGCTAGATACGATCTGATGAGTCGTCAGCTTCAATTATATTTAACTGCATATGAACCGATAATTTTTCAACTTTATGCTCCGATAGTTCTTCTTCAGCCCTTATCTGCCGTTAACATCCTATAAAATTGATCTTTCGATATACCTTATTTTTTCCCTGAATCTTCCACCATATAGAGTAGATGTACCAGTAAGATGCTGTGCATATATAAAATTATCATTTCAGAGAAAAGGGGCAGGGGAGGGGGAGTCTATCATAAGTTATGTCTAGGGGAAGGAGGTTGTCTTTCATTTATCAATATTTCAAAACCGATCAAATCAAAATTTTATTTTTTATTTTTAACATAATATTTGGTTCAAAATAGTATTTGAAATGAAGTTTGTGTTTACTAATAAATATAATAGAAAGAGAAAGAACGCTGTCCACTTGTTTTGTTGATAAGAATTTCTACCTGCGCCCTATGCCTCCCTCGTTCAGGGCAATATAAATATTTTTAAATAGTAACTATTTCTTTTAAGTGTCATTTGATGTGAAGTGATATTTTATTGATTCTACATTTGAATCAATAAGCTTGAAAAAAAAAAAAATTAATCAGTTTTCCTGTTTTGTGCACCACTGAGCAATGTGTTGCATTTTAATAAATACATTCTTATTAGTTAAATTGTATGGTGCAACTGTCCTGTATATATTTATGTAATCAGTTTTGTTGTCACTCCAAACAAAACAAATAAATTCTAAAAATCAAAATTTTTTTACACTTTGATTACGATATCGTTACCAAAGATGGGGGGGGGAAGGGGGGGGCAATGGATGATAATGTATGACATCGTATGATATCGAATGGAGTGAAGGTAGTTAAAAATTACGGAAAAGTTGGTAATGTTATTATTTTCATATTCCCTAATGGACATCCTTAACGGGAGACTTACTGGTTGGGGGAAAAAAAGTGGAATGGAATATCATATTGTCCTATGAGAACAACACGTATCCTTCTTGTTCATTCAAATTAAAAAATTTTAGCAATATTTTTTTCAGAACGTAGATAGCAATCTTTATTCCTCTGTAAGCTTAAAATATTTTAAAGATAATTATGCGTATTTTAAAAAATTCCGTAAAGAATTAAAAGTAATCTCAGCTTTTTTGTAACTTTGTACGAGAAAAAGTATTAAAAATTTGGAGCCTACAGAGAGTAATAGAGAACTTTTCTATATAGGTGTTTAAATAAATAAAAATGTATATGTGTATAGTTATATTGGGTTATTCTACTTTCATTGTTGGTGTTGAATTGATAATGGTTATATATATATATATATACAGGGTGTCCCCTCTCAACGGTGGCCAATGGCTAATTTCTAAACCGTTGGTCATAGACATATAGTTCCAATTGCAAAAATGCTTGAAAAAATGCAAAGAATTGTTTTTTAAGCGATTTTGGTCAAAAAAATGTTTTACTAGAAAATTACGAAAATTAAATTTTTATACGGTCCCCCTGTCCTATAAGTGATATTTAGTAAAATTTTTTCAACACTCTAGCAAGTAATACAGAAAAGGTCCCATTCATGTAACATTAAAATTGACCGAGTTATGAAACTTTAAATTTCATGACTTAAACCACTTTTCTATAGCTGAAAACGGATGAGTTCGACGGAGCTTTAAGGGAACGTACACTAAGTGCTTAAAGTATTTTAAAGGGAGTTGATTTCCAACGCTGTTCAAAGGCTATTTCCTAAACTATTTGTCACAGACATATAGTTCCAATTACAAAATGTTTTAAATGAGCGATTTAACTGAAGGCGCTGTCACCGTATAAGTTTTACGGTAGTGTTAATTATAATTAATTAACTTCTAGATTGGTTATTAAAATAACTGAAGACATGAATTTAAAAATTCTCTTTATCGAAAAAATCAAATTTTGGGAAATAGCACAAAAACTTTAAATGCATCTATTGGTTTTCATTATAAATTTTGAGATTGCATTGTTACAATAGTGGAGGTTTGTATAGACTGATAGAGAAATCAAAAAGCGATAAGTCGAGTTTTGAAATTCATATCCTCAATTGTAATTTTACGTATTTTTTATTTTGTAAGCAAATGAAGTTAATTCTTTTCGTGATTTTATTTAAAAAGGTATGTTATTTTGATAAGCTTTTATTTTATTTATAGTTTTCGTATGTAAATTTTCCTAGTTCAAAACTTATATTCAAATTTTAACTCACTTCCAAATATCTGATTGAGTTTCAATTCCCATACTTATTTAAACCCGATGACAATGTAATATTAATACGATTTTAGGTGCGTTCCATTTATTTATTTTATAGGACTACATCAAATTCTATTAGGTTGAGTAATCTAAAAGAGCTTCAAATTTGTATCATTTTGTAACGATTTGTGACTGTTGCTTTTCGTAGTTTAATTTAACAAATTTTCTGTTATTTTTTTACTTATATTTTTAGCACAAATTGCATATTTTACTTTAACATGTAAATGTCAACAAAAATTCCGAAACAACATTGTAAAAAATTTTTTTACATTCAATGTTTAAAGAAAACTTTTCTATCTGATGTTTATTTTTATTTCCAGTAAATTTGTGACTGACCCCTATTTCGAAGCAAAAAATATGCTTCAACTTTGAACAGCTATAACTCAGTCAATTTTGATCGCAGAGGAATGGGACTTTTTTTGTCTTACTTGTTAGAGTAGTGGTAAAAATTTTCTAAATATCACTTATAGGACCGGGGGACCGTATAAAAATTTAATTTTCGTAATTTTTTAGTAAAACATATTTTTGACCTAAATCGCTTAAAAAATAATTCTTTACCTTTTTTAAAGCATTTTTGCAATTGGAACTATATGTCTATGACCAACGGTTTAAAAATTAGCCATTGGCCACCGTTGAGAGGGGACACCCTGTATATATATATAGCACTTAGAGAATAATGTGTATCGGCAGATCCAGAGTCCCGTGCCATAATTAAAATTGAAATCAAACTATCCTTACTAATATTATAAATCGGAAAGTGAGTTTGTTTGTTTGTTTGTTTGTTTGTTCCGCTTTCACGCCGTAACTACTGAACCGATTGCTTTGAAATTTTGCAGACGTGAAGTTAGAAGTCCGGATTAAATAATATGGTAATTTTTATTTATTTTATTCAAATATTTTCCTTAATAATTCAAAATTTAATTATTTTTCATACAAAATCAATATGAATTTTTCAGATAAAATTTAACCATTTTCCTTTCTTGTTGCCAAGAAAATAAAAAATTGGAATAATAATTTTTTAGCGGCAATGAATTTTTAATAGAAAACTTCCACGCGAAAAACTATAATAAAATAATTTAAAAGAAAATAAATATGACGTCATGTTTGAAATAAAAATAAAAGGTGTATTTTTTATAATACATTTAACAAGGATATTTGTTTAGTTAATGGGAATTTTTGTGTAAAATATGGTGACATAAATTAAAAGTAAAAAGAATGAAAAAGAATTATATTTTTAATAAAATGGTTCACTTATGAAAATGTGACGTCATAGTTGAAATAAAACAGGTACTTTATAGCAGTCGTTAAAAATACAAGGGGTATGAATATCAGTAGCTAATGGAGCGAGATAAATAATGACGTCATATTTAAAATGAATCAGAAATACTTTTTACTTACTCTAATTAAGTTATAAATTACATACAAATGAATATTTTTATTCAAAACTCATAATTATCAACGGAAGAAATTTTTTGTGGGGAAAAGAGGGAAAATAAAATCACTGATTAATATATTTTTGGCACGATTTTTTAACACTTTCGAACAAAGTTGAAAAGTTATTATGCTTTCGGTTTGTCTGTCTGTCTGGTCGCTTTCCAACTTTCGTAAATATACTCCGATTTCCATGAAATTTTTGGACATTATTAACGTTTACCTAGCGCGAAAACATATTGAAAATGAAGTTTCTACCATGATTAGTTTATTTACAGGGATAGTCAAAAAATTTCCTTATATTACGGCATTATGGGGAAAAATCGTTTTAATAAAATTTAACGATGTTACAGCCTGTAGAACATATTCAAATTTATATGCATTTACAAAGTGCACTAAAATATGCATTTTGTAAAGTATGTAGTGAAAAGGGCACTTACTATTCATTTACAGGGTCAGACAGAAGAATTCCATTGCATAGGAATAAAGGGAGGAACAGTTTCCGACATATTTTAATTATGGTAAACGATTTCATGTATAATCAAATTGATATATGTTGCTGAGGCTTAATGTAAGTTATTTCATGCATAATACGAAGTGCATAGCATTTACAGGGACACACAAAAGATTTCAAATATTATATATTCTATCCGAAGTACTGTATATCATGGATGATGACTGTTGCATGGATGAAATGCATTTTGAATTATGATATGTGCTTTTAAGTTTCGCTAAATGTAAGCATATTAAATGGAGAGTATATATGGTAATAGTATAAATAGTTAAATTTAGATATACAGGGTTACACAAAAGATCTCGGAAAGGTTACTGAATATGAGCGTAATTTACTTAAAGGTGGTTTTTAAATAAAATATCCATTTTTATTTTGAACTGCATTTAGTAAACTAAGAAATGTTTGTAGTATATATATAAAATGATAAACAGGGTCCCGCAAAGAACTGGATACAAGGTTGTCTTCGGATGATAATTTCTGAAAATGTAATTTAGGTAGTAATAAGAAATATTTTTGTTTGAAATAAATTTTAGAAAGATACTTTCGTGTATTAAAGGCACTTGGAAAACTACAGGGCTGAACAAAAGAATTCAAGAATGTTTCTATCTATTAGTATTAATCGCTGAAAGGAAAATTTTGACCAGCAAACAAATTAGCAATTAGGGATTATCAGAAATTTTTTTACCATAAATTCGCGATAAAAAGTTAATTACACATGCTTTTCATCATCGAAATTTTTTGCTTGATTGATCAATTATTTCTTCTTTAAATGTTATGTGAACAAAGTCACGGGTAACTGCTAGTTAAACTTTAAAGGAAATAAAATTCGAGCAAGAAAAACAAAATAAAGACAATATAAAGAGGCTGTGGATCTCATCAGCGGTGGGCAGTTTTAAAACACAGCAAGTACATATGAATGGATATGGAAAAGGACTATTATAATGTAGTGGCAATGGGTTTCGATCAGAGTGCTACAATTTAAAAAATCAAATGTGCAAAAACTTTTGATATCATAACACTCCCCCACCGGACCCAAACGCCACAAAAAACAGCATATAACACATTTAAAAATTATACTGCCGAAATAAACAAGTGTGTAATATAAATTAAAACAGCAATAAAGTTGTATTACCCAAGCATCAGAGACACAGCCACACAAAGCAACTAAAATCCAGCATCCAAAATCAATCCGTATTCGTTTCCATGTCGTTGCCACACGATTGCAGTCATCCTTGTAAAACCGTCCAAAAGGCTTTAAGTTATGCAAAATCATTAACTGCCAATCATATAGCAATAACTTAAAAATTCAGACTGTCAGTAAAACTAGTATATTTATTAATGAATTTTAGAGGTAAATTATTCTTATAGTGTAAAATATTATTTAAAAATGCAATTTATTATTTAAGTATGCAATCGTGTGGCAACGACATGGAAACGAATACGGATTGATTTTGGATGCTGGATTTTAGTTGCTTTGTGTGGCTGTGTCTCTGATGCTTGGGTAATACAACTTTATTGCTGTTTTAATTTATATTACACACTTGTTTATTTCGGCAGTATAATTTTTAAATGTGTTATATGCTGTTTTTTGTGGCGTTTGGGTCCGGTGGGGGAGTGTTATGATATCAAATGTTTTTGCACATTTGATTTTTTAAATTGTAGCACTCTGATCGAAACCCACTGCCACTACATTATAATAGTCCTTTTCCATATCCATTCATATGTATTTGCTGTGTTTTAAAACTGCCCACCGCTGATGAGATCCAAGCCTCTTTATATTGTCTTTATTTTGTTTTTCTTGCTCGAATTTTATTTCTTTTAAAGTTTAATAGTTTGATTTCAATTTTAATTATGGCACGGGACTCTGGATCTGCCGATACACATTATTCTCTAAGTGCTATGTACATAATTTACGTGATTATTGCAGCTATAGCGCTGATCATGTGGATTTTTCGTGAATTTTAAGTTCACTTAAGACTTTAAAAACTTTTTGGACTACATATATATACAATAAAACCTCCATAACGGACACTCCCGAATAGCGGACACCTCTATTTAGCGGACAGTTTTTTAATCCCCACTTCCAAAACCTAAATTTTTGTATATTTACTCTCTGAATAACGGACATTCCGAATAGCGGACAGTAATTTTGACGATAAAGGATAAAAAATTATTTTTTAACGATACAAAAAAAATCTAATACAAGTAAAATTCATCTAAATTTATCAAGATAATATGTCACGAATTTTGCAACCACAGATAAATGTAGGGGATGGGCTGGGAATGCAAGTTCTCAGCCGAAACATTTGAAATTCGACAACGTTAAAATTGTGTCCCTCCCCCCCCCCCCCCAGAAACATAACTTCAGTGTGAACGCCACTTGATCATGGCGTAATTAAAGTCTGTTACAGACAACTTTTATTACGCTACATTCTTTTTACAGTTAGAATCTATCAATACATTTGAGAATTGCCTAAAATAAATTAATGCAGTCGATACTATAACTTGGATTTCCCTACCTGGAACAAATAAAAAATTGGAAAGTGTTCGACAATGTTCCATAAAAGTAGGTTTTATATTAAAAGAAAATGAAACACGCATTTCTAACACACATGAAGAATTGAGCGAAATAAATGAATTAATGAAATATATCAGGAGTGAAAAAAGTGCCAAAATTTTCATTAATATTGATGATGAGTTACTTACTGAGGAATATTCAATTGCTGTATGTAATTATACTGCTTGAGAATTTTCGACAAAAGATGACTATTAGTAATTATGAAAGCGATACTGAAACTAAAGATGATTCCTTAAATATCAAGAATTTCCAAGAAGCCGCTAAATACTGAGAAATTTTTTTCTAAAAAGAAAAAAAGTTTTTCTTTTGCAAAAAAAAATAAGGTAGTTTAGGAGGATTAAAATTTCTGATACAGTTAAAACTTCACATTCACTATTCATTTATTTCTATTTCATTAGTTTTTATGTTTAGTGATTTATATTTATTGCCAGTATTTTCGGTGTTTCTCAATAAAACTTCACATTGACAAACAAATGAAATGTAATCGCACGCAAAAATCAAACTTTTGTAGCAGATTTGTTTTTAATAAGAATGTAATAAACAATGGATGATAAAAGTATACACAGTTTTATTTTAATTTTATTGTCTGGAAAAATAATTTTAATTTCTGATTAATCATATAATAGAAGTTTTAGGCCATATAAAAACACACCTCTAAATAGCGGACAATTTCCGCGCTCCCGAGGTGTCCGTTATTTAGAGGTTTTACTGTATATATATATATATATATAACTAGGGGGTCTCCGCCCCCCTGCTCGCTACGCTTTCCAACCCCCCGCGTAATCGCTTCGCGATTCCAAGTTGTAGGCTACCCCTGCTTGCTGCGCTCGCCAATACCCCATGGAATCGCTTCGCGATTTCGTTCGGTATTGCTTTGCAATCCCGGTAGGAATCGCTTCGCGAATCGCGATACCTTATTTTCCCTACACTGTTAAAAATCTGCTGCATTTTGTTGCAACGCACTCCCCTGCTTGTATAAAAAACGGTTACTTGGCCGAGAAATGGAGCTTTCTCATCGGTTGGAATAGAGATATTATATACAAGCAGTGGAGCGCGTTGCAACAAAATGCAGCAGATTTTTAACAGTGTACACTCAATTTTAAAATTCATCCATCTCCGCATTGGTCGAAGCATAGACGGAGCCCTTTCCTGATTGGTCTATTCGACTCTTGGAAAGTGTGGTCCACCCGGACGCGTTATTTCCGGAAACCTTACACATCAGCATCATTCCAGGAGTCATTCCTGGAATGATGTTTTTTTTACTAGTTTTTTTTTTTTTTTGCTTTTTTGTTTGCTTTGTTTTTTTTGCTAGTTTTTTTTTACTATAGAAGGATTAAATTAAAAAATACTATATACAATGAATTATAATAATGAATACTAAGCCTATGGAAAAGGTTAGCATATTTATGAACATTGTACTGAGAAGTCATTTGGTATAATTCTATGATAGATTATGTATGGTCATTTTTTACTAATTCTTGATAAAAGATATAGGTGATAATCAATTATTTGTACTAATTAGTACTGTAAATTACTGCAAACTAGTAATGTTATGAGGGTTGTAGTTATTAAGATTATGGAATTATGAATTTTTGGAGTTTTGAGTATTGCTTTTTCATTATGTACATATTGTATATTACATTTTTAGTTATATTCAAGATCTAAATCTTTATTAAAATATATTAGTCAAGTTACTAGTTTACTTAATTATAATTTTTATTTATTAATTTTTTACAATTTCTTCAAATATATTTATGCATAATTATTGTTTGAACATTATATTATGGCAGTACTCACAAGGAAGGTCTCCATACTGAGCATGCTCAGAATTTTTTGAAAAAAATACTAATTAAACTACTCATGTATGTAATAAAAGATCAATGAAAATTAGCGGCGGAATTACAGTAGAAAAAAAAAATAAAATACTTTTGAACATTTGGCGTGAATAGACGGAAGTGTCACTAGATTTGGCGAGCAGCACTTTTCCCCGCCAAAAGCAAACGATTTTAATGCAAATGAAAATTTTTGGATTTTTAGAATGTGTAAATGGTATTTTAAACACTTGTAAATGTTATGGCGGTTTACGGACATTCACAAATTTTCCCCCTGAATTCTTAAACATTTACAGACTCTGATTTTATGCCATCCTACTTTTCTGACAGACCAGTTCTTGTCGCGCCAAGTCTTGAAAGCATCAACAAGCTTGAAAATAGTTCAAACTTTCCTCAATACACTCTAAAAAAAAATGTGTAAATTTACACATAAAAACAGGTATATCGATGATACAAAAACGATTTGTTTATATGTGTAAATTGGTGTGTAAATTGCCAAAATACACGCCTAATGTGTAAATTTCAAAATACACTTTTAAGTGTGTAATCTGATAAGTCTAAGTGTGCAAAAGTTATCTTATCACTTTTAAATTACACGCTTTAAGGGTGTATTCGAAAAAATGATTTTCCACTTTCAACGGCTCGGAATTTTCAGATACAATTTTGGACATATTTTTAAAAGTAGAAGCATGAAACTTACTGAGGGGATTTTTGAAGTGACGTACAAGGTGCCGTGTGATGTCATTTTTCGCTGATTTAATTAGAATTTGATTTATAAGCAATTATTTTCTCAGCGTGACCCTTTTTTTCGTTCGCAGATCTCCCGCTTCGGAAAATTGGGTCCAAAACGCCGTTTTTGACAGCATTTTTTGCAACATTTCCTGCATTTATCAAGGAATTGATAATCACGGCACCTTGTATAGTTCCCTAAATAAGAGAATTCGAAAGTTTGGTGCATTTGAGAACAAAAATAAATCTAAAAATAAATCTGAAAAAAGGCAGTTTGGATCGGAATACACCCTTAATGTGTAAATTTCACAAGAATACATATGTCTGTATAACATTTTTACACATATGACTGTGTAATATTCTTCTCCTACACACATATTTGTGTAATATGTAAACAACACAGTATTTTGTGTTATTTGCACAATACACAGATAATTGTGTAATATTTTATTCTTACACCTATTTCTGCATAATATGCAAAACACATATTTTTGTGTTTTTATTTAAAATGCACAGTTTTATCTTTATACTTTAGTATAAATAAATAGCGAGCTAATTATGTTTATGATCTCAAAACAAAAATGCATAAACGGAAAAATCATATGTTGGTGTGCTAGATCTTTCTAGCTGGTTTGTTTTAACTTTATTCTTAAATTCTCTTTTCAGCAACATGAAAGTTTTTGGATGATTTTTAAACGTTAAGTCTTAAAATTGGCTTAAGTCTGATTATTTAAGCAATTTGGAATAGAAAAGCGTTTTCCTTTGTAGAAAAATTAAAAACTTATCAAGTTTCGGGAGATTCTTGTCACGTGACGACAAATGTTTCCTTTTTCTCGTACTTCAACATCAATTATTCGGTTCAAAATGACTACTTTGACAGTATTTTATGAGGTTTTTTTTATTTTTATTTAAAAAGAATAGAAAACGTTATACGATTACATAGTTTCTGAATAAAAACACGTGCCAATTTCAAGTGTTTCTAATGAAAATGAATTAAAAAAATGTGATGAAATGTACAGATTTTAAATTTGAGAACAGCCTCCACTACAAAACTGTACACTCACAACGTATTTTGGCTATTTACAATCCACTGTACACGTGTAAACAAATAGTTTTAATATCATCAATATATCTCTTTAAGCTTTTTTTTTCATAATTTTATAAACAAATAAAAAAAAAAGCATATAGCCAATCGCTAAACCTTAAAAATCAATAGAAAAACAATAGCTAATGCCCCTCTCCTCCCTCCCAACAAAAATTAAATTAAATAAAATAAAAAGTATAAATAAATAAAATTAAAAATAATATAATGATTTTAATCTTACTTTAAAAATAGAAATTTCTCTAAAATATGCATAAATTAAGGCTCAATCTTAAGATGCATAAGTGAATTATAATACATAAGTGAGTATTCTGTGAATTTTTGAAGATTGCATGTAAAAATATTATCTAATTTTATTGCAATCTTGTGCAAAAATAATATTATATATATATATATATATATATATATATATATATATATATATATATATAAACTTAAAAAGAACATTTTTAGCTTTTTAAGATAAACAATTTGAAATTATTTTTTAATCATTACTTAGATTGAGAACGACATATTTTTTAGACATATTTAATCATTTTCATTTTCATAGTGATAAATATAAATTTAAGTAAATAGGCTTTAAATAACGCAGAAAATGTTGAGCTTTCATTTCACGTGTAAAGTTTAAAACCTCAAAAAATCAATTGTTTATTTTTAAAACGTTTAACCAAGGCCTGTTTTAATTGTGAATATTTTGACGCCTCATTTTTACCTATACGGCCATTATTTCACCAGATATACATTTTGTTAACACCCAGTGAAAATACACAACAAATTAATACTTTAAACGGCTTTTTCTCCATGTTCTTATTTTCTAACTTACATATTTTTATTTAAATAGGAAGGGACTGAGCCCTATGAGCCCTTTTGTTTTCTCTGTGTAATTAAACGATATTTTGTGCTTCCTGATTTTTTTTATTCATAGCCAGATTCTAAAATATGCAAGGCAGAATTATAAAAAAAAATAATTTCCTTAAAATATTGAATTTTTTTAATCACTCGAAATTAATTTAAAACCAACTGTTTATAAATGTTTTGATTTTATTGCATTCAGGTAAGTGCAATTTAAAAATTAAAATTTGATTATTAAGGTTCTCATATAAGTCAAAATATATTATGCACAACGAATATTACGAAAATTGCATTTTCAGCAATGTCTACATGAAATGTTCATTACTGGAAATAGACTAATTAAGCATTCCAGTAATGACTGGACTTAAAACCTTAAAAGTAAATTTTCAAGAAAATAAAGAATATATGAATACATTAAATGGAGAATGAAGAAATCAGATTTTATATTTATTAATTTACTGTTTGAATATAATATATTATAAATACATAAAATATTTTATTTAGCGTAATAACTGCATAAATGCAAAGTAATTCTTAAATTTAATACCAAAATTTAATGCAATGTAATTTAAATTTAATGTATTACCATAATTGGCACTTATTTGCACCTCATAAGCAATCCATTGCTGCATATAACTCGTATAGACTCGTATAATCTATATAATCTATGAGTATTTTTCAAGAAACGCATGTTGGCCAATTTTTTATTGAAATATCACTTATAATGAAGTTGTCAGCTAGTGGCCTCGAAATCTATATTCAATAAAAACAAATTTTGTTCTATTTTATCCTGGCCACACACTGCTTACGAATAATTTCGTGGAATAAAATAACTTTGAGGCAGACGATTAAATAGGCAGATGATAAGATGGACAGGTGATTGGTTTCTGGACGGATGTGATTCGTGCGAAAAAGAAGCAATTGAATTGCTTCGCTGTATTTTCCCCAGTAAATTCAATTCAGCGTAAAAATACATAACTTATTTAGAAACCACCTTTAAGCTATTTTCGTTCATATTCTATAACCTATGCAGTTTTTGTTGTATTACCCTGTATATCATTTGCAGCATTTATGCATACAAAGCAATGTGGAAAATTTAGTTAAACTTAAAAACTTATATCATAACTAAAATGCATTTCTAGCATTCATTTCTAATATATAGTATTTCGGTTGCAGTATAGTATCTGACATATTTTGTATGTCCCTGTAAATACTATACATTTTCTATGATACAGGATACAACTCAGCAACATACATCAATTTTATTGCATGTGAAATAGTTTAACATGATTAAAATACTTAAAATACGCTGAAAACAAAGTTTCATCCTATGCCAATATGTAATGGAATTCTCTTGTGTGGCCCTGTAAATGAATAATAAACATTTTTTGCACGGCATATTGTAACAGAGTGTATATTTAATACATTTCTGTAAATGTAAATCAATTTAATTCTATTTGAAAGTCTGTAACACCATTAAAATGCACTGGAAACATTTTTCCCCATTGGCTATAATGTAACGGAAAGTTTTGATCAACCCTGTAATTAAACTACACATCCAGTTACCGTAAAATTTGAAATGACTGGACAAAATTTTACAATAATCATACATTTAAAATTTTAAAGCATTCGGTTGGGTAATTTTTGTGTTGTTATATGCAGACAGACAGACGGACGGATTGAACGACGACTGTAGGTGCTTTGTATCTACATAGTTATGAACGCACCTAAAAAAGAAAAATGTCCATTACACTGATGACACTGAGATTACACGCTGTTCATATAATTTGCATATTATACAGTTATTTCAAAGAGTAAAGCCCTTCAAAGATTAAATTAATCTGGATAAGACGATGTTTCCCCTCCTTATACTTAACTAATGAACTTCGAATTCTAATCAGGGACGCATCTCATCGGAATAAACCTGTGTACCGAATTCAAGCAAATCCAATAATTCTGCAGGAAAACCAATTTCTCTAAATTAAGGGGAGGGGGGAAGGGCAATTAGCTATTTCAACCCCCCACTTTTTACTTAACATATAAACTCCCAAATTAAATTAGGAAATCTCATTATCAAAATAAGCCTAAAAAATGTAACAACAACAACAAAAAAAAAAAAAGTATGAAAACACCTTTACCTAAATTAAGGGAAGGGGGCTTTCTCCCCTTTTCCCTTTTTATACATAACCGATGAACCTGCAAATATAACACAAGAAGCTCCTTAGCATAATAAACCGATACACCAAATTTGAAGGAAATTGAATAATTCAGCATGAAAAACCCCTTTATCTTAATTAAGGGGGGAAGAGGGGATTGAACCCTTTACCTCTTTTATACTTAATGAATGAACTTCGAAATCTAATCAGATTTTTTTTATGAGAATAAATAAGTATAGAAATTTGAAACAAATCATACAATTCTGCATGAAAATAAATAAATAAAGAGCATTTATCTAAATTAACCAATGAGACCTCAAAACTTATCAGGGAAGCGCCTTATCAGAATAAATCTAGAAAACAAATTTCAAGCATATTGGATATTTCTATCCTTAGTTATTAAGTTACGTACATACGTACGTATATACAGAATCGGCTAAAATGTGAACCCATGTGTTGTATTACCCGTCCTCATCTCTT
The DNA here is from genome assembly GCA_964019185.1 of Maratus speculifer. Lineage (NCBI taxonomy): Eukaryota > Metazoa > Arthropoda > Arachnida > Araneae > Salticidae > Maratus > Maratus speculifer. The sequence continues at coordinate 206,158,843 of OZ025295.1, forward strand.
TTTTTAAATCCACACTTTAAGATTTAGACATATGTAATTATATACACTCTCAAAAAAACTTCCGTCAATTCACAGAAAAAATACTGGCAGCAGTGCTGCCAGCAAATTTCTGTGAAAAGACGGATATCCGTCTTTTTTTTTTCCCCGTCACTGGAAGAAAATTTTCTGTTTTTTGAAGGAGCATCCGTCATGTTTTTCTTCGTTAAAAGAGAGAAAGTTTTCGTCTTTTGAAGGAAGTCCGTTATTTTTTTTCTTCCGTTTTAGGGAAGAAAATTTTCTGTTTTTTGAAGAAACGTCCGTCACGTTTTTCTCCGTTTTAGGGAAGAAAATTTTCTGTTTTTTGAAGGAATGTCCGTCATGTTTTTCTTCGTTACAAGAGAAAATGTATGTTTCTTGAAGGAAGTCCGTTATTTTTTTTCCGTTTTAGGGGGGGGTTGGATCTTCTGTTTTTTGTGCAATGCCAGCTATGTTTTCGGTGAAAAAGTTGTTCCTTTTTATTTCATTAAAGATGTTCTTTATAACCTAAAGGAGTTACACTTTAACACATGAAATTGGCAGGTATCATTCAAAAAATGTGTAAAGTTTTGATAAAATTCAGATCATTCATAAAATGCCGTCATCTTTGGTGTTTCAAATTTAATACCAAATAAAGTCGAAATGGAAGACCTGCTTTATCTCAGTTTTCCATTTTATTGCAATTTAATTACCTATCGAATTATTAAATATTTAGATAACTTGATCATGCTTCCCCCCCCCCTTTTCTGGACTGGTTTTGCTTTTGTCGGGAAAAGCGATTCAAAATGCCAATTTTGATGGCTTGTCCCGAAAGATCTATTTTGTTTACAAAAAACAGAAAACTGAGTGAGTTTCGGTTGTTTCTGAATAACATTTGTTTTCATGCATTTCTGAAAAAAAAAATAACGTATGTCACAAAGTTGCCCATCTTGATGTGTCATTAAAGTAACGTCAAAAAAGCATTACTGTATTTTCTATTGCAAATATCATAAATATATTTCGTAGATGAGTAGATATGGAGCAAAATATTGAATATAATTAATAATTTATTCCAAGTAAGGAATGGGAATGATTTGTTCATTTCGAATCTGTTTACTTATACTAGTATCCATTCACGAAATTGCCAATCATTGAATAAAAATTCACTTACCTTTCAATGCCTTAAATTATATTAATGAAAATTGAAAAACAAATTTCTCCTGAGAAGTTATTCTATTTTAAAGCATATGAAAGTTTAAGAAATTTTATTCGAAATCAAAAAACATCCATAAACCTTTTATTTATTTATTTATTTATTTATTTATTTTGTGGGGGGGGGGATATATTACAAGAAGCTCATTTCCTAGAAAATAAAAAGGATTTTTTTCAGAAATTTCCTTTTCTCCATGTCTAAACAATAACAAAAAGATTGAAATATAAAGAAACTACATGCAGATTTGCTTATTACATTACGATCACTTATTTAAAAAATATTAGAAAGTCTCGATCTGCTTTATTCAACTATATCATAACATGTTACTTTGCATTTAATTTTTTTTAATTTTTTATGATATAGAACTAGATTTTTAAAAATATTTCTATTTCAAAATTGTGAAAAGAAAAATGAAATCGAAGCTAACGTATATTGTAATAAAGATTCTAAGTTTCACCCCCCCCCCCCCCTTCTCACACTCAAGCTGTGAATTCTTAAATTCTAGATCGATTTTAATACCAAATTTTAAATTATACAAAATATTGCACATTTCAGATATTCAACTTTACTTTCAAGATATGCATGACACTTCTTTCTGAATAATCAGCAATAATTTTAAGAGTAGTATTAATAATTTATATTTTGTGGTATATATATATATATCCATCCAGCTGTACATCCATACATTTTTAAACATTCAGCTCTTTTATAAAACACATTTAGCTAAATATATATCTCAGCTTTTGTCAATTATTGGTCTTATCACACATCAGGATTCATGATTTTTTTAAAAACTCCCACAGTATTGTTTCATAATTTTTCTCTTGATTTATAAAATAAACATTATGCACAAAAATATGCATGTCAAAGTATTACCAATATATTATTAATAATATTACACAATTTATGTAAATGATTAAAAGACAACATTTAGGTTAGGGTAAAAATTTTTATTATACAAAATACATGGTAAACTACAAATCAAATGTAAATTATTATAAGACAATAAAAGGACAAGGAAATGTTTTAGTTAAAATAAAAATAACTACAGTAACTACTTACATGGGTGCCATGCCTATGATGGCACCTATGTGGAAAATGTTTAATAAAAATAAAAGTTTTAGTTTCTCCGATCTGTACTGTAATCAGAGATTAGTGTACTGACTCTGCGTCATATGCAAATTTCCTCCTTGCGCCCCGATCGAGTTTTTTCTATGGGGGGAGGATTCCCAGAACGGTTTTTTGTGCGTGCATAACATGTCCGTTTCTTGTGATACACGTACGGTTCCAACGCTCTTTAGGATTTTCGCATGCCCTGAGCATTTTGCGATGAAAAAAAAAATGGGTGTTGCCATTGGAAATATTCGAGTTTCTGTAACTATAACCGTAACCGTGAGGGCCATTTTGTTGTCGTTCACAGAATCTCGAGCTCATACCTCTGAATAGCTATATCTGAAATTTCATTTCGATCGGTTGAGCGGACTGGCCGCTAGAGCTCCGTATATCGGCAAAGTTTTTTTATGGCCACCCTGTATAATTACAATCTAATTGTTATAGCTCAAAAAGAAAAAAAACATTAGGCAGTTTCATTCGGTTAATCCAACACTTCATACAACAAATAAATGTAGCAAAAAAAGCAAATAAAAATTGAGTTCAAACAACACACTTAAAAACTTATAGGACCAACTATTAGGTTTAACACCCTCATTGCACTGTGTACCACATATGGCACATACCTAAAAACATAATTCTCAATGTGTGCCATAAATTTGGCCAGTATGATTACTGTAATTGATCAAGAATAGTCAGTATGATTACTGTAATTGATCAAGATAAGTGATAAGTATCCCATGAGAAAAAATCTCAGATATTTAGGAAAACAAAGTTTTATTATCGATCAAGAAAGACTGATCTTTAAAGGCTTCAGGATACAGTAAACAAAAAACTAATAAAGAATACTGCCCAGTTAAACTGATGGCATTGAGCTCACAGGCTACAAATACTAATTGTACATTAAAGCCTTATATTTTCAAGGGTTAATTCCGTTCGAAAAAAAAATTAAGAAGGGGAAACAGCTCTCCCCTTTCCTCTTTTTTTATACTTAATCATTGAACCTCCTATACTATCAAAGACATGCTTTATCATATAAAAAATCTATATCCAAAATTCAGAGCAAATTAGATAATTCTTAATAAAAACCCATTTAGCATTTATATAATTTAAAAGGAGTTATCCCCTTCTTTTATACTTAACCATTAAACTTCCAAAACGATTCAGAGATTTGAACGAAATCTGAAAATTCTGCTTGAAAAACCTATTTATATAAATTAAGAGGGGGGGAGGCATTAGAACCCCTGTTGCCCCTATTTATACTTATTCAATGAACACCTAATAGCAGTCACGGAATCGCCTCATCAGAATGATCCTAATCTAAATTTTGAACGAAAACTTAATTCTGCATGAAAATCCCATTTATATCAACTAACGGGGGGGGGGGGGCATTAGAACCCCTGTTCCCCCTATTTATACTTATTCAATGAACACCTAATAACAGCCACGGAATCGCCTCATCAGAATGATCCTAATCTAAATTTTGAACGAAAACTTAATTCTGCATGAAAATCCCATTTATATCAACTAACGGGGGGGGGGATTAGAACCCCTGTTCCCCCTATTTATACTTATTCAATGAACACCTAATAACAGTCACGGAATCGCCTCATCAGAATGATCCTAATCTAAATTTTGAAAACTTAATTCTGCATGAAAATCCCATTTATATCAACTAACGGGGGGCATGAGCCCCCCGTTCCCCCTCTTATACATATCGAATGAACTCCAAAAACTAATCAGGGAAGCGCCTTATCAGGATATACCTATATACAAAATTTCAAGTGGATCCGATATTTTTATCATGAGTTATCGCGTTACGCACATACGCACATACATACAGAACGGACGGGCACATAAGCTCTCAGGCTATGATAGCCTGTGAGCTAAAAAGCAAATAGAAATTTGTTCCATTAGTGTTATATCATTTAAATAGTTTCTTGATATTGAATATAATCTTTTTTTATATCAAAAATCCTTTCTTTCACTAGGGGGGCTCCGCCCCCCTGCTCGTTATGCTCGCCAACCTCCCACGTAATCGCTTCGCGATTCCAAGTTGTAGGCTACCCCTGCTTGCTGCGCTCGACAATACCCCATGGAATCGCTTCGCGATACCTTATTTTCCATACACTCAATTTTGGAATTCCTCTCATAAACGTGCACTTATTAAAATACCGAGCATTAAATATCCATAAAAACCAGGAAAATCTACCAAAATAGCAGCATAAGAAAATAAAAGGAAGCGTACTCATTTCCAAGTCCACTTGAGACGGAGCCCTTTCCTGATTGGTCTATTCAACTCATGGAAGGTGTGCTCCAACCGCACGCGTTATTTCCAAAAACCTTACACATCAGCATCATTCCAGGAGTCATTCCTAGAGATTTGTTTAAGGCTAGTTTTTTTTTTTTTTTTTTACTATAGAAGGATTTCTGTGTAATTTATTTGCAATATGATTATTACATTTGTTGATAAATTCCTAATATTAAGATGAAAACAAAGAAATGACCTATGATGTGTACAATTCTATAATTCACAAAATCCTTGATCCCAACATGTGATTAGAGGAGTGTACTGTAACTATTATAAATAACAGTAAATTACCTGCCACAGAATAAACAATAAAAACATTTTTGTATGTATGTTTTTTTTTTTTACTAAAAACATACATTTCAACTATATGCAGATCTGCAAACTGCTATGAAAATAAACCGTAATTCTTATATTGAGTTATTATAAACTGCAATGCTATGATGAATGTCTTGAACTATGATTTTTTTTGCAAAACTCACAAACACATTTTTTACATTTACAATTTTTGGTCTATGAAAAATTTTACAGGAGTGATTTTGATGTGAAATTTCCAAAATTTTAAAGCATTCTGTTCCGGAAATTTTAAAATAACGACAGTTATTTTAAAAATTTGGACATAAAACAGGATTGTACAATAAAGTTCTTAACATAAAATCCTCAATGTTTCTTAACCACCAATAAATCGTTTTTTCGTAAGTATTTATAACAAGAATTTTCTTCTTTAAAAATTTTGTTGCCATCTTGTCAAAAATCTCAGAAAACACACAAATCTTCCCTTAGTATCTGAGTAAAATCGCGAATTTCATACGAGTTTGTAAAGCAAAATATTGAGCATTTTAATCATAAAAGAAAAAATTAACTGGATCTGGTGAATTAAGGAATTTTTAATGGATTCTGCATTCCTTAGAATGAAATATATTTATGCATCTTGTAAATAACTATTCAACTACTTTATTCAGAACGCATTTGTGTGCTGTATAAAAGTTAAAATGGCTTTTGAAGAGGCGTTAGCTCTGTAGGATAAATATCTCAGTTTTTAAGAAAAACTTTTGTTAATGATCATGAAATCCTGATTCTTAAAAAGTCTCAAGTTAAATTAGAGCAAAAAGTAAAAAATGTAAAGCAAATCACTATCTCTGCAATGTCTGATAGATTTAAAAAATAAGTACAAATCAATTCTATTAATTTTGTGATACATTATTTAAATATATTTTTAATATATATAGTTTTTTTATATTACTTAAAATAAAGCATTTCTTTCATTCCTGTGTTATTTATTTACAGTGTCATAACAATATCTAATGATAAATCCCACATTAAGACTGTAAACAAAGAAATATGACCTATAATCCTCAAATCCCTTGTCCTGAACTGTGAGAATTAAATATATTGTATACCAAATTTTGCCAAAAGGTCATCTAAATGAGTAGTGAATTTTGTTGATTGGTGGCCATAAGATGTTGCACTAAACTATCATGAATTTTGGTAAATGGCCGCGTAAAAAATAAACCTCATCTGATCGCAGAAGAAAATAAATTTCATCAAAAAGATGGTGGTAAATGCGTTAAATTTGTAAACTATCATAGAAAATGCAGATATCATCAAAAGATCGAAAAAGGAAAACAATTTCGTGTGAATTTCATCAAAAGTTCACAGTAAACAATGCTGTTTTAAAAAAAGAATCGTGGTAGAGAAAAAAAAAGATTTAACTTACATTACAACTTAGTACTTTTTCCGATTTACTACAAATGATTGGTTTAGGAAAGTAACATTTATTTTAAATTTAAATTGTTGTGAAATGATTGCAAAAAGAAAATAAATGTTTAAAAATTTACTGCCTTTGCTAAAAAGTTTGAACCTGGCCTACTTTTACAAATATTAAAGAAAAAAAAAACTGAAACAAGAATAAATTCTAAAAATCTTTTACAATTTTTCACAATTTTGAAAAAATTTAATGTAGTGAGTTAAAAAAACTGGTACTTCTAGGTTATCCTGTCGACCAAAAAATTATGGCCAAACTATAAGATTAAATGTCAAATAATGGATGATCGTGAATGTCACATTCAATGACATTAAATGCGATTCACGTGATTAAAATAAAGTCATTTTTATTTCGACTTTTTATTAATATTTTTATTAATACTCTACTAATTATTTGTTTTTTCGTTATTTAAAATAAAAATTATGTCAACATGTATAATTTGGCTATTAGTTTGACGTTTTGTATAATTTGGCGAAATTGGTCGACGGGATAACCTAGAAGTACCAAAAAACTTCATTCTTTTAACGAATTTCAAAAAATGGACATAATAAACCAACCAACCAAACTCCAGATTAATTTCAATTTTATGCTTTATGGTTTTTTTATTTTTAAAGATTGGCAGTTCTGCTATATGCTGATTACTTGAAATTTGATATTTTAACATTCAGGTAAGCTGAAAACATTTTGAAAGGACATGAGCTTATTGCTCAAACTCAACTTTTCTATTCGCAGGATTTTTATTATCCAGGCATTTGGATCCACTCTCGGGATTTATTTCTGCAAAGAGACTGAAAAAAAAAATTATCACAATGTAATAAAGAGAAAACAGTAAAAATATGGAATATATTTAAGAATATGCAATTTATATGAACAATTTTTACACATAGATATTGTTTTATAAGATCTTTTCATTATTTTCCTATCATATGTACATTGATTTGAGCCAACAGATTTCTATTCTTTCCTTATGAGATCTAATCAAGAATCGCATGCAGGTGAGGTGAAATGAGGAGTGTCAGCATTAATAAAAGTTTTACCAATGAGTTATTGCACTTTAACATAATATAATTAAATCCCCCCCCCCCCTCATATCATAAATTAAGGGTGACTACAGGAATTGAGAAACAAAATTACCTGATTACACTTGAATCGATTTTTTTTCGCTTAAATGAATGGATGAGGTTGCCTTTGAGGTTGCTTTTTTAGGTGCGTTCGTAATTATGTAAATACGTACCATCTATTGTTGTCGTTCAGTCCGTCCGTCCGTCTGCCTGTCTGTCCGTCCATCCGCATATAACAATGCAAAAACTACCCAACTGAATCGTATGAAATTTAAAATACATAATTATTACATAATTTTGTCGAGTCATTTCAAATTTTATGAAAATCGGATGCATAGGTCAATTACAGGGACAATCAAAAAGATTCCGTTACATTACGGTCAATGGCAAAAAAGTTTCAAATGCATTTTAATCGTTTGAAATTTTAAATACATAATTATTACATAATTTTGCCGAGTTATTTCAAATTTTATCAAAATCAGATGCATAGTTCAATTACAGGGACAATCAAAAATATTCTGTTACATTACGGTTAATTGGGAAAAATGTTTCAAATGCATTTTAATAGTGTTACACACATTCGAGCGTAATAAAATTGATATGCATCTATAAAGTATATATTATAACATACATTTTGCATAATCTGTGATGCAAAGAATATTTTTTATTGATTTACAAGGCCACACAAAAGCATTCCATTGCATAATGGTGTAGGGAGAACATTGTTTGGCGCGCATTTTAATTGTAATTATTTACAGTTTTATAAGATTGATATATGAGAGTGATATTTTTAAAACTTCGTTATCGTACGAACGCACCTCATTTGCTACGCTTCACGTGCACTTTCCAACTTATTAATACTGGAATGGACTTTAGTCGTTTGTTTGTTTTTTATTATTTTGCATTTATCATATTTTTTCTTGGAAAAAATGTATAGCTTTCGTTTAAATAAATATATTAAATATATAAAATTATAAATATATATGTTACAGGCCAAACCCGATTTTAGGCCAAACTAGATTGGCCTAGGCCAAACTAGTTTATCCTAACGCTCATCGGATAGACTAGTTTTTCCTAGGCCAAACTAGTCTGTACTAACGCCCATCGGATAAACTAGTTTTTCCTAGGCCAAAGCGGTCTATCCTAAGGCCAATCGGATAAACTAGTTTTTCCTAGGCCAAACTAGTCTATCCTAAGGCCCATAGGACAATCTAGTTTTTCCTAGGCCAAACTAGTTTGGCCTAACTCTTATAGGATAAACTAGTTTAGCCTGCTGTTTATTGGTCTGAACTAGTTTCTCCTAGGCCAATTCAATTTGGCGTGATTTTATTGAATTCAATGACCGCCACAGTGCCAACATTCTAGTTTGTCCTAGGCTGATCTAGTTTATCCTAGGCCAATATAATTTTACGTGTTTTTAGCTCGCAGGCGTCAAAGCCTGAGATATAATGGGCTTGCAGGTTCTGTATGTATGAATGTATGTATGCATGTACGAATGTACGTACGTATGTACGTGAGTATGTACGTAACGCGATAACTCCTGATGGAAATATCCAATTTGCTTCAAATTTTGGATGTACGTTCATTGATATAAGGTACTTTTCTGATTAATTTTGGGAATTCATTGGATAAGAATAAAGGGGAGCGAACGGGAGGCTAGTCCCCCACCGTTAATTTAGAGAAATAGATTTTTGATGCAGAATTATCAGTTTTCATTTAAAATTTTAGATATAGGATCATTCTGACAAGGCGCCTAAATGATTAGTTGTGGATGTTTATTGTTTAAGTGTAAAAAGGGGGCAATGTTGGTTACCCCCCCCCCCCACCCCATAATTTAGATAAATGGTTTTTGACGCAGAATTTACGGATATGCTTCACATTTGTATATAGGTTCTTTGTGATAAGGCGATTCCCTGAATAGTTTTGGGGGTTTAATGGTTAAGTATGAAAGGAAAAATGAACGATTACCCTCTTGCATAGAAAAAACTAGTTCATCCTATGGGCATTTAGATACACAAGTTTGGTGTAGAAAAAACTAATTTATCCAATTGGCATAAGAATAAAATAGTTTGGCCGAGGCTAATCTAATTTAGCTCGAAAACGGGTTTGGCCAGTAAAAAACATATTTCACTAGAAAGAAGTATAAATGTGTGTCAAGAGTCATTGCTTATAACACCAATACAGAAATTTAACATGTTCACCTTAGAGACATGATGCATTGGACATGGTGTTTGCTTATTCAAGAAAATTATTATTATTTACTTTAATGTTATTTACTTTTGTACAGGCAGAGCTCTGTCTGTACAAAAATCAGTGAAAAAAGACTCAGTCCGGCTCGATCTGGCCCTACTCAATTTCTGCAAAAAAATTCAGGTTTTACTTCACATACAATTAAGATTCCTTTTAAAAATACTGCTTATATACTTATTGGATAAATTTACAATGTATTTTTAAATTATGTTGTGTTCACAGAATGGAAAATACACAATGTATTAATGATTATCTAGATTCTTAGAGTTTCAATATTCAAATACGGGTTCATTAAATAATCAATGTAGTTTAGAACAAAAGAAAAAATATGAGAGTTATAAATATCATAACTTTTGAATCCGTTCAGTAAAAAGTAGATTTATGACTATATTTCTCTGTCATTCCTTAAGGTTTTTCTCAAATCCTAAAGAGCTACATCCTAACACATTTATGAACTACTTCCTTTTCGGAAATGCATAAGGTTAACAGATTCAGATAATATATAATCGAATGGCGTAAACCATTTTTTCATAAAAGCGATGTATCTTTGAGAAAATAATAAAGCTACGTTTTGAATCGAATTTCCGGTTACGACTTCACGAAAAAAAAAAAAAAAAAAATGACGCCGTGACAAGAATAGCTTATATGTCGACAGGTAATTAATTTCTCAAAAATGGAAAATGCTGCTCGATTGCAAATTTTGTTCAACTTCATTCTGGCTCGAATATGCAATAATAATAATAATAATAATAATAATAATAATAATAATAATAATAATAATAAATGCAAGTCAGATCTCAGTTGGCACGAGTGTGCAGACACCATGTCCAATGCATCATGTGTCTAGGGTGAACATGTTAAATTTCTGTATAGGTGTTATAAGCTATAACCCTTGACACACATTTATACTTTTTCTAGTGAAAGATATGTTTTTTACTGTCCAGACCCGTTTTCGAGCTAAATTAGACTAGCCTCGGCCAAACTATTTTATCCTTATGCCAATTAGATAAACTAGTTTTTTCTACACCAAACTTGTTTATCTAAATGCCCATAGGATAAACTAGTTTTTTCTATGTAAGAGATGTAACTTTTCCCTTCATACTTAACCATTAATCCCCAAAACTATTCAGGGAATCGCCTTATCTGAAAGAACCTATATACAAATGTGAAGCAAATTCGTAAATTCTGCGTCAAAAACCATTTATCTAAATTATGGGGAGGGGTTAACCTACATTGCCCTTTTTTTACATTTAAACAATAAACATCCACAACTAGTCATGGAGGCACCTTGTCAGAATGATCCTATATCTAAAATTTTAAATGAAAACTGATAATTCTGCATCAAAAATCCATTTCTCTAAATTAACGGTGGGGGACTAGCCTCCCGTTCGCTACCCTTTATTCTTATCCAATGAATTCCCAAAATTAATCAGAAAAGTACCTTATATCAATGAACGTACATCCAAAATTTGAAGCAAATCGGATATTTCTATCACGAGTTATCGCGTTACGTACATATGCAGTTACATTCGTACATACATATGTACATTCATACATACAGAACCTGCGAGCTCATTATTTCTCAGGCTTTGACGCCTGCGAGCTAAAAACACGTACAATTAAATTGACCTAGGATAAACTAGATCAGCCTAGGACAAACTAGTTCAGACCAATAAACAGCAGGCTAAACTAGTTTATCCTATAAAAGTTAGGCCAAACTAGTTTGGCCTAGGAAAAACTAGATTGTCCTATGGGTCTTAGGATAGACTAGTTTGGCCTAGGAAAAACTAGTTTATCCGATTGGCCTTAGGATAGACCGCTTTGGCCTAGGAAAAACTAGTTTATCCGATGGGCGTTAGGATAGACCGGTTTGGCCTAGGAAAAACTAGTCTATCCGATGGGCGTTAGGATAAACTAGTTTGGCCTAGGCCAATCTAGTTTGGCCTAAAATCGGGTTTGGCCTGTAACATATATATATAAGTGTATATAATACATGTATAGGTTTATTTATTTACAGGTATATATATTATGTATTTATATATGTATACTGCTATATATAATTACATATACATTGAAATACATCTAAAATGTATATAAATGAAAATATTTATATAAACATCGTGAATATTTTAACATGTGGCATATGTAACGTTTATTAAATAAATATATCTTTATAAATCATCCAAAAATCATGTTTTTTAACCTTTTTGAGAAATCTGGTAAATTGCTAAAATGGCTTTTAGTTGCCAATTTCAATTTTTTCGCCAGTCGTAACAACAGAGCATGATAAGGAACGTTTCCCCAAATATAATATAGGCACCGAGATACCTAATTGCCATTATTTTGCCTGACATGGTGACCTGGCTATTGTTGTTTATTTATTGAAAAATTTTCTTTTTTCTTTTTTAAAATGACATAAATAGTTTTGTTCTATATAGTTATAATATAATATATTGTTTATTTATAATATCCTCTTTCAAATAATAAAAAATAATTTAAAATTGTATGTGTGTAACTGATATTCAAAAATTAAGTTATCTCCAAATTGTTACAAAAAAACATCGCACCAAAACCGATATGACATTTGTGCCACATATTTTATTTAAACATCAAACGTTGTTGTTTCTAATTTACATTCTAATAAACATATATTCTACGATAACTTCAAGTGAAATTAAGTTGACAACTAAGTACCAGACTTCATAAAGAAAACAAATGCAGAAGATTCATTCGCATGAACGGTAAAAAATATTAAACCACAAAAATAATAATTCGCAAAGCATTCCAACAATGAATGGACATGGACACTAATTCCTATGACGTCATAGCATGAAAATTTCATCAAAATCAGTTAAGCCGTTTCGGAGAAATTTTTATGGCGTAGGCCACCCTTATCATTTAGGGGTATTGAAAATAGATAACAACCTATTCTCAGACCTACTGAGTATACATATAAAATTTGATCAAAATAAGTTAAGTCGTTAATTTAAAATAAATAATTTCACGCAAAAAGGCTGCTAAACTTTCTTTTATTTAAAACAATTTTTTATAACGTACATTTTAAACATATTACTAGTTGGTAAATAAAGAAATTTCCTATATATTAATACTTTCACAGCAAAATAAAAAAATAATTTAGAGATTACATGTTAAATTTAATACAGACATAACTTAAATAAATAGTTTGGCGCAAAGAGACTGAGAAACTTCCTTTTAATTGAGACAATTTAATATAACATACATTTTAAACAACGAAATTTCTTATATTTGCATGATTAAAAATATCTTTTTCATAGTTAATAATGCGTCCAGTAAGCTAACAAACATATAATAACTAATTTTTTCTGAAAATATTTTTTGTTTGAGTTCGGGCAAACACCATGGTCACACGTTATAAAATATTTTTGTAACAAAAATTATAATTACTCGTATTTATCATTATAAGTTTAATTCGGAATTTCTAGTTTTCTTAAGAAAATAACAAGCATAAGCTACATTTGATATTAAATTACATCGCAGTTATACAATTTAATGCATAGCATAAAAAATGCTTAACTATACCAGCTAAAAAGTAATTAAAGCTGTATAAAAAATGAAGTTGATTATAACTGTTATACTAAAGGCGTACCTTTCATTTAATTCGACCATGTCACCATTGTTCTTAAAATGACATTGCACTAGTGCACTATTAAAAACATGATCTAATTAAAAAAAAAAAAAAAAAAAACATACAAACTTGATTTAGTTTTCCATTCCATTGATTTAGTTTTTTATGTTCTACAAAGAATAATAATAATATTGCTCACCTTATGTTTGCTGCTTTTTCACCTGCCATTCGAAAGTTTGGAACGCGCTTGTCATCTGCAAACTTACGATTCGTAATCAAAACAGAAAATTAATTTGAAAAAGACAAATGCGCATGCGTGCGGGGAATAAACGAAATTTATTCGTCTTCTACAGACTTGCTGGAACGATTCACAGAAAAATAACGTCTCCAAGGAGTACAGAAATTATTTGTTCGAGAATGAAGCAAAATGTAGTGTATAAAGACGAATATTTCTGACAGTGTATGTTACATCCCAATTCGCTTAAATCCAGGTACTTTTCCCCATTTACACACTTGTCTGAGTTTATTAACCGATAATAACTCACAACCGATAATAACTCAAAGTGGGTGATTTTAGAAACTTACACACTTATCTGTGTACACATAATTATGTGTAAACTAGCAGTCTTCGCCCGCTACGCTGGTCCTTTTTTTTTTTTTTTTTTTTTTTTTTTTAAGAAATTTTGAATCAAACAAAATTTTTATATCATAGTAATTTTTAGAATTATATCGTACTTTAGACTGTTTGTCATCGGTGAAAAATGAGTCATCTAAATGGAAAGTTCAATGTTAGTCACCAATGAATGACATAGTGCTCAATATGTTAACAATTTTAATCACATAAAAATTCATTCGGCGGAACTTTTAAAATAAAGCCAAACTTTTGTAATTGGGTTCCTCTGATAAAAAACATTTCCTAAGTATTCCATTAAACAACGCAGGATGCTATATTTCATTTGTTACGAAATTTCTGAAAATTTTTTCAACTAACAATGTAAAATCCATTAAAATCTATCTGGTAGAACTTAAGTTATAAGCGGCCGCAATGAAATTTCACTTTGCGATTTATATATATTGATATAATTAAATATAGCTTACATAATCATGTTAACCTGATTATAGAACTCTCTTTCAAAATTATAGGTTCAATAGATTTTTTTGTGCTGTGATTAATACGAAATCCAGACTTTCTTTTATATATATATAGATAAGGATTGAAAAATTCAGGTTTTTGCGCCGAAGACACCGCCAAATCAGGAAAATGTGAAGTATCTCGCGAACTACTGAGTTTAAAAAATTTGCTTGGAACCATTCGATTCAGCATGAAAAAATACACTAAAATATGTTATCAGTGTAAAAACAACTACGAAAGCCGATTTTTAAGGAATTTTTTAAAAGTTCGTTCCTTTTTTTAACCCCCTTAGGGGTGGAATTTTCGAAATTCCCTTCTTAGCGGCACTCGGTGTTATCAGAAGTATTTTTACCCCAATTTTCAAATTTTAGGTTCGACAGATTTTTTTGTGCTGTGATTAATACGAAATCCAGACTTTCTTTTATATATATAGATAAGGATTGAAAATTTCAGGTTTTTGCGCCTAAGACACCGACAAATCAGGAAAATGTGAAGTATCTCGCGAACTACTGAGTTTAAAAGAATTTGCTTGGAACCATTCGATTCAGCATGAAAAAATGCACTGAAATATGTTATCAGTGTAAAAATAACTACAAAAGCCGATTTTTAAGGAATTTTTTAAAAGTTCGTTCCTATTTTTAACCCCCTTAGGGGTGGAATTTTCGAAATTCCCTTCTTAGCGGCACTCGGTGTTATAAGAAGTATTTTTACCCCAATTTTCAAGATTTTAGGTTCGGCAGATTTTTTTGTGCTGTGATTAATACGAAATCGAGACTTTCTTTTATATATATAGACTAGCAGCCTTCGCCCGCTACGCTGGTCAGTTTTTTTTAAGAAACTTTAAATCAAACGAAATTTTTATATCATAGTAATTTTTAGTTTTATATTGTATTTTAGTCTATATGTCATCGGAGAAAAGGCAGTCATCTAAACAGAAAGTTCAAAGTTAGTCACCAACGAATGACGTAGCGCTCAACATGTTAAAAGTTTTAATCACATAAAAATTCATTCAGTGGAACCTTTAAAATAAAGCCAACCTTTTGTAATTGGGTTCATCTGATTTAAAATATCTCCATAAGTATTCATTTAAACAACGTAGAATGCTATATTACAATTGTTACAAAATTTCTGAAAAATTATCCAACTAACAATGTAAGTTCTATTAAAATCTATCTAGTAGAACTTAATTTATAAGAGGCCGGAATGAAATTTTACTTTGCGTTTTATATATATTGAGAATTAAATATAGCCTAATCATGTTAACCTGATTATAGAACTCACTTCCAAAGTGCAGATTCAATAGATTTTTTTTGTACGATTATTAATAAAAAAAACCCAGACTTTCTTTTATATATAAAGATTGAAAATTTCAGCTTTTTGCGCCGAAGACATCGCCAAATTAGAAAAATGTGAAGTATCTCACAAACTACTGGATTTAAAAGAATTTGCTTGGTACCATTCGATTCAGCATGGCAAAATACACTAAAATATGGTACCAATTGAATCGTCTACAAAATGGTATCAATTGAATTGACTACAAAATCTGATCTATCTAGAAGGATTGAAAATTTCAGGTTTTTGCACGGAAGACATCGCCAAATTAGGAAAATGTGAAGTATCTCACGAAATAATGGATTTATAAGAATTTGCTTGGTACCATTCGATTCAGCATGGAAAAATACATTAAAATATGTTATCAGTTGAAAAATAACTACATAAGCCGATTTTTAAGGAATTTTTTTAAAGTTCGTTCTTTTTTTACCCCCCTTAGGGGTGGAATTTTCGAAAATCCCTTCTTAGCGGCGCTCGGTGCTATAAGAAGTATTTTTTCCCCAATTTTCAAGATTATGGGCCCGGTAGATTTTTTTGTGCTGTGATTAATACGAAATCCAGACTTTCTTTTATATATATAGATTATAATAACGCATCTATTTGTGCAAAATTTTTCTACATTTACACATTTCTATGAGTTTTTCCAGTGATAAGATAAAACACACTTAGTTTCATCAGCTAAACACACATGCAAACAGGTAAATTTTTGCAAAAAATTGTGTAAATTTCACGACAAATGTGTAATTTTTTGAAAATTACACACATATACAGTGGAACCTGCTAAAGTGACCACCTTGGTGAAGTGGCCACCTGGCTAAAGTGACCGCTTTTGGAAAATTTTATTTGCGTTCATAATAAAATAATATGAGAATTGTCCCGTAATGTGACCACCCTAATATGTCTAACCTGAGTAAAGTGACCAGTTAGCCTGCTTTTGTCAATGTTATTTGAACCTGTAAAATGTGACCATCCATTTTTCTGCCTGCTGAAAATTTTGAAATTAAATGTCTAAAGTGGTCTTTTTCTGAAATTTTATTTTGATCCATTAAAAAAGTACAGAAATTTATCTCTTATAGTGACTATTTGCTTAATGTATAAAGAGACCGATTTGTCGCTTATTGCAATGATATTTGCACTTGTCTAAGGTGATTTTTACTGGAAAGTTTATTTCGCCAGTCATAAAAACATTAATTACCTTTATGCAATTACGATGAAAATTAAAATGCGTATAAATTACAGAGTACCTTGACAGTATGAGTTATTTAAATCAATTACTACGGAATTTCAACTGTATTCATAAGAAAGTTAGTATTTTTAAGTAAATTATCCTTTATTCCGCATATTTTAAATTAATGAATCAGTTATTAAAGTTAATTAATCAGTTCATTAGTTAATAAAGTGCATTTTCCCTAATATATATTTTATTTTTTGAGATGACAATATTTTAATTGCCTTTTTCAAAGATACTCCATAAAGTGACCACCTCTATATAGTGACCATTTTAGCCTGTCCCAAAGGTGGTCACTTTAGACAGGTTCCCTCCCCCCCCCCCCACGCACACACAAAGAAAAAAAAACCCTGAAAGCATATAGACCTATAAATTGTAATAAAAGTATTTGCCCTTGCTCAACAACAGAGTAATTTCTGATTCGTTGTTAAATGAAAAAGTATGACACTTGTAGCTATGGTTATTTAAGATATTTTTACCCGAGCATTCATTTTAGTTTTCTGACTAATGAATAATAATATTAATTGTAAGTTATTGTTCCTTTATGGTGGCACTTTTTTCTTTTTCTTTTTTTTTTTTTTTTTTTTTTTTTTTTTTTTCTCCCTCGTTGTCATGTCTAGATATTAAAACAACAATCTTGACATCATCCTTTTCGGAACTAACTGGATGTGCTACAATCTCGAAACTTTCTTCTGTCCAATGCATACATTTTAATATTCCAAAAATTAATTACGTAAGGTTAATACTTTAATGTTATTAATTCAATACTATATACAAATATCGATTTTCATCTTAAATTTCTGCTTCAGTCAAATAATCGGAGGAAAAACGAATTAATGTGGAGCATGATATTTACTAAAATAGGTTTCCCTTATTCTGCTGTTTGCAAATAGACGGCTTAACAGGACGCGAGCTCCCGTCTTTGCACGCCGATGAACAATAGAACGGCGAAGAAACGAGAAAATGATACAAACATGTACGAAAAATCATGCGTTAAGCATAGATTATGAAGCACTTTCCAACTCTTCATGAAATCTCTAACAAAAGTTCGTTATTGAGGTAAATAATTGTATTTAGCCAAATATGTATTCGGATACTTTTGAACAGCCCTGTATTTGATCTGTCAGTTGATATACATACAATATAATGGGAAAATTCAGTTTAGCAAGAAAATGCCTAGTAGCTAGAAATTTCTTTTCCAGCAATTTATACTAATAGATAGAAACATACTTGAATACTTTTGTTCAGCCCTGTAGTTTACTTTGTACCTTTATTACACGTCAATATTAAGCTAAAATTTATTTTAAAATAAACACTATTAAAACAACTGAAATCACATTCTCATAAATTATCATTCATAGGCGTCCATGTAACCAATTCTTTACGTAGCCCTATATATCATTATCTATATTCTGTAAACATTTCTTAGTAAATTGAATGCAGTTAGCGTAAAAATGCATAGCTTATTTAAGAACCATTTTTAAATAATTTACGCTCATACTCAGTAAGATTGGCGAGTTTTTTTTGGGTAGCCTTGTATATCAACTATAGCATTTATACACACCATATAATGTGCATAGGTTCAGAGGCGCCAACTTATATGGGCCAATGGGGAGTGAGCCCACCCAATAATTTGATATATCCAACCACGCATTATTAATTGAGGCCACCCAATATTTTTGCATTTGTTCAAAATGTTTTGAGCCCCGGCAATGTTTTTCAAAAGTTGGCACCACTGCATAGGTTTAGTAAAATTTAAACGCGCATATCATAATTAAAATGCATTTCGTCCATTCATGAGACATCATCGGAAACATATACAGTACTTCGGAAAGAATATACTATTTGAAATCTTTTGTGTGTCCCTGTAAATGCTATGTATTTCATATTATGCAAGATAGTATCGTATAATTTACATTAAGCCTCAGTGACATATTTCAATTTTATTATACATGAAACAGTTTAATATATTTAAAATGTGTCGCACACAATTCCCGCCTTTACCATTATCTATGGAATTATTTTGTGTGACCCTGTAAATGAATAATAGCTATAATTTCACCGCATATTTAATAGAATGCATATTTTAGTGCACCTCGTGAATGCATATAAATTTTAATACGTTTGACAGGATATAACATCTTTAAAATTCCTCTGAAACGATTTTTCCCCATAGGTCATAATGTAATGGAAAACTTTTGATTCTCCCTGTAAATAAACTAATCATGATAGAAACTTCATATTCAATAGGGTTCGTGCTAGGATAAACGTCAATAACGTCTACAAATTTCAGAGAAATCCGAATGTATTTACAGGAGTAATAGCGCGGACAGACAGACAAACCGAATGCATAAGCACTTTTCAACCTTGTTGGAAAGTGCTAAAAATGCATTTCATCCATCTAACAGTCATCTTCCATAATATACAGGACTTCGACTAGGATATACTATTTGAAATCTTTTGTGTGTCCCTGTAAATGCTATGCACTAGTATTATGCATGAAATAACTCATATTAATCCTCAGCAACGTATATCAATTTGATTATTATATATGAAATCGTTTACCATCATTAAAATATGTCGCAAACAATTACCCCCTTTCTTATTATGTTTTGTAATTCTTTTGTATGGCCCTGTAAATGAATAATAATTATATTTTTCGCTGCATGCTTTACAAAATGTATATTTTAGTGCATTTTGTAGATGTATATAAATTTGAAGATGTTTGACAGAGTGTAACATCTTTAAAATTCATTTGAAACGATTTTTCTCCATAGGCCGTAATTTAATGGAAAACTTTTGACTGTCCCTGTAAATAAACTGATCATGGCAGAACCTTCATTTTCAATAGGGTTCGTGCTCGGGTAAATGCCATTAATTTCCAAAAATTTCATGACCATCCGAGTATATTTACGAGAGTTAGAGAGCGGACAGACACCCAGACGGACAGACAAACCGAATGCATAAGCCCTTTTCAACTTTGTTGGAAAGGGCTAAAAAGCTCTATCACAATGCTCTTTTCCCACGGAATATTTCCAAATTCAAGGAAGATTTGCTGGGCATTGCCAAAAACATCACAAAAATTTAATTCAATTCTGTACATAATTTATGCACTTTTCGATGGTACAATAATGAAAATAGCACGAAATTGTTTTTACAGCGCCCTTTAGGTAGATTATTTTTTTAATTCAGAGAAGACTTACTTGGCATACCACAAAATAGTCATACACAAAAGAATTAGTTCAGTTCTATATCAAACTTCATACACTTTTTGATGGTACAATAATGAAAAGGACACAGACATAGTGATTATAGTGCTTCCTTCCAGTGGATTTTTCCAAATTCAGGGAGGGCTTGCTGACCATAGCCAAGCACTTACACAAAAAAATTTGGTTCAATTGCATGCATAATTTCATACCTTTTCGATGGTACCAAATTGAAAATGGCGCAAAAATCGTCATTACAGCTTCCCCCCTCCTTCCGGCGTATTTTTTTTTTTTTTTCAAATTCAGATAGGATCTATTAGCCATAACAAAACGCTTACATAAAAAATTTGGTTTAATTTTATCCATAACTTCTACACTTTTCGATGGTACAATATAGAAAATGGCATACAAATCATTATTGCAACGCTTTCTTCATGCAGATATTTTTCAAATTCAAGGAGGACGCACTCGCCACAGCCAAACACTTACACAAAAAATTTGGTTCATTTTATCAATAATTTAATACACTTTTCGATGTACAATTTTGAAAATGGCACATAAATCGCTATTGCAGCACTCCCTTCTGACGGATTTTTTTCAAATTCAGAAAGGACTCGCTGACCATAGCCAAGCACTTACACAAAAAAAATTGGTTTAATTCTATGCATAATTTCATACACTTTTTGATGGTACAATAAGAAAATGGCACATAAATCGCTATTGCAGCGTTCCCTTCCGGTGGATTTTTTTTCAAATTCAGTGAGGGCTTGCTGGCCATAGCTAAGCACTTACACAAAAAAAATTTGGTTTAATTCTATGCATAATTTCATACACTTTTCGATGGTACACTATAGAAAATGGCACAAAAAATCGCTATTACAGCGCTTTCCTCAGGCAGATTTTTTTTCAAATTCAGGGAGGATCTCTTAGCCATAGCCAAACATTTAC
This sequence comes from Maratus speculifer, assembly GCA_964019185.1. Lineage (NCBI taxonomy): Eukaryota > Metazoa > Arthropoda > Arachnida > Araneae > Salticidae > Maratus > Maratus speculifer. Next base: position 206,179,997 of record OZ025295.1, read on the forward strand.
ATAAAAAATTTGGTTCAATTTTATCCATAACTTCTACATTTTTCGATGGTACAATATTGAAAATGGCATACAAATCACTATTGCAGGGCTTTTTTCAGGCTGATTTTTTTTTTTTCAAATTCAGGGAGGACAAACTAGACATAGCCAAACCCTTACAAACAATTTGGTTCAATTTCATCCATAATTTCATGCACTTTTCGATGTATAATATTGAAAGTGGCACACAAATCGATTTTTTTTAATTCAGGGAGGACTTAACAGCCATAACTAAACACTTACATAAGAAATTAGTTATTTTATCCATAACTTCATACACTTTTGGATGGTACAATATTGAAAATGGCTCAAAAACCGCTATTGCAACTCCCCCTTTCGGCAAAATACTACAAAATTGTGGGAGGACCTGCTTGCCACAGCCAAAAACATAAAAAAATGGTTCAATTCTATGCGTATTTTCATGCACTTTTCGATGGTACAATGGCGACATACGGACACACAGACACACACACAGACCCTAAAAATGTGTAAAACGTCAAAAGCCGGAAGTCGAATAAAATTTCGATTACAATACTTTCTGCCATTGAAGATAGAAGAAAGTAAAAATCGAAAAAACAGTTCGATTACATAGTTTCTGAATAAGAATACTTGCTAATTCCACGCATTTGAAAAGAAATTAATATATATATATATATATATATATATATATATATATATATATATATATATATGTCAGAAAGGAGCCACTTTGGATTTGAGAACAGCCTTAAATGAGGCTTTTGTTAAATATGTTGTGCCAACCTCTAATTACCTATTTAACAGCTAACTGATGTGTGGTTCATTAAATAATCCCTAAAATGCCTCCTTCTCAAATGGTTCTTAATAAAAATGCCGCCAAATTTTAAACGCGGATTCACTGGCACCTAGCTATACATATTCAGCGCTCTGGAACAAAGTTTGTGTCCCCGCTTGTCAGTCAAAGTTCTGCACAGTTTTGTTTTCAAGTTTTCTTTTAAAAATTATATACTAATTTACATACTAAATTCATATACTGGGTTCCTTAATTCTATTTGAAATCTTATTTTTTATTTGAAAATCAAAATATTTTAATAACGTATAAAATATAAATAATTAAAAACAAATCAGTAATAATGAAATTAATTATAATTCTTAAATTACGGAGTACCTACCTATATTTTTTTGCAAATTGGGGGAATTAAGTTTTCCGCCTTGCATAGGTTATCGGAATATTTGGATATATGAACCAAAGTTATTTCCAGATGAATTATGAAGACCTTCAGTAACAAGTCCAATATAATTTTGATACACATTTATTATCATATCATAAACAAAATTTCTATATGAGAATATGTCATATAACAAATTTTTATATCATTATATTCTACACTTTATTTATACTAAGCCACATCGTTCCATGAAAACATAAACTTTTTCCCATTGTCCACTCTTTGCTATTTGTTGATTACATAAAAGTTCAACTGCAAACGATAATTCAATGAGTCTAAACTAGGCGTTTCAGTTTTTGTCCACTGGGTTTTGTCCAAAGGTCTTACAAGGTGGAAATTTAGATTTAAATGCGCCATTGGGTCAATACAATCTGTAACTTTTAATAATCTATTTTTCTTTTCAAAGGTTTCGAAGCATTGTAGAATACTAATAAGAAAACATTCTTTTGTCAAATTTTTTTCGCTTGTAAGAGAAACACGCTTTTCTATTTTTGATGACAGAAAATACCGTAAAGTACCGAAATTAATCCCCACTTAGACAAGAAATTCTAATAATTTTAAGGAATGCTTATAATATAATTGAAACTTTTCTGAAATTGTTAGGAAAATTGGAAGGGTAGAGTGATATGCTTGGAATTTATAAATTTCTCAGGATTACAGTTTGCAAAATATATGAGGGGATGTTCGAAAGGAAGCTTACTTTCGGTACTTAATGGTTGTAGAATTCCATAAAATTCAAAGTATCATGAATCGGTAAGTTCTGGCCGTACAAAGAAAAATGTATATTACTTTACTCTAACAAGCAGGGTTCGATTTAAGCGGTATCGCATCGCAATTTGCGATTCAAATTTAACTAAAATGCGATCCAAGAAATGCATCAAATCGCAATCATTGCGATGCATATTTTTCACACCCTATGTTGTCATGTACACTTAAAGTTAAAATTTACATGACATACATTGTCTTTTCACTCTCCCCAAGCATTTATTTACAATGGAAGTACAGCGAGACGCCATTGCTGGGTGCAGTTTTCCCAATAAACACATGATTTGTTCCCGCCCTGACGCTTTGATTGATTACGGAATCACTGTTACTCGCTAATCACGGCGTTTGCTCATAGAAGTTTGACGTGCGTGTTGTTGTGGTTCTAAAATGAACACTTACTGTTACGATCCTTTTACTTTTTATTGCTTAAAAAAAAAAAAAAAAAAAAAAAAATGTAAATTTTTAAGATTTAAAAGTTACGTTAGCTATTACTTACCCATCATACATAGTATAGGGTAAGTCTTGCAATCGTTTTGAAAATCGAAAATTTTTTTTTGACGGATTTACACGTTTTAGATAGTAGAGATTCCGAAAAACATATTTTTAGAAAAAAAATTTTGCCGTCCGTCTGTCTGTCTGTAAAAGCTCTATCTCCCGAACAAATTGAGATAGAGACTTGAAATTTTGTATGTAATTAGTATGTAAGAATGGGACGAACCCTATTTAATATCAGCAACCTCGATTATCCGGAACTATGTTTTTCGGACTCTCGAAAAATTCGTTCTGATGAAAGGTATATAAAAATTTCGATTTTTTTTGTTCTAAGGAATGGACGTAAAAGGCAATAAAATAACACACATTTTGCATATAGAACGAAGTCGATCGGATTATTAGTTGCCGAGATATTTGTAATCTTGTTTTCCACATTCTTCGATTTTTCATGACCCTGTATTTCATTCAAATTTCAATTCAGAAGTATATTTTAATTGGAAATGAGACGCTTAATCCGACGCAGTTAAATGTTAGTTAATAGAATTATTATTTTTGGAGTTATAAGGATGTTTCTTTTACGCAGTTCGGTACTACTTGAGTAGTTTGGCGTTTTACATATTTTGTCGAAATTGGTACATCAGCAGTTCTTTAATATAGCATTACTATGTATATTAACAATATTTAAATTTTGTTTATGAATTGCAATGCATTGTATAAATAGTTTCACATGTTTTATTTTCATATACATATCCATGATGGGTAAGTATTACGGTGGCCCCCAACGACTAGTTTTTTACTTGCTATACAAAAGTGTCTAACTGCTATTCAAAACTGACTTTGTATAGCAGTTACTGCTATGCAACTTTCTTTTTCTAAATTAACCCCTGCTAACAAGTAAAGTAGTATAATTGTTAATTATAAAGTAATATAATTGTTAAAGTACAGAGGAGGTTTTTCTAAATATAATGCATAGAACCCAGGGATTGAATAAAAATATAAATCTCGTAACTTTTAAAAAATAACTATTTTGACATAAATTATTTTTAAAAGGATGAAGCAGTTTGAAGCTTTTCTACTTTTGAAACTGTATTTCTACGATGAACCCAGTGTCGACGATAAAAGTTGACTCTGGGTTTTTTTTCAATGTCTTTTGACTAAACAGAGCAATTTGGCAAAATTCTTAAAAAAAAAAAAAAAAAAAAAAAAGAAAGAGAAAAAAGAAAAAAAAAAAGACGAATTTAAATAAGAGTAGTAATAGATTCTTCGTGAAATTTTAAGAATATCAAAATACAAATAATAAGTTACACAGAAAAGATTTAATCATGCAGTAACATCATTGAGTGAGTCGCCGATAGAAGAATAAAATACCTTTTAATTTGGCGATTTCAGTCTCCAATTTTCTCGCCAAATGAAACATTTTAGTACAGTGGTGATAACAAGCGAGAATCCTGGTTGAAACCCTTATATATTACTTAGGATTGCAGTTTTTACTTTCTATAACCATATATAATGTAAAAAAAAAAAAAGACATAGGAACGTATTGTAATCACAATAAAATAAATGGAAATAATGATATATTTTTACATTTTAAATACTCTGAATTCGTTCTCACAATTTTCGAAATGATTCAATATGTAATGTGTGCATGTTTGTCTGTATGTTAAAATGTTTTCAAATTCTCAGAGCACGATTTGTTGTGTTTTTGGTGATGACGGCAGATCTGTCACATATCGTGATATTATGATCTGTCATAAGAAATGTATTAATTTTCAAAGAAACCGATAGACGGGTTTGGTATCTACACTATTTTTCGATGACGTTAACTGATGAAATTTTTCTCTTATTAAGTTTTCTCAATTAAATTTATTATTACTCACGTTTATGTTATATCTATACAACAACGTTTAACCACACAGACAGTGGCAACTCGACAAGGGTTTTACAATCACTTTACTACTGGTAATTTCATTAGAAAAAATTCTCCTTGTTTAATTGTAGAAAATCTCGCGATAAAAACATATCAGTTTGTATGTATCAATATTCTAGTATCAAATGAGAGATTCTGCACCACTGTAGAGTCACTACTGCACGCAGAATCGGACTCAGTCATTGCAAATACACAAAACTTGGAATTTTGGCGGGTTGGTGGTCACACTTTTCGTCGCAGATTTGAAAATGGGGTTTGAACTGACCCGAAAGCTGCGAACAGACGAAACTTCAAACTGTTATCAGTATCGGTTTCTTTTAATGTGGTGAAGCGGTGTTTTAATTTTTAATGATTTTCAGGGGATGGGGACTGATGTCATGCAAAATTGGAACATTTCCCTTCAGTACGGTTGAGCTCCTTACCTCTCTTGACCTATTATAGATTCTCCTCATTCTATTGTAAATAAACCGCAGAAGGGTCCTGAACAAAAGATTTCCTAAGATTCGGTTGAAAGGTGGCTAAATATGTGTGTGTCTACAGCTTAAGGTATAAATCAGATTGCAAATTGCAATATATGCTCGTGTATGGGTCGCTTTGATGTGGTGAGTCTTCTACCGCACTTCTACGCAGGAGAAGTGCACGGAAGGGAATTCCTGATGTGTTTATCGTCTCCATTTTCATGTTTGATGAATAGTCTCTTTGGAATATTGCTGTTACACCTAGGGAAATAATTTATGACTTCTCATCCCAAAATTTGAAAACTTAATCTGAACTCATCATTACAATCTTCTATTATTAAAGTCACGCACCAGTTCAGTATTCGGATAGGAACCGACATTTTAAAATCAAGCTTTTAATATTTTTTCCCTATTTATTCATAGGACCTTGTTGTGACATCATGAACCAATCCCACCTGTTACCGATCCTGCTGCTGACCGCTGCTTTCGGTGGTAAGGTCCTATCAAGCATTCCTTCTTCAGACCACAATGCAAATGTAAAAAGGAGTTTCTCTGACCTAGGTTGCATGGGCATCTACGATAAGGCCAAGTTCGCCCGTCTCGACAGGGTCTGCGAAGAGTGCTACCAGCTATTCAGGGAATCGGACGTACACACACTCTGCAGGTAAATTTATTGAAACGATTCTTAACTGTTTAAATGTGCTGTTTATTTTTACTGAACAACACAGCTAATTATTATTATTATTATTATTATTATTTGCAATTGCAATTCGAGAGACTCCTTCATAACTAAACTAATCAGGACTGGAGTAATGAGAAAAATACGGATAGGGAGAGATTTTTTTTTTTAATTAATAAAGAGTCATAAATGTACAATCGTAGAAAAAAAAAGTGGACACTTTTCCTACTAACACTGCAACAAATAATCGTAGAAGAAAGTTACTCGTATCAGCCGATTGGAAATTAAGTCTACTTTTAAATTATGCACATAAAATGTGTTTAGGGAGCCATCTAGAAATTTAAATTAGCCCAAACTTTTTTTTCTCAATGGCACACCCAATTTGGATAAGATATTATAAATCTTCAGTTCAAACTATGCTTATAATTTTGTCAGTTATTCGCAAAGTAATTAAATAGTTAAAATGTTACTGATAAATAATGCATAGAATAGGAATAATAGGAAACTTACTATTTTTCGAGCAAAATACTTTGCAACAAAAGGTGAAAATATAAATAGATATCAAACGTTGGTTTCTTTTAAAATAATTTTTGTATAAATATATATATGCTTATTTTAATGATGTTGTGCGAACATAAAAAAAAAACAAGACATTGATTCGTTGCTCTTTACATCTATTTTTAATTAAATTACTGCTACCATACCATTTATATTCGAAAATTAGCAAAATTTATATTATTGCACAATTTAATACAGTTATCGCGATGTATCACAAATATCAATATTTACTCATTTATATAATGCGATATTAAATTTCTGATACTGTCCAGCCCTAGTCCTAGCAAACAGGAGTTTCTCGGCCGGTACTAATGGCGGCCGTAATAAGCTCAGTTAGGACACCCTATGGTACCTCCTACAAAAAACAATGGAGTTATGAATGAAGAAGAGGAGACATATAGTGTATTTTTTAGCTGTTGCGAGTGAAGAAACTGAAAAGTTACTTCACTCGAACAAAACAACGGCTTTTTATTATCATTACTGGTGTCGGACGTTCCTCTCCGTCCACACAACTTTGAAGAAAGTCCGTGGTAGTTATAGCTGCCAACACCGATATTACTAGGTGATATCGGTCACCCACTGTGAGGATTGTGTAAATGAACACTGACGCTGTCAATTAACTGAATTACCAGTTTATTTAGACTATATGTACACACTAAATACGCTATTTACAATTATATACAATTACAACTCGGATATAGGTGATCCGGTTCAACATTAAATTATATACAGTAAAGGTTGGCTGTGTACTATTCCAATTACACTTTCCACCTCACACTCAATGCACGTTAGATTCACTTTATCGGAGATCAATCTCGAATCTCCCCACACAGGTATACTCGGCCTGCACTTCTCGGCCCAGAACACTAAACACCAGGACGTCTGTGTCCTTTGCTCTCCAGAAACGCACTGCTCACGCTCTACCACACATAAAAATTAAATCTAAAATTAACATAAAAATTACATCTATTTGCATAATTTGGCATGTTTCACGATTGATATAATTTGGCGAAGTTGGTCGACAGGATAATCACGTAGTAAAAGGAAATCCTTTATAGATAATAAAAAATCGACACGGAACGCAACAATTCTTGAAAAATCGCGTTAAAAATCTCTAAAATTATATTAGATTAAAAGTTTGAAATCAATTTTTGCTTCCGAATATCAAAAAATCTCCATAAAACTCGAAAATTTTCTAAAAATTGCATTGAAAAGTGCATTAAAAATCACTATTATTAAAAAATCACAGGGGTCAAAATTTAATCTAATAGGGTAAAACGTTGTAATTAGAAATATCTCATGAATGACAAAAATCCGACATCAAACGCAAAATATCTCGAAAAATCGCATTAAAATTATCTGAAATTCATAAATCTTAACAGCTAAAATTTAATACATCAGCCTAAAAGTTTTAATCAAAATTCATTTTACTAATGTCGAATAATAGCCACAAAATTTACATTAAATAATTCACTAAAAATGCAAACATCGTTACACGAAATCCAAATAAATTATATTGAAAAGAGAACAAAATTCTCTAATTTAGGTCGAAAGAATGAAACTGCTTTCCTTTTCACTAATGTGGAAAAATCGCCTCGAAACCCACTAAAATTCGCATATGAATTAAATTAAAAAAACTGAAAATCGGCCTTCAAGGTGTAAAATTTCACACATAACTTCGTGCAGCGGTCTCTCCAGAGCATCGCCAGTACTTTAAAAATTTTAACATCCGTTATAAACTAAAACAGATCTCCTTATTACATTTCCTAATTTTGTTCGCGCCCCTCCTTTCACGCACCCTAAAATGTGTCACATCATTGTTTGTTTACATTTTTTATCATGTATTATAAACCATTTTAAAATTTAAAATAAATCACATTGTTATATTTCCAAAGTTTAACAAAATCGCGTTCTGTTAGTTCCATTTTTCACCACCAGCTAGCGCACTCTATTCTTCAAAAACTTTATCAAAACGGTACTCTGTTAAACAACCTATCAGGTGATATATTACTCGAGGGGGTAGCGGTCTTAAGCAAGAATTTAAGATATTTTATGAAATTGCTATTCGAAAATAGTGGTAACTAAATTTTTGACATTTTAGGTAAATTTCGCAAAAAAATGCTACTTATTGCATTCTCAACAGCTCAAGATTTTGATAGAACAACTATGAAAAAATAGATGCTAAACGCAAAAAATCTTGAAAAAGCGTTAAAAATCACATTGAAAATAGCATTCAAAATCGTTAAAATCTAAAATTCGTAACAAACACAAAATTTAGGCTAAAAGTTTGAAACGGTTTTCTTTTTATCAATTAACGCAAAATGGGAAAAACACTAAAAATCGCATTAAAATTCGTTAAAAATTCAAAAATCGCTGTACAAATTCCGAATAAACTTTGCTGAAAAGAGAAAAAAAATTGCTATAGTGGGTTAAAAGAATGAAACCGTATTTCTTTCACTAATGGGATAAAACTGCAAAAAAGAACGCTAAAAATCGCCTAAAAATTTTTTAAAAAAAATCTAATCAAAAAATTGAAAATCGGGCTTCGAGGTGCAAAACTACATGTATAAAAGTACCTTTCCTCCACATTTTGTAACTCTACGTACGGCAGACTCTTCAGAACAGCGCTGACACACACACAAACTTGTCTCTTTATTATTATAGATTTTAAAAAAATAGCGTTCTATTAGTTCCATTTTCCACCACCAGGTAGAGCACTCTATTCTTCAAAAACTTTATCAAAACCATACTCTGTTAAATAACCTATCAGGTGATATATAACTCGAGGGGGTAGCGGTCTTAAGCAAGAATTTAAGATAGTTTATGAAATTACTATTCGAAAATAGTGGTACCTAAATTTTTGACATTTTAGGTAGATTTCACTAAAAAATAACTACTTATCGCATTCTCAACAGCTCAAGTTTTTGATAGAACAACTATGAAAAAAATAGATGCTAAACGCAAAAATCTTTAAAAAACGTTAAAAATTTCATGGAAAATCGCATTAAAAATCGTTAAAATCTAAAAATCGTAACAAACACAAAATTTAGGGCATTAGGCTAGAAGTTTAAAACGATTTTCTTTTTATCAATCTCAAAAAATAGTCGCAAAATGAGAAAAAACACTAAAAATCGCATTAAAAATTCGTTAAAAAATCAAAAATCGCTGTACAAATTCCGAATTAACAAAAAAATTGCTAAAAAAATTGCTATTTTGGGTTAAAAGAATGAAACCGTATTCCTTTCACTAATGGGATAAAACCGCAAAAATAACGCTAAAAATCGCCTAAAAAATTATTTTAAAAAATCTAAACAAAAAATAGAAAATCGAGCTTCGAGGTGCAAAACTACATGTAAAAAAGTACCTTCCCTCCAAATTTTGTAACTCTACGTGCAGCAGTCTCTTCACAACATCCTTCTCTCTTTATTATTATAGATACAGTGTCTCACATAAGTGATGGGACACTTGTGCTTTACAAAAGGAAACTAATCAAATAAATTAAAAAAACATGTACACATTTTTTGTGGGTGTATTTCATACTTAAATTTAGTAAAGATTATTACATAACATACATTTTGTCAAAATATGAAAATATTAATTTAATAAAAATACAAATGTTTAGAACGGAGCAAAAAATAGCTCACATAAGTGATGGGACACCATTATATATGCAACAAAAATCGTCTGAAATAAGCAATAAAAATATTTTTTGGGGTTTTATTTTTACTTAAAAGCAATTTGCAATAATTTATAAAATCGTCTGCAGTATTTCTTTCCAGTTTGTTTTGGAATTTTTGTGTTTTTCAGCTCTGTGCAGCTATGAATGCTAAATGAAAAGAAACTTCGCCTGAAATTAGAAAATTAGTTATTAATTTCCATATTGAACGTGGAAAATCTATTAGAAAAACTGCTGAAACAGTTAACTTGAGTCGTTCAACAGTTTTCAATATCATTAAATGATATAAAAAGAATCATATAATTCAGGATAAAAGAAGACCTGGCCGACCATCAAAGCTATCCAGTGGAATAAAGCGAATTATCGTTTGAAATATTAAAAAAAATCCAAGAAATAGTGCTTCAAAAGTTGCTGCTGATTTACAAGCATTATATGGAATAATTGTTAATCCTGAGACTATTAGAAGGGTAATTCGATCTGCTGGATATCACGGTAGAGTAGCCAGGAAAAAATTCTTCGTAAGTGAAAAGAATAGAAAACTCAGACTAGCTTTCGCAAAATCCAACATAAATAAGAATTCTGATTACTGGAATAAAGTTATATTTGCTGATGAGAGTAAATTTAATATATTTGGTTCTGACGGTAGAATCTTGGTGTGGAGAAAACCCAGGGAAGAATTTCGCAAACAGAACTTGGTACCAACTTTAAAACATGGTGGAGGAGGAGTTATGGTATGGGGGTGTATGTCGTCCGCTGGAGTTGGTAATCTTGTTTTTATTGACAGTATAATGGATCAGTACAAGTATATTGATATTTTAAAGCAAAATTTGAAATCTTCAGTACGAAAATTGAACCTTCATAACGATTTTAAATTCTACCAGGACAATGACCCCAAGCACACTGCTCTGAACGTTAGACTCTGGCTGCTATATAACTGTCCTGAAATAATAAAAACACCACCACAATCTCCAGACTTAAATCCCATAGAGAATATTTGGCAAGAATTGGAATCAAGAATTCGCAAACACACCATTTCTTCAAAACAACAACTAAAACCGGTGCTTCAAGAAGAATGGGGTAAAATTACTCCAGAAATCACAAAAAAATTAGTCGAATTCATCCCAAAAAGATTAAATCATGTTTTAAAAGTAAAAGGAAATCCAACAAAATATTAAAACCTTTTAAAAAGTAAAATTTTTGGATAAATATTTGATGGAAAAGTAAGTGTCCCATCACTTATGTGAGCCATTTTTAGCTCCGTTCTGAACAATTGTATTTTTACAAAATTAATATTTTAATATTTTGACAAATGTATGTTATGTAATAATTGCTGCTAACTTTAAATATGAAACACACCCCAAAAATTTTTGCACACGTTTATTTATTTTATTGCAGTTTCTTTTTATAAAGCACAAGTGTCCAATCACTTTTGTGAGACACTGTAGATTAATGCCCTTCAGATAATCCATGCATTTCCTTTCTAATTAACCTACCGAATACTCTAATTTTCTCAACCATTGATATCACACAATTTACTTCCAATAAAACAAAAGATAAAACAGTAATTCGATTTGATTACTATGCAATACAGATTTCAATTTATACACTTAGATAACAACATACAATTTACATAATAATACTGATACGTTGAAATTGAATAGAAGTACTGATGTCAATCAAAAAATCCACATAAAGAAAAATTGTATAACATGTATATATAAATTTCTACAATTATCCTCACTAAAATATTTCCAAATTCAATACTGGTTCTCACACTTAAAACAAATATAATATTTTGATCACAAGATCTTTACTTTTATTTTTCCTCAGTATGGCTCTCTTTTGAACCTTTTTTTTTCACTATGGCTCTCTTTTGAGTTTTTTTTTTTTTTTCTCTACTATTGGCCAATTAAAATTCTAAGCAAATGTTGTTATCAACTCTTCAAACTTAAAAAATATTGCTTCATTTAAATATTACTTTAACAATAATTTAAATTTAAGTAAATTTAATTATTCCTTCCAACTACTATTACCACAATTAGTAAAAAAAAAATATAGACAGTCAATACTAGCTCAAGTTATTATGACCTTTCCTTAAAACAATAGCCAATATGGTTATTAACACTTTATAGGTAGGAAGTATTGATAAAACACATAAATAATATAGACAATTTACTTAAATTACTATTAATTATACAACAACAGATTTTGGTTCGAGATGTCAGTAGAAGGATATGATCAAAACACCTTACCTTATACTTTATTTGCTGGGGTATTTTTCTAATCACAGGTAGTTCCACGACGTAACGGTAATATGGCACAACAGTTCAGTTTTTTCTAATACTGATACGGCACAGACACAACACTTTAGCACACACTCGACTATACCGCACGACACTTTAGCACACACTCGACGATCCGGCACGATACTTTAGCACACACTCGACGATACGGCACGACACTTTAGCACACATTCGACGATACGGCACGACACTTTAGCACACGTTCGACGATACGGCATTACCACGCAAGAATTCCACTGGGTACTCCGGCACTAACACACTGCAACACGGCTCGCTGGTCATTGGTTTCAGGCGATTCTATCCCGACGCTGCCAACAATTTGTCGGACGTTCCTCTCCGTCCACACAACTTTGAAGAAAGTCCGTGGTAGTTATAGCTGCCACCACCGATATTACTAGGTGATATCGGTCACCCACTGTGAGGATTGTGTAAATGAACACTGACGCTGTCAATTAACTGAATTACCAGTTTATTTAGACTATATGTACACACTAAATACGCTATTTACAATTATATACAATTACAACTCGGATATAGGTGATCCGGTTCAACATTAAATTATATACAGTAAAGGTTGGCTGTGTACTATTCCAATTACACTTTCCACCTCACACTCAATGCACGTTAGATTCACTTTATCGGAGTTCAATCTCGAATCTCTCCACACAGGTATACTCGGCCTGCACTTCTCGGCCCAGAGCACTAAACACCAGGACGTCTGTGTCCTTTGCTCTCCAGAAACGCACTGCTCACGCTCTACCACACAGAGCACCCTCTAGGTACGAAACCCAGGTACGGACTGAACTAATCTGAGACAAGCCTTGCTCTTCCCAAATCACTGGGTCACACCAATGTCAACCCCCTTTGGATCTCATTCATTGGACACATCCTCCATTCCTTTCTTGCTTAGTGACATTTTGCTTATCTGCTCATCATCCGCATACCTCACTGACAGATGGACATGCCTCTCATCAATCTTCTCTTTCTCTTATTCACCACCTGCACAGGATTATCTGTCAATTCCCCTTTCCACAAAGAAGGAATGTTACCTTGGAAATTCTGGTACACAGCCATACAATACAAAATATTAAAATAGAGAAATAGTGGAAATTCTATTCTTTAGCAGATGTGGTATCAGAACCTGACAACTGGATTAACAGTTTTTGAATACCGTTGTTGAAAATTTCCTCCTGATAACTTCAGTAGAAAATGTAGTCTTTTTTTAAACGCTTTATTAACGGGAAATTTCAGTCAGAAATATGGTTAAAATTTTCTGTTCCTTTTTACTGGCGCAGTTTGGCTAGGTATTATAATCTTTTTACTGACAGTGACAGGAGGTTGCCTTGATTGTCACAATGTGGCGGAACTACTACTGCAGAAATGAACTTCAACCAATAAAAATAAATAGCTGATTTTTGCCATTATTTTTTATTGGTATTTTCTATAAACGAGGCTTTTAAAGAAGTAGAAATTTTCTACATAAATTTATTGGTGGTAGTTTAAGCTGGTGATTATGAATGCCATGCGGAAACGCTGACCGTTGAAACTTCACCATTTCATAAGTATGCCAGTTCCTCTTTCTTAATAGTTCCAAGCAAAAAACAATCAGTTTTGATGATACCAAGTAAATAGTATGTTGCATAGAAATTGTAGAAAGATAATTGCTTTCGCTGAACATCTACGAAGAAGACACTGCGATAAAAGAGAGGTCCCGGTCAGCCTTTAGCGGTGTTGTCCAGAGACGTTTGATCAAGGAAAATTCGGTAAAATGAAATAACATATAAATCATATGCTTAATTTACATAAGTAATCAAAACAAAATAAACAAGTTGGAAACTGCACGTGAAGCGTAGCAAATGAGGTGCGTTCGTACGATAACGAAATTTTAAAAATATGCAGATCTTGCTGTTATCTTAGACAGTACTTCGGATGGTGGTCGAAGTCTTTTTTGTGTTCCGGCAAATATACAAGAAGTAACTTTTATTACACCTCAGCAACGTATATCATATTCATAAAATATGAAATAGCTTAATATAATTAACATCCTCCCTAAACAATGTTTTCCCGTATAGCATTATATAGGGGAGTACTTTTGTGTGGCCCTGTAATTTAATAATAAATATTCTTTGCATTATTATTATTATTACCAGCCTTCAATCGGTTTACTTCGCTGTTTTTTTTTTTCTTTTTTTTTTTTTTTTTTTTTTTTTTTAATTAAAAAGAAATATTTGTTTGTGAAACATAAATATTCCTAAGAAATTTTAGAAATTAATTAAAAAAACATAATTCAATGAGTGAGAAAATAAACAAGCAAAATTAATTAATAAACATTGTGTATTTTCTATAAAATCTGAAAATCCAAAATGTAATAAAATTAAGATAACCACTTTAATATTTTAGTACTATTATAATCTTTAGTATTATTTTAATAATTATTCAATTATTTAATTTAAGCGATTCAAAATCATTAAGGGTGTATTCCAATCCAAACCGTTTATTTTCTGATTTATTTTTAAATTCAATTTTACTCTTAAACGCATCAAACTGACAAATTCCCTTATTTACACTCTTAAAATGAAAGAGTAGATTTCGCTTTTCAAAGAGCTGTAGTTTATTGGATTGTAATTGAGTTGTTTTTTAAACGTTTTACTCACCTTGATTTAAATTGCTTCTTTAAACTACTCATCTTGATTTAAATTACTCATCTTGATTTAAATTGCTTTAAAACAACTCGTTCATTCGAGCTGTTTCAACTCTTTATGAGAAGCTGACTTTCAAATCGTGAGGTGAGTGGATTTCGGCTCAATTTAAGTTTTTTGTGGCTGAAGTTTTAAAAGAGTAAAAAACACGCAATGAGCCGTGATTGTCGATTTTTAGATAAATGCAAAAAATATTGTAAAATAATGCTGACAAAGGTGACATTTTGAACCGAATTTTCCGAAGCGGGAGATCTGGGAATGAAAAAAATTGTACTGAGAAAATGTTTTATATATACAGCTCATATTCAAAATATTAGAATAATTGAGAAAAAGTAATAAGAAAAATTTATTTGTCATTTATTTATTTTTTATACTAAGTAAATGCAATTAAATTTCTTATAAATTAAATCTGGAATGTTTAGATAAGATTTTAACATTTATAAAATATAAAATACAGCACAATAAATTAGGTATACAGCTTCCTTAAACACACCAGAATATTAGAATAAAATTTAGATTGGTTCAAAATATTAGAATATTTTATTTTACGCAACAATATTACCTTATGAATACGAAGTAAATGGTAGTTAATATTTTGTAGCATCCCCTTTAGCTTTCATAATAGCGTACAATCGATCTTGCATACTATATACAAGGTGTTTACAAACATTTCTATCAATATTAGCCCAAATAGACTTTATACGTGCCACTAACTCAGTTTTACTTGAAGGAGGATTTTCTTGAAGTTTTTTCTTCATTATAAACCATAAGTTTTCGATGGGATTAAGATCTGGTGAATTTGGTGGCCAAGGAAGTACCTTAATGTTGCGTTGGCGGAACTAATTCTTAGTTGATACCGAGGTATGCGGGGACGCTAAATCTTGTTGAAAGATGAAATCATCTTCAAATAAATCTTCTGATGATGGAATCATGTAATATTCTAAAATTTCTTGATATATCAGAGAGTTAACCTTTTCGTAGACGATGCATAACTTTCCAGGTCCTTCTGCACTCATACAACCCCAAACCATGACACTAGCAGCAAATTTTACGGAACGTTTAAGGCATTCTTTATCAAATGCTTCTTGCTTCATTCTCCAAACTCGAATACCTTGATTACCATATGAAACACAAAACATACTTTCATCACTAAATAATATATTTTTCCAATCTCCATTGCTCCATAAACGTCTTGATTTACACCAATTCAATCTTATACGCTTTTGTCTTGCAGTCATGAGAGGTTTTGTTTTCGGTACACGAGATTCAAATTTAAATTTATGGAGACGTCTTAATGTTGTCGATGTAGAAACTTCAACTCCTTCTTCTTTCCATTTTCGGTGCAAGAATCGCACACTTTTAAAACGGTTTTTCTTAACTATACGCTTCAGTTTCCTGTCATCTCTAGCAGATGTTTTTGGTTTTCGGCCACCATTTCGGCGATTATTTTGAAATTTTCCAATTTTTGAATATTGTGTTAGTATTTTACTAACGCTCGATTGCGAACAATGTAAATAATTCGCTATAAAACATTGATTTTTACCGTGCCGATACAAATCAACCATACGAAGTTTAGTAGATTCAGGAATATCACTCACACGGCCCATTTTAAGATGAAAAAGAAACAAACTGCAAAAAAGAATACTGATTTTAAATAAAATAGTCTGAATTTAATCAATGATGTCACCAGTTAAGAATTGGTAATAATTAAAGGAGAATTAATGTGAAATATTCTAATATTTTGAACCACTTGAATAAATATTCTAATATTTTGACTTTTCAAAATAATTTTTTTTGCAATTAATCTTTTCAAAAATGATATTAAATTTAAGATAACAAGTAAGTTTAATCAACAATAAGTTCTTAATAAAAATATCGTTTGCATATTTTCATTAAAAGACATTAAATTACCAAACGATATTTTCAATTTCTAAAAAAAAGGTACATAATTATTCTAATATTTTGAATATGAGTTGTATATATATCAAATTCTAATTAGTTGAACGAAAAATGAAATTATATGGCCTTCTATACATATCTTGAAAAATCTTCAAATTTAATTGTGTTTCTCCTTTCACACTCTTTTCCACGTACAATAAGATGAATTGAAACCCCACTTCCCCACAGTAAACAAATGAGTTATTGGAGAAAGGGTATAAAGTGAAGATTTTAGCACTCCTGGCTCATTGCGTTTTCTCTCGCCAAACCCTTCAGGTTTCTCTGGATTGTAATTTAGCATCCCGGGCTCCACAATACAGACTTTTGATAACTGCCGTCGGAAAGATAAGAAGGATCAATTTGTGGTGGCTAAAGTTTATGAAAAAACTCCTAATCGGAATGTAAGAAAAATCATTGTTTTAAATAACTGACGGTCATTTAAATAGTACAGAAAGGAGGTAGAAACGGCAAAAGAATATGTATTTTTCAGTTGTTTTGCTTAAATTTTGATTCAGCAAATTTTTAAAAATATTTACTTTTGAAAAAAAATATATTTTAAAGAAAAGTTACATAATTTTTTAAAAGATTTTTACTTTAAATAATTTAATTTTCCTTTAAAAAATATTTTTAAAAATGCTGAATCAAAATTAAAGATTATATAACTCTGTTTATTTAAATGATACAAAAGTTAAAATTCTAGAAAAAAATATTTCCTCTTAAACGATTTTTAACTATCCCTCTTTTTTAATAAATTTCTAATTTTTGTAAAAAAAAATGTAAAAAAAATTATCATATTTTTTTTTACAAAATTGCGATTTTGTTTACAAATAATATAGCTAACCATCACAAAAAGTTTCAAAATTTTAATTCAGTAAATAAAAATTATTTTAAAACGTGCCTCGGATCTTAATCGCAAGCATAGTTTGGGCGCTATCGTGTCCGCTCACTTAGATACATACATTCATTATCAAAAAGTCAGCAACAATGAATTAAAATCGTGCGAATATTCTATTATACACGGATACAAGTTCACATTATTATAAAAAAATTATTTTAAAACGTGCCTCGGATCTTAATCGCAAGCATAGTTGGGCGCTATCGTGTCCGCTCACTTAGATACATACATTCATTATCAAAAAGTCAGCAACAATGAATTAAAATCGTGCGAATATTCTATTATACACGGATACAAGTTCACATTATTATAAAAAAAATTATTTTAAAACGTGCCTCGGATCTTAATCGCAAGCATAGTTGGGCGCTATCGTGTCCGCTCACTTAGATACACACATTCATTATCAAAAAGTCAGCAACAATGAATTAAAATCGTGCGAATATTCTATTATACACGGATACAAGTTCACATTATTATAAAAAAATTATTTTAAAACGTGCCTCGGATCTTAATCGCAAGCATAGTTGGGCGCTATCGTGTCCGCTCACTTAGATACATACATTCATTATCAAAAAGTCAGCAACAATGAATTAAAATCGTGCGAATATTCTATTATACACGGATACAAGTTCACACATACATGTTAAATCGGAAGGCGACAGCACAGACAATCATCTCATCGAGTTCAGAGATGAAAATCTTGATTCGCTTATTAAAACGCTATCAGTCGGCCAAGTCATATCTCTTGGCCAACTGATTGCATGGAAAACACTTAAAAATCCTATTTTATCGGTTGACTAGTTGTTTTACCACTGTGTTTTCCTGCACCCAAAAGTGTGAAAACGTGGAGGATTGGGAACAAGAAAACATAATGGTAAACCAAGCAGTCAACTGCTAAAATCGGGTTTTTAGCTGTTTTCCACCAAGATATGACTTGTCAAATCGATTGCGTTTTAATATGAGAATCGAGATTTGACAAATCCTAGATTTTCATCCGTATATCCGATGAAGTGATTGTCTGCGCTGCCGCTTCCCGGTCTATGAGGAATAGCTTTTTAAAAAAGCATAAATAAATTCATGGAACCTCAAAATGTAAAAATACACCAATATTTTCATAGTCCAGTTTTTTTTTCATGATTAGAAGGGTGAGAATTAAAGGAGAAAGCTAACTAACTGTCAATATTGAAAAGTATACTGTAGAGATAAAAAAAGACTAAAATAGTTTGTTTTATTTTCAGGTCAAATTGTTTCAAGAACTCCTATTTCAGCAAATGCGTTGATGCATTGCTTCTACAGAATGATCAGGAGCGACTGGACAGCATGGTGGAACAGCTTTACGGAAGGCGATGATGAAAACGCCATTACACGGGAAACTGATTCCCTTTGATTATCTGTGATGCTTGGACTTTTCTTCAAAAGAGAAATATATATATATATACCTCAGTTTTATGTAAAAAATGTAATAAATGATTTTTAATGTTGCAAATTATCTGTCTCTTATTGCAGACAGATGGAGAGGATTTATGAATCTGTAGTAATCTCATCTCACTTGATCAGTATAAAACTAGCTTAGAGTAAGTGCCTTGGCCCGACGTCAAAGTTCTCACTTCCTGATTTTGAGATCCTTAGTTCAAATATAACCGGCGCCAATCAACACACCACTCTCTTCATTGGTGACCTGGTCAAACGCGCAAATTCACCAGCATTCATCTCATCTGATAACCAACAGATGGCAGCTGTAATAAATCGTCTTTTGCACTTAGAGCCTGTGAAACGCTCACAGCACATAGCCTGTCATCTACGCATCACACATCGTCGGTTCGAATACAACCGACGCCAATCCACTCATTCTCCTCAAATCATATCAACACTGAAAAATTGAAATTTTTGGGGGCCTTTTTTGAAGCCATTTCTTAAAGTGGTTCTCAAATCTAGAGGAGCTATTTTCTAACACATTTCTGAATTTATTTTTCTCGCAGATGCATGAAATTGTCAGATATTCTCATTCGGGAACTATGTAATTGAAAAGCGATTTCCTTTTTTTGGCAAAGGTAGATCTATTATAAAATACTGTCAAAGTGGTGGTTCTGAACTGAATTTTTGAACGCGACAAAGCGAAAAAAGGCGAAAACCTGTCGTTACGTGACTATAATCGCTTATAACTCGATAAATAATTTATTTATTAAAGTGAGAAAACGCCATTCGATTCCAAATCTCTTGAATAGTAATACTTACCAATTTCATGCCTCCATGTTTAAGAATTAATCTGAAAATGTGTCAGAAAGTTTTGGATTTATTGCACAGAGGATTTGAATTTGAGAACTGCTTTAAGCAGAAAAACCAATAATTTATATTCTCAGTAATATTGAAACATAATTTTCCATCTGAAAAATATTTTGGAGATTCTTTTCAGAAATCGGATGAACATGAACCCGGCACACAGCTGTCAAAACCAAACCCGAATCCGAAAACAATTAAAGTCAACCCGACCAGCAATGTATAAAAAAAAAAAAAAAAAAAATAGAAGTCTATCTGATCCGATCCGAAATGCAAGTCTAACAAATTTATGAAAATTATTAAAATGGATTAATATCCGACTACCCGACTTGATATATCATAATTCTAGTGAATGTGTATGGGTGATTCTCAAAATAGGGGACAATTTATGTCTTTCGGCATACAAAAAAAATTGAGAGGTTTTCTGTCATGTTTTTATATTTAGATATGTTTGTCTTAATATTATTCATTATTTGCACTCAAGAATTACTCACTTTTTAGTTAAAAACACCTTAAAATAACAGAATAAATGTTCAAAATGTCATTAGCATGGATATCCACAGCAGCTGTGCCTTGTATATACTAGCTTTTTAAAGAGTTAATATCATGTTTATAAAATAAAACAAATGTTATTCTTTCTTTAAATTAATCAAGGAGAGGATTTATCCAATAAATTTCTTTTTAAAAATAAAATTATAGTATATAAAAAAAGAATTAAAGTTTGTCCTCCATATTCTATTTTCAAAACAAGGTCATACTATAACAGCTGGTTAATAATCAAAATTTCATTGTCACATATGACAATAGTTTGAAAATATAAAGTTTCTTCATGGCAACAAGTAGTCATTTTATCCCAGCCTGAAAATAGAAGCATGTATTGTATTTTAAGAATAGAAGTTGAATATTAGGGGCGTACATCAATTGTATGTCATTAGAATGGATAATAATTTTCATGTTTATTTTATAATTAAAATTTTTATTTTACTTATTTGCATAGGACTTTTGTGTTTTAAAAAGCACCAGAAAGGACTATTGAATTGTGATTATATTATGGCTCATAATCTTATTTAAATTAAAATTTGTCATTAGCATGGACAAATATCAGTGTCATTAGCATGGTTTTTCTGTCCATGCTAAAGACTCCTATGTGCATAAATGTAACCATTGCTTATATTGTATCTTTTACAAAGTTTAATTTTACATATAAATTTAGGTATTACATTTATTATCCCTAAAATATGCATTAAATCTGTCAGAAAATCACTGACAGCTTCTTACATTGTTAGTGTCAGAATGTTGCTCATGTAAACAAAGTTTGCTCTTTGGTAATGTTTTTATTCTCCTTATATGTATACATGTAAAAATGGAAACCATTTGCTGAAAAGGAAGGCTAATAAATATAGAAAAAAATATTTAAACAGGAAGAAAATAAAAATTTCTTAATATATTTATTCCATGCAATTTGTTTTGTCATTAGCATGGCTCAAAAAATACTAATTATTTTTTTTAAAGTTAATTTTTAAATATTTAGCTCTGCTGACTACATATAAAGTATACCTAATCTTATACTATAATGCGAGCAAAAATTGTGTGTGTGTGTGTGTGTGTGTGTGTGTGTCTGTGTGGGTAAATTTTATCTCAAAAACGGCTCTAACGATTTTCGCAAAAATTTGGATTTTACCATTTTCGGCCACTAGAAGACCATTGGGCTAGGTCACATGTTCGAGAAAATTCGATTACTGGGTCATTTTGGGTCACAATGGGTCAGGATCAAGCTATTTATATCTAGAGAACGGCTGGATGGATTTTAAGGCAATTTTGTATCCAACCGTTTTTTGGCACGAGAAAACTATTGGACTGGGTCACGTGTTCGAAAATTTTTGATTAGTGGGTCGTTTTGGGGTCATTATGGGTCAAGCCATTTTTATCTAAAAAACGGCTCTAACGATTTTGACCAAATTTTATATTTTATCGTTTTGTATTACAAGAAGACCATTGGGTTAGGTAACATGTTCGAGAAAATTCGGTTAGTGGGTCATTTTGGGGGTCATTGTGGGTCATGCTATTTTTATCTAGCGATTTTCTCACGCAATTTCGACTAAAAATTGCATTCTATGGTTTTTGGGCACGAGAAAAACATTGGGCTAGGTTACATGTTCGAGAAAAAATTTTAATGGGTCATATTGGGTCATTAAGTGTCTGGGTCAAGCTATTTATATTTAAAGAACGGTGTGATGGATTATAATGAAATTTTGTATGTAACAGTTTTTTGACATGAGAAAACTAATGGGCTAAATCACATGTTTGAGAGATTTCGACTATGAGGGTCATTTGTGGGTCATGATGGGTCATAATGGGTCTTGGTCAAGCTGTATCTAAAGAACAGATGGGTCGATTTTGACGAAATTTTGTAAGCAACATTTTTTTGGCACGATAAAATCATTGGACTAGGTTACATGTTCGAAAAATTTCGATTAATGGGTCATTTTGGATCATAAAGGGTCTGGGTCAAGTTATATATAATTAAAGAACGGCAGGATCAATTTTAACGAAATTCTTTATGTAACAATTTTTAGAAACGAGAAAACTAATGGACTAAGTCACATATTCGAGAGCTTTCGATTATAAGGGTCATTTGTGGGTCTTAATGGGTCAAGGTCAAGCTATATATAAATAATAGGTGGGTCGATTTTGACGAAATTTTGTATACAACATATTTTTGGCATGAGAAAATCATTGGGGTAGGTCATATGTTCGAGAAATTTCGATTAGTGGGCCACTTTTGGGTCATTCTAATTTTATCTAGAAAACGTTTGCGCAATTTTGACTAAATTTTATATTTTATCGTTTTCGGGCACAAGAAAATCATTGGGTTATGACAGATTTTTGAGAAAATTCGATCAATGGGTCATTTTGGATCATAAGGGGTCAGGGTCAAACTAACTATATCTAAAAAACGGCTCAATCGATTTTATCTAAATTTTGTATCTAATGTTTTTCGGCATGTTAAAACTAATGAGCTAGGCTACACGTTCGAAAGATTTCAATGATAAATTGTCATTTGTTGGTCATGATGGGTCATGCTAATTTTATATAGAAAATGATACTCACCATTTTGACTATACTTTGTATTATATCGTTTTTGAGCAAGAGAAAATCATTTGGCTTGGACACATGCTCGCGAAAATTCGATTAGTGGTTCATTTTGGGTCATAATGAGCTAGGGTCATTCTAATTATATATAACAACGACTCAATCAATTTTACCTAAATTTTGAAACAAAACGTTTTTTATCACGAGAAGACTATTGGGCTGAGTCGCATGTTAAACAAAATTATATTAGTGGGTCATTTCGCTTCATTGCTGAATGCTGCCAAGCTAATTTTACCTAAAAATGGCTTAAACGATTTTGATTCAATTTTATATTCTACTGTTTTTGATTACCTGAAGACCATTGAACTATGTCACATGCTTGATCAAATTTGATTAGTGGCTCATTTTGGGTAATACGGATCAGGGTCACGAGAATATGGCAACAGCCAATAACTTGGTGATATTTGACAAAATATTGGCGACATATGGCCAAAAAATCGACTATAAAAATTACGAAAACCAAAACACGTATTTGGAGCCAAATGAAAGAATGCCTCCAAATTTGGCTATATCTAGCAAAAAATATTGTCTTTCAAAATGTAAAGAATTTTTTTATACATTCTTAAGAGGATTCGAGATGCATGGTTAAACCAATCAGAGTCGAGCTAAAAAAGTGATTTAGATCGATGTCCTTTCACTGTAAATTTTAAAATAAAGTAAATTTATAAACATGCGCATAAAAACATAGTTTTCTTATTGATTGTTTTTCTAAATAATACTATTATAAACATGTTTTACAGTAATAATACAGAGTTAATGATACAGTGAAAATACTATATCGATTTGAACACAAAGTTAATTTTGACCGAGCTAAGCTCGGTCTCCCCTGCTAGTACTATATTAACAGCACCTATTTTTTTTTTTTCAGAAATTTTGCTAACAGTAATTTTTTTAAGATTTCACTTTTGAAATTGTCCCCTATTTTGAGAATCACCCGTATCTATTTGTTTACTGAAATTTACACAGACAAACGATTGTACGCGGAATTCTGTATTTGGGTCGGGTAACTTGGTTTTACTTAACCCCAACTCGCACACTCGTTCGATTTGTGTTGAGTTGAAAATAATTTGTTGCGGGTCGAATTGATTTTAAATGTTTCGGATTCAATTCGATTTTGAGTTGCCTTTTGACTATTTCGTGTCACATTCGGATTGGCTGGATTATTTCAAAAGAAAGTTCAGAAAAAAAAATTAGATAAACTCTATAGTTGAATATTAATGAGTACATAATGTATACACTATATTGCCATTATCGCAAAACAATGCGAAATCGAAGCTATAAAATCTACCCGAAAATATAGACATCGTCGTTTTACTTCAAACGCGTGAAAAGTAATTTAAATATCTTACAAAAAAATGAAGCTTCAAAACATTTCACTTAAAAACTTAACACAAACTTTATTCCAGAATAATTCTACTACTTCTTTTTAATTTCTCGTGATCATCTGTGAAAAATAAAACTATGACCATGGAGTCACTATGAGAGTGTGGACACCAAAGTAATTACAAATATTAATCGCATTCGCGACATTCTCCCACCTTGAGTTTTCGACAGATAAACTCAACAACGGGTACAATAAAATATAAAATAAAATATGACTAATACTTACATTACAGTGATAAGATACAATTCTTACAATATTACATTTCTCAAAACAGGTAAATAAACATTTTCTTCTGCAAAATTCAAATAAAATTAAACATATTATTACAAATTCAAATTAACACTATGAAATATACTAAAAAATAAGAATAAAGTTTTTTGTTGAAACAGAATTTAGAGTTAATAACGTTTTGGGACAGTCACTATTCTGCCACTTCTCGTTCTTAATACTGGATCACTAGAAAGTTCTTTTGGAATCTCTAAATTGTACAGTTTTTAGACAGGTCGCAAAAGTTCGCCATTTTCAGTTTTTAATCGTGCAACTCTTGGGTGGCCATCTTTATCAGAAATAAGTTCTTGCACTCGGGCTAAATCCCAATAGGCACGTTTCTTATCAGACTCTACGAGTACGACATCACCAACGGTCAGTTGCTTGACATTCTTTTGCAAAGAACTTTGCTGGCCCAATTGTCCTAAATATTCAATACGAAATCGCTTACGTAGGTGTTCTCGAACATGTTGCCTATACTTAACTCTTTTATTTAATTCTTGCGCGTCAATTTCATCAAAATCTCTCACATCTGAAAATCTTATGTCCTGTAAAAACATTGATGGTGTTAACGGTGCTAGATCGTTCACATCTTCAGTAACATAAGTTAGAGGTCTAGCATTCACAACTTGTTCACAATCACAGAGAATTGTGAGCAGTTCTTCGTAGGATAATGAAGCTCTACCTAGAACTTTTCTCAGGATGCGTTTCACCATTTGTATCAATCGCTCCCACCAACCGCCCCACCAGGCAGCGGTAGGTGGGTTAAATTTCCAGCGAATCTTTTGTGTTGCTGCAACGGCAGAGATTTGCTCCCAATCTATGGCTGAAAATGCTGTGTCTGCCCCGACGAAATTTCCGCCGTTATCAGAATGCACGGTGGTTGGTCTTCCTCTTCGCGCTATAAAACGCCTGAAAGACTGGAGGAAAGCATCTGTAGATAATGACGTAACTAATTCTAAGTGTATGGCCCTATACACTGCACAAGTGTACAGAACAATCCAAGCCTTTTCCTCATTCTTTAAATATAATGGGCCGGCTAAATCAACTCCAATTATCTGAAACACTGCTGCGTCTTCAACTCTTTCTGTTGGTAATGCAATAGAAATCGATTCTGTCTTTTGTGCACTGAATCTTCTGCATCGTACACATTTCTGTACTACTGCTCGAATAGTTTTCCTAGCTTTTACGATCCAGTAGTCTTATCGTAACGATACCATCATAAGAGCCACTCCTGCATGCAAAAGCTCTTGGTGTTTCCAGGAGGTCAGGCGGTGGACTACAGGATGGTCAGAAGGCAAAATAACAGGGTATTTAAAATTGAAAGCATCTTCTCTATAAATAACTTGTGTTTTCACTCTTATAATACCATCTTCATCTAGGATTGGTCTCAAGCTACGTATCTTCTGATTATTCTTCTCGTTGAATCTGTCTTTCTGAATCAAAATTATCAATTTTCTTTCGGCTTGTTCTAATTCCAAACACGTAAGTTCAGAAACTTCTTTTGAATTAGGATTTCTTAAATTGTTTAAGAATCTTAAAATCCAGGCGATCAATCTTACAATTTTCTTGAAAGATGAAAACCGTCGATAATACCAATCACTAGATTCTGTGTTCTTGTTCATTGCTGAAATGACACTTTTCCGTTTTTCAGAGTTAATAATTTCTTCATCGGGAATTTCGACACTTTGAGGCCAAGTATATTCAGGTTGAGCCAACCAATCCGGTCCCTCCCACCATCTTAATTGTAAAAATTGTTCAATCGAACAACCTCTGGAAGGGATATCTGCCGGATTAAATTTTCCTGCAATGTGTCGCCATTGGTTCTTTTGAGTTAAGGATCTGATTTCTACTACGCGATTCCAAACGAATGTTTCCCATAGAAATCTCAAATAATCTCTATCATCTTCTTTAATACTAATTTTTAGAAATTCCTTTTCTAAAACAGATATTGCACCAACAGGATATTTCCGAAACCGGTGCAATACAGAAGGAATCATTTCAATAAAATTTAATCCCTTATCTAGGCAATCATTTTGAGAAGGGGAACCTTTAACATGAACCGAAGCGTCAAAAACTGGTCTAACTTTAGTAGTTTCACTCGATTCTTTAAATACAGGTCTGTGTGGCAAATAATGTACTTTAGTTTCTTTATTATCAACTACCCTTTCAATTATTCCTGCATTTATCCACGAATCAAATACTTCGCTATATACCTCAATTTTATTTAAATTAATTAACTTTTTCCTCGTTGTAGCAAGCCGCTTTTCGGCCAATTCTCTATTGTTAGGTAAGCAAGCTTTATCTAGCACCCATGGCAATGCTACTTCGTATCTCCCTTCTGAATCTATTCTTATATTACTATGCTGCATAGTTTCTTCATGAATTTCAGATTTAGTTTTAGATTCAACTGGATCCGTTATGCCCATAATATCCAGCTTCCACAAATCAGCAACGGAACAATTGTTCCAAAGTGATGAAATAATCATAGCAGCCTTATTTGTTTCTGATTTAATACTTGGAATTTTTCCCATTAGAGTCCATCCCAAATGGGTTTTTACCGCAACCGGACCACTTTCTAAAACTTTAATATTTCCGGTGAGTAATTTTCCGGCCACATCAGAACCAATCAATAATTTAATTTCATTTTCGGTTTCACATGAACTATTTTCAACATCAGAAATTTTAATGCCATATTTATTTAATTCTGATAACCAAGGCCCATTTGGCACTTTTCGTATTTTAGAACAAATAACAGGAACATCTAAAACATGCATATCACATTTACAACTATTGTCTATGCTACTTAAGTGAATTCTATACTTATTATGCTTTGTTTCACTTGTTTCAATATTACCAAATAATGTGTGAATTAATTTAATTTCACCAATACTTTTATAATTCAAATATTTAATTACATCTCGTGATAAATAGGAACGTTCGGATCCTGTGTCAATAACTCCACGCACGATTTTCTCTTTTCCATTGTGCTTTACACGGACACTCAAAGTTTGGAGTAACACAGTAGGATCCGAAGCGAATCTAGGAAAAAAAGGGACCGGAAAAAAAGTTATCGGAAAAAAAGTGACCTGAACTACAAAAGCGGAAAAAAAGTGACACGGAAAAAAAGTGACATGGAAAAAAAGTGACAAGGAAAAAAGTGACACTGAAAAAAAGTGACAAGGGTTGATTTTGGGGAATTATTATTGATTTTGGGGATTCATTGGTTAAGTATGAAAGGGGGATCGGGGGAGGGGCTCATAATTTAGGTAAATGGGTTTTTCATGCTGAATTAACTGTTTTGGTTCAATTTTTGGATATACGTCCATACTGAAAAGACGCTTGCCTGATTAGTTTTGGGAAGGGACGATTACCCCCCCCCCCCCATCCATCCTCAATTAGATGAATGGGTTTTTATGCAGAATTATCAAACGAGCGTCAAATTTGAATATACAGGGTCTGACTAAGGCAGGGGCATGCGGGGCAATAGCCCCGGGCCCCCCGGTTTGAAGGGGGCCCCCCAAGGAGAGAAAAGTTTCTTGTTAAAAGAGGGCCAAATGATATAAAATAGCAAAATATTACCAAAATTCTTTTTTTTCAATTTTAAGGGGTATTCTTTTCTCCTACTCCCTTTGCTTCCGTGCCCCACGTTTCCTTAAAGTAATAGTTACATCATAAAAAAATTAATAGTTAAAATTATTTATCTTCTGTTATTATGTATAAAGGTGTGAAATATAAATACTGAAATCAGTACTTGGTACGGAATTTATGCATACATACAATAGATTTGAATTTTAATTTTAGTCACTTGAGTATAATTCACAAACATTTTTAAGATAGAAGGGGGCCACTCTAATAATGTTTGCCCCAGGGCCCCCCCACTGTCTAAGTCGGGCCCTGTGAATATAGATTCTTTTCGATAAGGCTTATATATAGTATATATATATAGTATATAATGCATGAAGAGATTTAGGAATTTTAATGGTTATATATAGAGGGAGAACGGGGGATAACCTTTCTTAAATTAAATTAATAACTTTTTACGCATAATTATCCGATTTGCTTAGAATTTTGGACATAGGTTCATTATGATAAGACGTATCTCTGATTAGTTATGGGGTTCTTTTGCTTATTATAAAGGGGGGGCGAGCAATTATCTCCCCCTTAAACTAGATAAATAGGTTTTTATGCAGAATTATCCCATGTATTTCAAATTTTAAATGTAGATTCTTACTGATAAGGTGGATCCCTGAATAGGTTTAAGGATTTGATATCTAAGTATTGAAGGGGAATAGAATATAACCTACCTTAAATTAAATTACTTTTTACGCAGAATTATAGGATTTGCTACAATTTTTGATTATAGATTCATTATGATAAGGCGTATCCCTGATTACATATGGGGTTATTTTTCTAATTAAAAATTAAGGCGGGTGATTATCCCCCCCCCCCTTAAATTATATAAATTGTTTTTTATGTTCACTTATCCGATATATTTCAAATTTTGGATATATGTTTTTTCTCATAAAGTGAATCCCAGAATAATTTTAAGGGTTTAATGGATAAGTATACAGTGGGGGAACGGAGGATAACCCCCCTTAAATTAATAAATGGCTTTTTACGCAGAATTATCTTATTTGATTCAAATTTTGAATGTGTGTTCATTATGATAAGGCGAACTTCTGATTAATTGTGGGTTATCCCCCATTCATCCCTCTATACTTAGCCATTAAACCCTTAAAACTATTCAGGGATTCACTTTATCAGGTAAAACCTATATCCAAAATTTGAAATACGTTGGATAATTGTGAAAAAAAAAAAAAAAACTTATTTAAAGAGTGGGGGATTAATCGCCCGCTTCCCCTATTTAATTAGCAAAAGAAACCCATAATTAATCAGAGATACGCCTTCTTATAATGAATATTCATCGAAAATTTGAAGCAAATCGGATGATTCTGCGCAAAAAGCCATTTATTTAATTTAAGGGTGTATTTCGATTCAAACTGCTTATTTTCCGATTTATTTTTGACTTCATTTTTACTCTCATATGCATCAAACTGGCAAATTGTCTTATTTAGAAAGTACACAAGGTGCCGTAATTGTCAATTCTTTGATAAATGCAGAAAATATTGCAAAAAAAGCAATCAAAAACGGCATTTTGAACAGATTTTCCCCTGGCGGGAGATCTGTGAACGAAAAAAAGGGTCATACTGAGAAGATAATTGTTTATAAATCAAATTCTAATAAATTGAGCTTAAAAATACAGCACACGGCACCTTGTACATCTCTTCAAAAATATCCTCAGCAAATTTCATGTTTCTACTTTTAAAAATGTGTCTGAAATTGTATCGGAAAATTTCGAGCTGTTGAAGGTGGAAAAGCGTTTTTTCGAATACACCCTTAAGGGGGTTTATTCCCCGTTCTCCCTCTATACATAGCCATTAAACCCTTAAAACTATTCAGGAATTTACTTTATGAGAAAGATCCTACATCCAAAATAATGAAATAAATCGGATAAGTGTGTATAATTTTTTTTAATCTAATTTAAGGCCGGGGGTAGTAATTACCCGCCCCCCTTTTTAATTAGCAAAAGAACCCCATAACTAATCAGAAATACGTCTTATCATAACTAACCCATGTCCAAAATTCGAAGCAAATCGGATAATTCTGCATAAAAAGCCATTTATTTAATTTAAGAGGGGTTTCCTCCATCTTCCCTTTATACTTAGCCATTAAAGCCTTAAAACTATTTCGGAATTCACCTTATCAAAAAGAATCTATGTTTAAAAATTGAAATGCATCAGATGATTCTGCATAAAAATCTATTTATCTAGTTTGAGGGAGAGGTAATTGCTCGTCCCTCTTTATAATAAGCAAAAGAACCCCATAACTAATCAGAGATAGGTGTTATCATAATGAACTCATGTCCAAAATTCGAAGCAAATCGGATAATTATCCGTAAAAAGCCATTAATTTAATTTAAGAAAGGTTATCCCCCGTTCCCCTTCTATACTTAACCATTAAACTCCTAAAACTCTTCAGGCATTTTATACTATATATAAGCCTTATCGAAGAGAACCTATATGCAAATTTGACACAAGTTGGATAATTCTGCATAAAAACCCATTCATCTCATTGAGGACGGATGGAGGGGGGGTAATCGTCCCTTCCCAAAACTAATCAGGCAAGCGTCTTTTTAGTATGAACGTATATCCAAAAATTGAACCAAAACAGTTAATTCAGCATGAAAAACCCATTTACCTAAATTATGAGCCCCCCCCCTCGATCCCCCTTTCATACATAAACAATGAATCCCCAAAAATCAATAATAAATCCCCAAAACCAATCCTTGTCACTTTTTTTCCTTGTCATTTTTTTTCCGTGTCACTTTTTTTCCGTGTCACTTTTTTTCCGCTTTTGTAGTTTAGGTCACTTTTTTTCCGATAACTTTTTTTCCGGTCACTTTTTTTCCGTTTACCTCCGAAGCTTGAGTAGTTAAAACAGTGTCACTACTCCATGATTCATGTTTATGACTTTCTAACGACACATTACCACCTTCATTAAAAACATTTTGACATAATATAAAAAAATGTCTTTTACCACAATTCGTGCATTTAGTTTTAGAGTTACAATTGCGTGAAATGTGGTTTTTCTTCAGGCAAACAAAGCATGCTCCTTTTTTCAAAATTAAGTTACGTTTCTCATCAAAAGAAAGCGAACTAGCTTTAAAAAAATTTTCTGATAAGTGACACTTGTCACAAAATATACACAAATCTTCACGTTTTTTAATTAAATTCTTACTAGACTTATTGTTTATAAATAAATCTGTGGCAGTTGGCATTGAATTATATTCATTATTACATTTATGATATTTCTTTGGGTTTTCAAAACCAAGATTGGAATGAGCCAAAAGAACCCGCTCTTCCGCAAGTACTTCATTTTTTAAAAAATCAAGGATAGAATTTAATTGGTTCTTACCTTGAGCAGTCTTCTCACGCTGTCTTTCCCAGATTTTTAATATATCATGAGGTAGACAAGGTTCTACAAGTGGGAAAAGAATGCTGGCATATTTCTCTTCTGTGACACCTAAGGATTCTAGAGACCTAAGTTTTGTCTCTAGATTATCATATAACGACGATAAATTAAAATTCTTGCTTGATGATCTATTATTATTTAAGACTAATTGAAGAAGGTCTCTAACATATATCTCAATAAGTGTATCTTCTCTGCCAAACCTTTCTTTCAGATGTAGAATTACTTTTGGATAATTATCAGCAGAAACCGGATAACTATTTACTATCTGTGCTGCTTTGGATTTCGGCGTTATCGCCTGTAAAAGATAAACAAATTTCAAATGGTCATCTAAAGTGGTGTCTTCATGAATTTTGCTGAATGAATTCCAAAAGGTTAACCATAATCTTGCATCGCCATCAAACGGCTGTAAACTTATTTCTGGTAAGCGAAGTGGTCGGGACAGCGTTCTTTCAACATCTGTATAATTCTGCGATCGGAGTTGTTCTTCGATAAGTTTCACCAAAAATGTCTTTACTTTTTGCTTTATAGCAATAAATTTTTCTGTATACTCCTCGCATGCTTCAAATTCTTTAGAATAATCTTTTTCTACAACTTTCTCTGTCAACATAAAATTCAAAATTTCTTCATCTACAGCTCGTAATCTTGTGCTTTTATCTTCCAGTTGACACATTAAATTCTCTATTAAATTAGCATCTGGAGTTGCGTCGTTTAAAGCTTCATTTAAAGCATTATAAATTTTCGTAAATCCAGTTCTAAGAGGAGTTCTTTTGATTTTCAAAGCATCCATTTTTTTTTTCAATGACAACTTCTGTTAACAAATAAAAAACAGTTACTTTTCACACGTCCCTATTAGTTCGGACGCCACATATCGCAAAACAATGCGAAATCGAAGCTATAAAATCTACCCAAAAAAATAGACATCGTCGTTTTACTTCAAACGCGTGAAAAGTAATTTAAATATCTTACAAAAAAATGAAGCTTCAAAACATTTCACTTAAAAACTTAACACAAACTTTATTCCAGAATAATTCTACTACTTCTTTTTAATTTCTCGTGATCATCTGTGAAAAATAAAACTATGACCATGGAGTCACTATGAGAGTGTGGACACCAAAGTAATTACAAATATTAATCGCATTCGCGACAGCCATTGATTATGGGACACTTGCGGTTTTAGACATTTTACTAAATATCTAGAAAAATACATGAGGAATCATCTCGAAACTCTTAGTGTATAAATATAATAGTATAAGTCATACATCTCCGTGAAGATTTTTTCCCGAAACTCCAAAGGGAACCGTCAACAAATTAAAAAAGAATGAATATCTTTTGAATAACTCTGTCAAAACTAATGTAGCAAAAGCGCTCAAACTCTAGATTGTGATTGAATGCCTTATTGTAATAAGCCTTGTTCATTTTTATGCAAATAGCATGCATACTCGCAGAGTAATTAAGGTTTTTATAAAAATGATCCCAAATTTTTCCAAGTTTTTTCCTTATAATTTTCAGAGTTCTTAATATAAAATATTATTTTTTTCAGAAAATATGACAAACAACATTGCACACAGTACCCTGTAACCAGAATTAAAAAATAATGAAAATTGTATAAAAAATGAGTTGGTTTACTAAATAATTTTTTACTGCGCATGCGTCAACGATATCAAAATTTCATTTGCATATTATGTTAGCTAAATGTATAGAGCAACTTTTGTTAAAGTCACAAAATCATAACTTGAAAATTCTGACATTAATCGTCAATTGAATAAGTCGAAAATCCGTTATTCTCAAAATGAAGCAAAAACAAGAGGGGTTGTATCCATATATTCATTGATTAGTGTCAATATAGAATACACAATATGGGATGTGCATTTGGATAAAATCCCTCATTTTTTTGCTTCATTTTGGAAACAATGGATTTTGTCCTTTTTCTATAGACGATTACTTTCAGAATTTTCAAGCTATGATTTTGAGACTTTTACAAAAGTTGCTCTATACATTTAGCTAACATAATATGCAAATGAAATTTTGATATCTTTCACGCATGCGCAGTAAAAAATTATATAGTAAACCTACTCATTTTTCATACAATTTGTATTATTTTTTAATTCTGATTACAGGGTACTGTGTGCAACGTTGTTTGTCATATTTTCTGAAAAAAATATTATTTTATATTAAGAACTCTGAAAATTATAATGGAAACACTTGGAAAAATTTGGGACCATTTTTATAAAAACCCTAATTACTCTGCGAGTGTGCATGCTATTTGCATGCTATTTGCATAAAAATGAACACAGTGTATTACAATAAGGCATGCAATCATAATCTAGAGTTTGAGCGCTTTTGCTACATTAGTTTTGACAGGGTTATTCAAAAGATATTCATTCTTTTTTAATTTGTTGACGGTCCCCTATGGCGTTTCGGTAAAAAATCTTCACGGAGATGTATGGCGTATACTATTATATTTATACTAGTGATGGGCGATTCTGGAAATTTTGAGAATCGATTAAAATCGACATCGTATGAAACAACATCGATCATAATAAGAATCGATTTCTCAGATCTAGAATCGATACTAGAATCGATATTTCGATATTCAGATTCACACAGAGAAGATCCAAATTACTAATTCCAAAATTTAGGCAATCATCAGGACCATAATTACCGCCTCCCGCCCCCCATCCCCATTTAGGGAGGCATAGAATTAAGCTATTGCAGATTTTAGAGTCGGATAATAAGAATTTTAAATTTTAAAATGGTTGTCACTTATGGTTGTCACTTACACAAAAACTTTGACAAATTTGAGAGACATAACTCAACTAATAACAACACCGAGTAACTTGGTATTAAACCGAGGATAAAGAGTGCCAAGAGCGTGTAACTAGGATGGGGAACAAGGAGTATAAACTTTTTTTTTCTAATGCCAACCAAATGTTACACGAGATAGTTTGGAAGAACAAAAAATATGCCCCATACCCAGAGGGGGGGGGGGCAGATAAACCCCACTCTTGACGGAAGGGCGACCATAGCCCAAATGTATCTTTTGTCGAAGTTTCAAAATGAGGATTTACAATAAAATAGAACGAGAATTGGACATTTTAAAAATTGCATGCATACTTTGAGCGACCCATTTAGTAAAGATTGGCGAGGAAGGGGGGAGGGCGAGGGATTAGAACGGACACATGAACATTTGAAAAAAAAAAACATAATAAACTAATAACCCAAATAACTGAGCTTCTAATTAAAAATATAATGTTTAACTTAGTGTTGAATTCATGGAGTGGCCGCGGGGAACATGTACTATTTGAAACTATAAAAAGTGCCAAGAGCATGTAACTAGGTAAAGAGAAGGGTAGTAACGGAAAAAAACGAGGAGATAAAAGCTTTATAACGATATGTTACATGAGATGGTGTTGAAGAAACAAAAAATATGCCCCCCACTTAGGGGAGCAAGGTAGATCCCAAACGGACAGAAGGGCGACCCCGCCCAAATGTATCTTTTGTTGAGGTTTCAAAATATGGATTTAAAACAAAATAGAACGAGGATTATACTTTTTTAAAATCGCAGTCATAATTTGAACGGTCCTGTAAGTTAAAATTGGTGAGGAAGGGGGGGGGGAGGTTAGGACGGGCGAACATGGAAAAAAAAAAAATAGTGGCACTCCGAGAGTGCCGACAGTAGTGAAACTTTGAACAATTACGTGTGTATTTTTTGAATCGTTAGGATATATAATTGAATCGTCAGGAATTACTTTTAAATGAATTAAAAAAAGGTTCTATAATATTAAAGAACATATCAATATCTATAAAAAAAAAAATCCGCGCGATACCATATGTCCAGCTATTGTAGTTGACTCATTATAACTACTTTCTTACAATTTAAAACGCGATAAATACACCAATCAAAATTAGAGCATACTATCGATACCTTAATCTTTATCCAAATAAATCATTTTGTATTAATGCCTGTAACAATATCTGTAGATTACTTTTTGAATTATTCAAATCGGACATTCCATTCAAAACATATTAGGAATTTAAAGGTGACAATCTAAAGAAATAATAGCGCTGCTGAGCACTCGGTGGCCAATAAACTTAGGGATTACGTGTGCAATCAAAAGATTGTGGATTCGATCCCCAGTTTCGCTGATATGTTATTTTTTTATATATATATTTTATATTTTTTATATATATATATTTGATATATTATTTTTTTTTTTCGAAGAAGTTTGAAAAATTAAAATTTTAACCCATTATGGGTCCGTAATTTGCAGTGGTGACCATCCCTCCAAACCTAATGACGCAAATCCCCCTCCCCCCAAAAAACTTCATACTTTAACATCTCCCCCCCCCCCACAAACATAATACAAATTGTAAATTATATTCTACTTATAATCTACTGCACCTTCAACAGATAGCGAAATGAGAATAGCAGAATGAGCTATTATTGCCCTTATTTAGAATTTAAAGAAAGAAAACATAGGAACATTTCTGGAATTAAATTATGAAATATTAAAAAATTAAAAATCTCCCCCCCCCAAAAAAAATGTACTTTTTCTCCAATCCCCCCCCCCCCCCAAAAAAAAAAAACTAAATTGTATGACGCATCTTACATTACAAATCCAGCATAAGAAATTTTCTCCCATCATTTTAGGTCACATTACCAGGGGTGCCCAGAGAGGGGTTTGGTGACCTAAAATGATGGGAGAAAATTTCTTATGCTAGATTTGTAATGTATGAAGTATAAGCTTTCAATAGACATATTGTATCAAGAAATGAGAAAAAAACCCTCTGCCCTTCCCCCCCCAAAAAAAGGTCCTATAGGGAAAACCGGGAAACTGGAATAGCAAAAAGAACGGCGAGAAATGGTTAGCTATGCTAGAAATTTTCTCCCAACTGTAACTCCTATAGAAGCAAAGTTATAGCCTTTTAAAGATTGAAACGAAGTGAAGAAATAAGCAAAATTAGGTGAGTGATCGACAGGGGGGGGGGAGGGGTCCACAGCTCTGGGGGTGCCATATAGCTTAAACTTTTCAAGTTAAAAATGGTAGAGAATTAAATGAGCGAAATTTTAAGGAGTATATTGGGGGAGGGCGCAAGTCCCCTCTTAACATTTTTTTTTGTTTTTTTTTGAAGAAACAAAAAAATACGCCCTCGGCGGGACGCATATAATCCCCAAACGGGCGGAAGGGCGATCCCTTATTTATCTTTTGTCAAGGTTTTAAAATGTGGATCTAAAATAAAATAGACCAAGAATTGGACATTTTAAAAACTGTATGCATATTTCGAACCGCCCTGTAAGTTAAAACTGATGCAGAAGGGGGAGGGGGATTAGAAGAGACGAGAGTGAAAAATAAAACATAATAAGCTAATACTTCAAATTACTGGACTTCTAAACAAAAATATAACGATTTAACCTAGTATCGAATTAATGGGGTGGACTGCAGGGGATACTCCCCCCCCCCCAGAAGTTATGAGATTTTATACTTTTTAATGCACAAATTGCGATTCCCCCTCTCTTACAGAGCTGTAAAACATGATGTCTTCCTCCGGAGTCGCAGAAAAAAATACTTGCATTCAATACTGATTTAGCCTAGAAAAAAAGAAAAAAAAATCCATTCTTATACGTAATTTTACACCAGTGCTACCATTAAAACAATAAAATTGGTAAATTTTAGTAGATCAAAATGAAATCGATTCCAAAGATCGAGATCGAATCTAAAGATCGAAATCGAATCTAAAGATCGACATCGAATCTAAAGATCGAAATCGAATCTAAAGATCGAAATCGAATCTAAAGACCGATCTTACGGGCAGAATCGATTTTACATTTTTACTTTCTTTTGTAACTTTACAAAAAGAGAGTATGAGATTCGTGAAAAATTTCGATTTCCCGTTTTTGATGGATTTATATATTTTAGAAGGTCTTTAATATAACTTCATGGTTTTTAAGAAATATCTGTCTGTGTGTGTGTCTGTCACTCTGTGAGTCTGTATATGACAAAAATTTCTGACCGTTCTATCTCAAGAACAAATGTACGGAATTCCACAAAACTTTAGATTTAATTTAACCTTAATATAAACTGAATCTAATTAATTTTTGGTGTATATAGCCTAACAGGTGGCGCTTTTATGCTGCATTTTTTGCGATTTGCACAACAGTTATATCTGAATAACGAATGCACGGATTTTCATCAAATTTCAGATCCAGTTAGCCCTTGACATGAATTGATGTTTTTTGCATTTTGATGTATATCGCTTCTCAGATGGCGCTGCTATGCTGAATTTTTCACAATTTCCACTCAGAGCCATGTGAAAGGGGGTAGGCGAAAGGAGGCGGTCGTCCCGAGCACTGAAATTTAGGTGGCGCCAAATTTTTACTACTAACATCACTTATAGCCTATCACAAGAAAAAGTTAATAGGGGGGGGGGCTAAATTGGAACTTTGAACCGGGTGCAGTTCTCTTTTCGCATGCCCCTGTTTCCATTTTAGCTTTATCTCAAGAACTAATGCACGGACTTTCATAAAAATTTAGATTCAATTAGTCCTTGATATTATTTGATGCTAATTACATTTTGGTGGAAATCGCTTAAGAAATGGCGCTGCTATACTGTATTATTAATGATTGACGCAATAGAGCTATCTCAAGAACGAATTTTCATCAAAATTCAGATTCAGCAAATCCCTGACATAGATTAGTGTTGTTTAGTTCTTGGAGTAAATTGCCCTACAGGTGGCGCTGATATGCTGCATTTTTTATGATTTCGCAATAGCTGTATCTCGCGCTTTCATGGATTTTCATTAAAATTCAGATTCAGCTGGTACCTGATAAAAATTGATTCTGATCAATTTTTGGTATACATCACTCAACAAAAAATGCTATTTTGCAGGGAGGGGGGGGGGGGGGTTCTGAGGTTTCCTTAATTCCTCTATCTTAGAAACTAATACACTGAAATTTTTGGAATTGGCACATCCGACTATTTTATCTTCAACTTTTCAAGGAAAATGAAAATTATATTACCTTCAGAGAAATCAATTAAAAATTTTAAGGTATCGATTAAATCGAGTTGGCCGTAGTATCGATTAAATCGATTTAAAAAATCGAAATCGCCCATCACTAATTTATACACTAAGAGTTTCGGGATGATTCCTCATGTATTTTTCTAGATATTTAGTAAAATGTTTAAAATCGCAAGTGTCCCATAATCAATGGCAATATAGTGTATATGTATTCATTTTTCTGCTTAAAAACTAACTTTAAAACGGAAGATATAATTGTGTATTACTTTTTCATAATTACATTAAAATATGGATTAATATTCTTTCATTTTGAGTTCAGATCGGTTTTAATTTAATGTGTCAGTTTACAAGTCCATCAAAGTTTTTTGTTGGGTTCGAGAAGGCTTGAAATAGAATTATTGAGTGTAATTCGAAACGTGTAGGGTTCTAATCTATATATATGTATATATACAGGGTGAATATAAATTGTTTTTATAAAATAACAGGGATCGTAATACTCTTTCAGGCGAGCAATAATAATAATAGAACATGAGATCGCATTCCATTCTGAGAGGCAGAAAAGAGTAAAATCGAAACGTATCAATCATGAAGAATCCACCGACTCTGATTTCATTTTGTACCTGCCTACATAGCATATATCCTCAACAAGATGTCCTGATCGAAAGTACATTGGCGTACGAGTTCAGAGGTTCCGCGTTCGAATCCCAGTGTAGACATGGCTTTTCGTATTGGTTCGGAATCCACTTGAAGTCGTAGGTACCGGTCTTATAGAGCTCATGTGTGCGACAAACAAAACAAAACCGCATGCAAATTACCATTGAGAAGAAGCTGTTTTAGATTTCGTAGAAATCTAGTCAGGTTAAACGTTGTCCTTTCAAAACATCAACGCTTTAAAGTGTTACCTTGATAGCATCGTCCGAAACGTTTCATGAAGGCACCGGTGGAGAACATATACGAAGAATTGGCAGATATGTACTTTACACACGGTGAAGCAAATGGGAATGTGCGAGAAGCATGAAGATTGTTTTAGTGCAGTGGCTTCCAAGATGTCGTATTGACTTTACCCACAAATGGCAACAGCCACGCGTCTGCGGGGAAAAACCCTTCGAAAAAGACTGCTTGTTGGATGAATGGAGGCGAATGTTGAAATTTTCTTCAAGCTTATTGGTGTTTTTTATTAGCACTTTCCAACAAAGTTGAAAAGTGCTTATGCATTGGGTTTGTCTGTCCGTCTGTCCGTATGGCCTGATGGCCGTCTGGCCGTCAGTCCGCGCTCTAACTCCCGTAAATATACTCGGATTGCTATGAAATTTTTATACGTTATTGAGGTTTACCCTAGCACGAACCCTATTGAAAATGAAGTATCTACCATGATTAGTTTATCTAAAGAGAGAATCAAAAGTTTCCCATTACATTACGGCCTATGGGGAAAAATCGTTTCAAAGGAATTTTAAAGATATTATACCCTGTCAAACATATTAAAATATGCATTCTATAAAATATAAGGTGAAAATGTAGCTATTATTCATTTACATGGCCACACAAAAGAATTCCATTAGATAATGGTAAAAGGGGGAATTGTGTGTGACATATTTTAAATATATTAAGCTGTTTCATGTATAATAAAACTAGCAGCCTTCGCCCGCTACGCTGGTCAGTTTTTTAAAAAGGAGTTTTGAATCAAACGAAATTTTTATATCATAGTAATTTTTACCTTTATATCGTATTTTACATTATTTGTCATCGGTGAAAAGTCAGTCATCTAATTGGAAAGTTCAATGTTAGT
Source organism: Maratus speculifer (assembly GCA_964019185.1). NCBI lineage: Eukaryota > Metazoa > Arthropoda > Arachnida > Araneae > Salticidae > Maratus > Maratus speculifer. The sequence continues at coordinate 206,220,551 of OZ025295.1, forward strand.
CACCAATGAATGACGTAGCGCTCAACATGTTAACAGTTTTAATCACATAAAAATTCATTCAGCGGAACCTTTAAAAATATAGTCAACCTTTTGTAATTGGGTTCATCTAATTTAAAACATTTCAATAAGTATTCAATTAAACAACGTAGAATGCTATATTTCATTTATTACAAAATTTCTGAAAATTTATCCAACTAAAAATCTAAGTTCCATTAAAATCTATCTAGTAGAACTTAAGTTAAAAGCGACTGGAATAAAATTTCACTTTGCGTTTTATATATATTACGATAATTAAATATAGATTACATAATCATGTTAACCTAATTATAGAACTCTCTTTCAAAACTGAGTATCTCATGAACTACTGGATTTAAAAAAAATTGCTTAGTACCATTCGATTCAGCATGAAAAAATACACTAAAATATGTTATCAGATAAAAAATAACTACAAAACCCGATTTTTAAGGAATTTTTTAAAAGTTCGTTCCTTTTTTTACCCCACTTAGAGGTGGAATTTTCGAAAATCCCTTCTTAGCGGCACTCGATGTTATAAGAAGTATTTTCACCCCAATTTTCAAGATTTTTGGTTCGGTAGATTTTTTTTGTGCTGTGATTAATACGAAATCCAGACATTCTTTTATATATATAGATAAGGATTGAAAATTTCAGGTTTTTGCGCTAAAGACATCGCCAAAATAGGAAAATGTAAAGTATCTCACGAACTACTGGGTTTAAAAAAATTTGCTTAGTACCATTCGATTCAGCATGAAAAAATACACTAAAATATGTTATCAGTTGAAAAATAACTACAGAAGCCGATTTTTAAGGATTTTTTTAAAAGTTCGTTCTTTTTTTTTTACCCCCCTTAGGGATGGAATTTTCGAAAATCCCTTCTTAGCGGCATTCGATGTTATAAGAAGTATTTTTACCCCAATTTTCAAGATTTTTGGTTCGGTAGATTTTTTTGTGCTGTGATTAATACGAAATCCAGACTTTCTTTTATATATATAGATTGATATATGTCACTGGAGCTTAATATAAATTATACGCTACTGTCTTGCATAATATGAAGTACATAGCATTTACAGGGCCATACAAAAGATTTCAAATAGTATATTCTTTCCGAAGTACCGTATATGTGTCCGATGATGGCTGATGGAGGGGTGAAATGCATTTTAATTATGATATGCACGTTTATATTTCGCTAAATATATGCACATTATATGGTGTGTATAAATGTTATAGTTGATATACAGGGCTACCCAAAAGAGCTCACCAACGTTACTTAATATGAGCGTAAATTATTTAAGCGCGGTTCTTAAATAAGCTATGCATTTTTACGCTGAGCTTCACTCAATTTACTGAGAAATGTTTGCAGAACATAGATAAAAGGATATACAGGGCTACGCAAAGAATTCGGTACATGGACGCTTATGAATGAGGATTTATGAGAATGTGATTTCAGTTGTTTTAAAAGTGTTTTAGTTTACAATAAATTTTAGCCTAATGCTGACGTGTAATAAAGGTACAATGTAAACTACAGGGCTGAACAAAAGTATTCAAGTATGTTTCCATCTAATAGTATGAATTGCTGAAAAAGAACTTTCAAGCTACTGGGTATTTGCTTGCTAAACTAAATTTTCCCATTATATCAACTGACATATGAAATACAGGGCTGTTCAAAAGTACTGGAATACATATTTGGGTACATTTGGCTATACACTATTATTTCCCTAAATAACAAAGTTTTGTTAACGATTTCATTAAGTGTTGGAAAGTGCTTCATAATCTATGCTTAACGCATGATTTTTCTTACTTGTTTTCTGTTTATCCGCAACTGACGTCACACCAATGTGGATCGACGACTGCGAGAAACTAGTTTGTTTGTCATTTCAAAGAACAATGCAGGACGTTTGTGGAATGTACAAACGCCAGATAAGGAAAGAGAGAGTCTTTGAGAGAACTGCAGAATCCTTCGATAAGTATGCGAGCTATTGCATACGAAATAATTATTCTTCAGAAAATGGCTTGTCGTATTTCATACGAGGAACACATTCACCCTACCATGTGAAAAAGGTGCAATGTTTACACCAAGATGATTATCTCTGTTGGACAGATTTTGTACAGTGAATGCTGAGGATAAGGAATAAAGATCGACGATTTCGAGTACTAGTATTATTTAGTAATGAGGCAACATTCAGCAGAGATGGCATTTTCAACATGCCTTGTCTGACAGCAATCCACACTGCAGTACACCTCGAAAACACCTGCAAGATTTTCCGTGAACATTTGGGCAGGTATCCTTGAGGATTACGTGGTAGCCCCTTACATCAATCCAGCTCGTTTGACTAGTGCAACACACAATATCTTCTTCTAACAAGTGGTTCCTAGTTTATTGCAGGCTGTTCGGCTGCCCATCCAGAGCGACATGTAGTTTAAGAGCCCAAACACACTTTTCCAAGACGGTCCGGTACTTCTTGAATACAACATATCCCACACCATGGATCGAATGTGACAGACCTGTGACTTGTCCTCCTCACTCATCAGTAGTAGATAAAGGCCGTTTCTGCGGCCGGAGGAGCAATGAGCAATCAATCACGAGGCCAATGAGCAATCAATCCACAGCATGCAACACCCACAAGTGATGTTTATATGATCAGACACCCAATATGTTGACTTCATGATTTTTCACGTCTCATCATTTAAGATACATTTTTATCTCATTTTCTTGTTTTCACTAATATTTGTTAGAAGGGTTTCGAAGGATTTTTATATGTCTTGCATTTTATAGTATAAATGTGTAAAAATGTCTAGGGTGTATATATGTGTTTAAATATGATTTTCTGTTTACACGCGAATAGTTAGCTATCTATGTGCATGGATCTTTGTATGACTATCTATTAATTAAATTTAAAAAGGTTTAGTAAATTTAAAAAAGTTTTAACATATTTTGAAAAGTTTAAATGAATTTTTAAAAAAGTGTCAACACATTTTAAAAATGTTTAAGTAAATTTTAGACAGTTTCAACAAATTTTAAAAATGTTTTTTTAAGAAATATATATATATATAATTAAAAAAGCTTAAAAAAATTCTTAAAGTTTTAAAACGTATTTAAAAATGAATTGTAAGTGAATAAAAGTATTAGCACATGTATTATAGAAGTGTGTAAATGTATGAGTATGTTTGCATATGTGCACACTGCGTATAAAACAATATGTGAAAAGATAGTGTGAAGAAGTTTTAAATAATTACACATAAGTAAAATCAACATTTTTTTTATTAAATTAAAAAACTTTACAGATAAAAGCATATTTACAGGTAAGATGTATTAACATAACAACATTTTTCTTGATAATTTTACAATATATTAACAATTTTCTTCAACCAGTACAATCTTGACTAATTTCACAATGTCCATAGGCTAAACTGGTGATACCATCTTCTAGCAGATATCTTTTATCGTCAAATGGTGATAAATATGTTTTGTTCTGTGTTAATGTATACAGACGGTGTGCATCTTGAGCGATTCTTCTCTGCTTTTCAATACTAGTTTTTTCTTGTTGAAGGCACCGCAAGTAATCTTCATGCTTGATTTTCTGACGAACAACATAAGTCGATACACCCTTCGCTCGTTTCTTCTCTTCTTTGAAGGATTTCAGGGAGTACATTTTTGATTTCAGCCCAACAAATTCAAGGGCTAAATCACCATTAAGTTCATCCTTGAACTTGCCGATTGCTTTCTTGTTAACATCTGAGTACAGTGAATGATGTTTCGGATAGTCTGAGAAATCAAAAAGGTTTGAATGCTGTTTCAAATCATCATAAATATTTTTCGCTTTAATATGATAACACATCGAGTCCGTGTCGGTGAATAACAGCTTTGCAGTATCATCTTTAAATGTTTTCTTAATAAAATTATAATGAAAGTCATACATAACCAATTTAGATAATTCCAAAATAGCAAACCCAACATAAATCGGTCGATTCATGAGTATGCTAGTTTTCATCCTTTCAGCAGCAGTTAAATCTTCATCATATGTTTTAAAAGATTTAAAAGTGGGTGAAGCCACTAATTTCTTAGCTCTTTTTTCGTTATTAACAAGCACAATATTTCTACGTTTTCGCAGATTTTCCATAGTTTTTCCAAACACGGAGTTATTCATTAGTTTAAAAAAGTCTTTTTCGAAAGAAGATTTAGCTTTTTTTATTTTCTCAGTATTAAAATGAATGTATTTCTGAAGCCAAGGTGCCTGCTTGAATTGCAGAGCTTTATGAACACATGAAAGTTTCAATCCAAGTTGCAAATAAAATTTCAGATTACGATAATGAACTACATAATTTCGTTTGTCATTCAAATTGGGTATAAGTTTAGAGGCTGCAGCGAACTTTGTATTACCCTGTAATCTACGTGCATAGGAAGACAACATTTCCTGACTCACAGTCACTCTTTCAGGTGCGACAGGGTATTCGTTATGTAATTTATGAAGTTTCTCAGGATATTTAACCCGGTGGAAGGCGCGCGGGGTACCTGAGTCACCCCAGTCTCATAAAAACTTCTATTCTGGAATTCGTATTAGTCCGTCATTATTCATCCCTTCAGTAGCTAACTTTTAAAATGTTTTCTTTCAATAGCACCTGCCATCAGCAGGTGTTTTTCTTTTGTTAGGGAGAAGCAATCATTTCCTGGAAAGCCACCTGCCACTGGGGTAACCTAGCAGCCCCGCGCGACCGCATTTTACAGCAATTCCCTCTCATTAGTTTTCTGCTCGCATAGATAGTGGACGCTTGATTTTTTGTTCTTTTCGAAAATGGCAGCTAAACGAAAATTGACGGAATATGAGAAAGAAATGGAGAGATTGAGAGGGCTGCTGGATACTGTTGAAACTTCAGATGAAGAAATAGACTCTGCTAGTGAAGATGAAATTGATTATGAAATTTATAGTAGTCACGACAGTGACAGTGAATTTGAAGCTGCCAATATAAGCGGTGAATCCGATCAAGAAAATGACATTTACGTAGGAAAAGATAAAACAGTCTGGAAAAAAGATAAACCGAATGCAAAAGTGAGAACTAGCTCGTGCAACATCATTATTCATCTACCTGGACTAAAATCAGTTGCATCAGGTATTACGGAACCTGTTGAAAGTTGGGAACTCTTTTTTGATTCCAACGTTATAAAAAATATCGTGGATTGCACTAATATTTTTATTGATAAAATATCTGCAAATTTCCAACGAAGTCGTGATGCTAGAAATACGGATGAAGTGGAGATGAGAGCGCTATTTGGTCTCTTATATTTATGCGGGCTACACAAATCATCCCATACTAATGCAAAGGATTTGTGGAGCGCCGATGGAACTGGAATTGAATTGCTTCGAAAAACAATGTCTTACAAGCGGCTTCTCAGATGCTTGAGATTTGATAATATAAAAGACCGTCGACGTCAATTAGATAAACTGGCAGCAGTGAGAGATTTTTTCAGTGCATTCAATAAAAAGTGTCAAGAGATATATTCAGTTAGTGAATATGTCACTATAGACGAGAAGTTAGGAAAGTTTCGAGGTCGTTGTGGATTTCGGCAGTACATGCCGAAAAAACCGGCAAGATATGGAATTAAAATATTCTCCTTAGTCGATGCGAGGACATTTTATACATATAATATGGAAATTTATGCCGGACAACAACCAGAAGGTCCGTTCAAAGTCGACAATTCACCATCTGCAATTGTAAAACGACTCTGCACCCCGTTATTTGGATCCGCAAGGAACGTGACAATGGACAACTGGTACACAAGCTATCCATTAGCAAAAGAGCTTCTATCAAAGAAACTAACTATCGTGGGAACTTTGAAGAAAAATAAAGCTGTGATTCCTGTTGAATTTTTAGAAGCAAAAACAAGGGAAGTTTTTTCATCTATATTTGGATTCCAAAAGGACGTAACATTAGTGTCTTATGTTCCGAAGAAATCGAAATGTGTAGTTTTGTTGTCTACTATGCATCATGATAACACGATAGATGAAAACTCTGAGAAAAAGAAGCCGGAAATAATACAATTTTACAATGAAACAAAGGGAGGAGTGGATACTGTTGATGAAATGTCTACACTTTATTCTACTGCGAGGAAAACAAATAGGTGGCCGGTGGTTGTTTTCTATTGTGTGTTGAATGTGGCAGCTATAAATGCGCGAGTTGCACTTATGTCCACCAAAAATGCTCCTCTGCAGTACAAAAATAGGCGAATGTTCTTGAAAACATTGGCATTGTCTCTAGTTAACCAACAAATTATGAAAAGATCAACTATGTCAATGTTGCCCAAGGAATTACGAGAAAAAATAAAATCTGATTTGCCCTCAACAGAAAGTAATGATGATCCTGATAATAACTTGCCAAAGAGAATAAAGCTTGGTAAAGGACGATGTGCAGTTTGTCCTCGAGCTAAGGACAAAAAAACCACAATTAGTTGTATTAAATGTGAACAATTTACTTGCAAGGATCACTCTAATTACGTCTGTGACAAATGTATGTAAAGTCCAATAAAGGTATGTAATTTTTTTTAAAAATGAGTAAGTTTTTTTTTTTTTTTTTTTTTTTTTTTTTAAGAATTATTAGTGCAGATATTTATTTAAATATATTCTGAAATTGAAACTTATATCTTAAAAATATATTTTATACATTTTTTATATATGTTTGAATAAATTTACATGCGTAAATTGCAAAGTTTTTCGGTGGGGTTATACAGGAACCACACGCGACCAAATGTGTGCTAATGAGTGCGCGCCTTCCACCGGGTTAAGATCCACTTCGAAAATATATCCAATTTCAGAATCGTCAGATAATGATAAAATCCATTCTTCCGTAATATGTTCTGTCGCACACCATTCAAATCCACCAAAGGGTAGAAATTGGGACATAGCCCAGCCATACAGATTTTAGCATCCCAGTACATAATGTAACTAGGATCCTCATCATTATTAAATTATGGTGTATTAGGTATGTTAGCTCGGGCATATCTATGACTAATCATGCTGATTCCCCCTCGAATGCTTTGTTCAGTAAACAAAAGCATGTTTATATCTGTCAGCAATTCGAGAGGCGTTTCGCACATCTTCAAAGATGCTTGCCAAGCAAGCCCAGGAGCTGTCATTAAATGTGCACAATCAATATCATAGAATTGTTTGCACAGATCTCTAAAATTCTGGAAAACATCCGCTAACAATTGTACGTCGGTTTTCACGTAGAGATTGTGATAGTCACCAAGTGTTTGCATCTGAAAAGTGGACCAAATATTTCTTGCATGGTGGTAGTCCTCTTCACTTATAGGTTCTTCTGTTAAATTATTGTAAAAGGCTGCTGGTGGGGGGAGACGATCTTCATAAAATTTCTTAAACGATGAAAAATATGAATATGGATACACACCTTTTCTTGTAAGCAGATTGAAATTGGTATTGCTTGGGAAATTTTCTTTCAATATTTTGAAGTCGCTAGGGGGAAGGTTGGAGGTAAGTTTTTCTAAGGATGCAGGGAGGAATTGGAACGAGTCTAAAAAGACCAGCTGATATCGACTTGAACGCTTCTACAGTTTAAAAGTTATAAACTTTTCCATAGTGGATGCAATCACATCAATTTCGTAGTCTTTATACGTATCTTCCTAATTTGCTCATGATGTGATGAGCATCATAATTACGCAAATTATGGAAGATAACTGGAATGATCTGTGCTTGTTTATAGTTCAAATTACATCCCACATGAGCTGCTCCTCTATATTCTCCAGAGATGTGGTCGTGATCACGGACTCTTTTTTTCTCCCAGCACCTTATGAGAAATGCAACATTCTGTCGCCTGTTGAAATTCTTTTTCTTGAAGAGGTGAAAGCTTCATCGGTTGCACTTTCATTAAAACTTCTTCCAAGTTCTCCTTCTCTTGAATTATTTGTTTTAAAAAGCGATCCACACAGTCTTCACCTCGATACACTTGAGCTTTCTTCTCACATTTTCCATCAGGTCCGATAACAACATATGCATACCCACACGGGAAATGATAAGCTGTTTTTTCAATAAAAGATGTTTTGGATGAAGGAGTGACTGAAGCAACAGGAATAAGCAGACTCTCAAAATCAGCGTAGATAACAAAGGGTATCAGCGCTTGCAGATGAATACCAGAAAACTTGAGTATGTTATCATTTTCACTGGGCATCATGGGCGTAGGAAGGGGGGGTCCAGGGGGGTCCTGGACCCCCCTAGAATTCTGGCTGAACCCCCTAGAAATATTTTATAGGGAAAATACGACTATTTTTTGAAAAAATATTTAAAAGAGCAGTAGTACTAAAAATGACAAATAATAATAACAAAACCGAATAAAACGCAACTATTAGTTTTCTATGCCATTATTTAAGAGTGGGGGGGGGGGGGCACACTTAGTGTCTCATGTCATAAATGATAAACAACAACAAACAGATATGCCAGATATGAGATTTATTCTTTTTGCTCTGGAACACAGAACGTCTCGATACTTTCATGCCTGAAGCTATAGCAGAGGAAGCGGGACGTAGCTCTGGCTTTTCTTTTGTGCGGATTGTCCTTGATCTTGTTGGTACCAAAGAAAGTCTAGCTTTCTCCTATTCTGTCTAAATTCTAGGAAGTTACGAATAGATATCAGATCCTCCCTACAAATCTCAAAGTCCTGTAGTCTCAAACATAGAGGAAGGAAGGTTATATTCCCTTCTCTGTAGTCTCAAAGATAGTAATCTAACTACACCGTTTTGCGTTGGCTAAAACATTCTCTGTGAATTATTTGTACTTAGAACGGGAGGGCTACTTGCTATCATCACCCATATAAAGAGCATATAATTTTCAAGGGTATGATGCTTTTTCATTAATTCTGTTCAAAGATTTTATTTTATATGAAGGAAACTTTTATTGTTATTGTATACTTTTACCTAATCTTCATAAATATTTATCTAATTTTTCACTCCTAAATATGTTTTTGAAAGAGAGGGGTGATTGATAGATATCACTATCATAATTCCAATATATCTGCTTATCATTATATCTATCACTTCAGTTTTAGTCCCATACACGCATATTATGGTGCCGTTTGTGAGCTGTTAAGAGATATCTCGTGACAGATTGTTCTGTATATAACTTTTAAACAAGTTGAATGTAGATACTGCCATTGCAGTATTCAGTTTCGCCTCCGATTAGAAAAAAAAAAAAATAAAAAAAATCGATAGAGGTTTTTTAGAAAGGCGACCCCGTTTAGAATGCAATGAACTAACTTCATTTTTCTTGTGTTTATCAATATAATAGCAAACAGAACGGCGTGAAATATCCAGTTGATTAGCAATTTCTCTCTGAGGCTTTGGAATTGACTAGATACATCAAAAACGGATTTTTTCTTTAGTTTAAACGCTTTTTTATAGACTCTGGGAAAAGGGAAATGCATTTTAACAATAAAACGAATGGAATCCCGTCGAATTCGGCGAATGAAATGTTTAAAAGACCCGATCGATTTGGCTTAAAAAAAAAAAAAAGCAAAAGTAATTACATTATTGAATCAATATATAGTAAATATATTTCCAAACTTAATGTCAAGTTTTCCAGTTACAATTTTGCATGCAAATATTTGCACATCTTCAGTTAAAATTGTAATCTGAGTGCCGGCGAAATCCAGAAATTTTATTTGATATGCACTACAGAAAAATAGATTTATATATTAAAAAAAATAAAAAAATAAAAAAAAACTAATTTTATTACTTACCCATCATACGTAGTATAGGGTAAGTCTTGCAATCGTTTTGAAAATCGAAAATTTTTTTTGACGGATTTACACGTTTTAGATAATGGAGATTCCGAAAAACATATTTTTAGAAAAAAATAAATAGCCGTCCGTCTGTCTGTCTGTCTGTAAACGCTCTATCTCCCGAACAAATTGAGATAGAGACTTGAAATTTAGTATGTAGTTAGTATGTAAGAATGGGACGAACCCTATTTAATATCATCAACCTCGATTATCCGGAACTAATTTTTTTGGACCCTCGAAAAATTCGTTCTGATGAAAGGTATACAAAAATTTTCGATTTTTTTTGTTTTAAGGAATGGACGTAAAAGGCAATAAAATAACACACATTTTGCATACAGAACGAAGTCGATCGGATTATTAGTTGCCGAGATATTTCTAATCCTGTTTTCAACATTCTTCGATTTTTCATGACCCTGTATTTCATTCAAATTTCAATTCAGAGGTATATTTTAATTGGAAATGAGACGCTTAATCCGACACAGTTAATTATTAGTTAATAGAATTATTATTTTTGGAGTTATAAGGATGTTTCTTTTACGCAGTTCGGTACTACTTGAGTAGTTGGGCGTTTTATATAATTTGTCGAAATTGGTACATCAGCAGTTCTTCAATATAGCATTACTATGTATATTGACAATATTTAAATTTTGTTTATGAATTGCAATGCACTGTATAAATAGTTTTCACATGTTTTATTTTCATATACATATCCATGATGGGTAAGTATTACGGTGGTCCCCAACGACTAGTTTTTACTATGACATTATTTTCACTAACTGAAGTCATCTGAAAGTAAAATCTCAATCTCAGTGTCCATAATAAAAAGAAATATTGAAATGTAATATCGTTATGAGTAAAAATGCGATGTTTTAAATAGTGACGTCATTTTCTCTTCAAATGTTTTTTAAAAGTTACTGTTATTAGTAATAGGAAAAAGGCGTCCGTAATAATACTGTAAATTCATTTTATCTGGTTGCTGAATGCCATCATTTTCCTCATTTGAAATATTTCTTACTTTGCTTTAGACATTAATTTTTATCATAAATTATTTTCTGTTATTTTATTAACATTATTAATATTATTTCTCAGTAAATATATTTTTTACCTCAATTAGTGCATAATTATATCCAATCATTTTATTGTGGTTAAATTTTACGAAAACAATTAACTTTTTTCTTTTAAATGCGAGGACATGTTCACTGATGAAATAAAGTTTCTGACTTGTGGAAAGTAATAATGGAAAATAAATTTTTATTATCGAGAGAAAAGCTAAACTAAGTTGCCAACATTTTGAAGAAATATCGTAAAAAAGCATTTAAAATTGAAAATAAAATATAAAAATGGAAATAAATTAAAAAATAGCTAAAATGGGCACAACTACAAATAAATAGCTTTCATTTAAAAAAATAATTATCAAAATCGGTTCAGTAGAAAATTCAGGGCTGATGACACGACATTTTTAGCTTGTCTGAAAGAAATAGCATCGGATGCTAAAATATTTTATAATTTTATTGATATTAGATCATTTCTAGGTTGAATTAAATTATTCCTTTACTCTCTTGTTATTTCCGAATTCTGCATATTCCGGCCTAGTTGGCTCGGATTTCTGGTTTCCGAGCCATGTAAGAAAGATTTTTGTGGCAATTTTTTCCTAAGTGGAGGAAGAAAACGAAAAATATTCCTTTGTTTTATTATCTTTTTTATTTAAAAAAAAAATAAAGTAAAACTTTTCTAATGCTCCTAAAAAACGGAAATTTCTATTTAGAGAACTTTTTCAATCCCCCAATATTTCTGTAATATTTGTATGTTTTAATTTTTTCCTCTGAATTGCGTACCCTCCGAATAGTATCCGAATTCCAGAGTCTCCATGTGTTTGCTATTCAGAGGTTGTATTATATATATGCAAAATAGCACAGCCAAAAGCTTCGTCTGGGGTAGCTTATAAGCCGTTGTTATTCATAAAATGAACAGTGTTGTTATGTTACATGTTCATACAGCATTATTTAGTAAATGTATGATGCATAAAAGCCGACGTAATGTAAAATACAAATAATCATAATAAATTTAGCATTTATGGTATTTATCGTTTTCATAAAAACACCTCTCCTTCACCCCCCTCCCTCCTTTCCTCACCCTCCAAGAAGAAGAAAAAACAGAGAAATAGCAGTAGCAGTAATACAGGTATTGCATTTCTCCTATTTTTTTCTTTCGTTAATTTTGCGTTCAAATAGAGGCTCTTGTTATGCAGAATTGAAACAGTTGAATGGGAAACATTTTATGCTGTTTATACTTTACCTTGCTTTTTACATACATTACTATTTTACATCATATCTTAATATTTTTATGCATCTTCTAAACTTTTAAATGGCTGTTGGCGTGTTTGTGTGTACGAGGGGAAGAGGGAGGGGTTAAACCTGAAATCCCATCTATGTTTTTTCATGTCATATAAGACGCTGCCCTTATCCTCATCCTCGAGAATCATAGGGGCCGGCACCCCTAAATTTCTTACCTTCTTAGTGCAAAATTTTAAAGTTGAGTCTATGACTCTTCCTCTTAAACCAACAACCTCATATTTTTCTTGGCATCCTAGGGACCTTTTTTAAGCATTTACCCAACCTTTTGTGCAGTTCTTTAGCATATTATTCTGACGAATAATTCATACTCTATGCTTAATTTTAACTAATTGTAGATCTAAAGCGCTATGGATTGAGACATTTAATGTTTTCATGTTGAGGTCATGTTTTTAACTATCAAATCTGTATTATTTTTGGGCTCCCATTATTAATAATTTAGCCCATTTATTTTTCTTAAACCTCCCTTAAAAATGGTCCGATTCAACATCTTTTTTTTTTTACTATCAATTTCTTAACCCCTGCAGCTACTGCATGAACGACAAAAAAGAAAAAAAAAAAATCGGACTTTAGCTACCATCAATTTTGAATATTAATCACCTTCTTTAAAAATGATCTGCATTGCTTTCAATTTTCTTTAACAAAGTTTTAGTGTATTACTTTAATAACTACTGAAAACATTTTTATATCCAAAACTATACGCAAAATAAGTCCCTGGCCCCTTGAGGCCCGTTACAGGGCCTCTTGAAGTTTTTGCACCATAAGTTGTTATTAAATTGTCCCCTTTTAATCCAATCTTCATTTTTGGAACTTTTTTTCTTTCTCCCACGTTCTACATTCCAGTTAAAATCCTGGACTACCTGTAGTCCTATAGGGTCCAGTTCAGGGACTTTGAATTTTTTATTCTCCATGCACTCCTTCATTTTCTCACCTTCTCAGAGCATTAGTTTAAGTTGCATTTTTGATTTTTCTTCCAGGACAAACACCCTCATATTTATGTTGGGGCCCTAGGGGCTTTTCCAAAGCATTTACTCATTTTTTATATATTTCTTTAAAATAATATTTTAACGAATAATTCAAATTCCATACTTAATTTTGATTAATTGTAGATATAAAGAGTAAAATACGGAGATATTTTAATAGGTTTCCATGTTAGAGCCCTGCTTTTAACTATCAGGTGGCTCCTTTTGGGCCCCTTGTTTTAGCTCCCTTAAAAATGGTCCGATTGACATCCGATATCATTTTTTTTTCAATAATTTTTTGTCATCCAGCTACTACATGAAAGTCAAGAAAAATTTGAAAGTAATTTTAACTAAGAGATTTCAGTCGTTTATTAAATATATTGTTAATGTTAAAAGAAATTTGAGAAAAATAGCAAGAAGGAATACCTTCAACCATTTTGAGGAGCATTCATTAGTTTAGTTCTAAAGGTCTAATTTCAATGGGATTTGGCTCATTCAACTTGGATAACAATTCGGCAGATGACAATTATGAAATTTTATGTTAGCTTCAGTTAATAGCTTTTTCGAACATTAATGCGCCATTATTTTTTTCATATTTTACGGGTTTGATTTTTACGAAACACAAGCCGAGCACTTCCAGTGCAGTCCGCTTTCGGTTGTGAGGTTCCAAATCCTATAGTTTCGTTCCTTTTGGGAACACACTAGTCGCTGTAGAAATTAATAAGATGCCTGAATTTAAGTTCATTTTAAAGATTTTCGAAAGATAAAAAAACATTCAAAATTGATTTTTGTTTAAGATCATTATAACGGGCCCCGCTCAACGCTGGGCGGGTCAGCTAGTTTATATTATAAAGCAGAAATGTGTCTATACGTAAGTGTCAACAGCAGGCAATTAAATTCCAATTTTACTGTAATTTTTTAAACTTTTAAACCCTGCATATTTTCAATTTTTATGCCGTTTAATGAGAAAAAAAATGTACAGTAAACTCCTGTCTAAGGCTGAATCCATCGAAATCGAGAAACTTTTCCGCAGTAGACAGTATTCCGCCTAAGACAAATTTAAGTCTATGTATATAGATTCGCAGGGCTTAAAAATCTTTCCGAGTTAGACAGATTTCTTTCTTACACAGAGTCGGAATTACAGAGTATTTACTGTACAAATGTAATTTATTTCAAAACTGTATTGTAATTTATTCAAAAATTGCATTGCAATTAACTTTTTTCTTATCCATTTCGAAAATGGTTGTTGTTATCAGCCGAGTACACTCAATATATATATCTATATATCTACATATATATATGAATCCTTATGATGTCCGCATTTATGGAATACTTACAATGGCAAAAAAAAAAAAAAGTATTAAAAACTACAAAAAAATAATAACTCAAAAACAAATTAAGATACAACTTTCGAACAAATAGCATTTAAAAGTAATTTTTTTTCCCCTACGACGGTGTAAAAATTGAAAAATGTACGATATTTCCAAGTTTACAAATTTGCAGTACAGAAAATTGTAAAACTGAAATTTCATTTAAAATTTGTAAGTGTTACCAATTGCAGAAGGAGATAAAACACATTTTTTCAACAAAATTTACAATTCAGATGTATGTAACATTTATTTTATTTAAAAATTTTATGCAATAAGTATTGGTGAAAATTTTGGAGAAAAATCAGTTTGCAAGTGGCGTTGTGATAATGAATTTTATACAATTTCCAGGCGGGGGGAGGGAGGGGGGCATGAGAGCAGTTGAAGAGAAAAAGCATATTGAATCATCTAATTATTCTATTTCGGTTTAATTTTCAGATTTGTAATAAGTCAAATATTTTACTATTTTGGGCATATTAAAAAACGATTAGACTTCAGTATGATTTTTTTTCTTTCTCCTCCATTTGAAAGATTTATTTAAAAAAAAAAAAAAAAAAAAAAAACTTTATGTGTAGTAATAAAAAAAAAAGTATAAAATAGAAAAAAGTTCTGTCTGACTAGTTTCATTGATCGACAATACGTGTGAAAAAATCAGTACCCACAGGAATGTATCAATAGGGGAGTTTTCTGTTGAGTGTTATTAGTTTTAATTAGGGATGCACCGAATAGTGATTTTTACCGAATACCGAATGCCGAACCGAATATTCTGCTAGCCGAATAGTAATTGTTGGACCGAATACCGAACATTCGGCTTCAAAATATTTTTATATTTCAAAGTTTAAAAGCATTAAAATGTTGTTTTTCAAAACAATTTTACATAATAAAAGAAACTTTCATTTTGATAAATAAGAGCTTTTTATAAGAGCATTTAGTATTAAAAAAAACCTGCTTGAGTTATTTAAGAAGCACAATTATGAAACTTTTTTAATTAATAAAATTTTTAATTTCATGGCTTCTTCTATGAATTAAAACAAACATTTTAAAATCAGAAGAAATGATGAAAAAATGGTTGAAGAAAATCTTTACAGCCTCATAATTGCCCTTTTTAAATAACTCAAGGCAGATTTTTTTTCAATACAAAGTACAAATACTTTCAACTTAATTCTGAATAAAGTAATGTTTAGCTCATAGTTCTTTTGTTGTGAATGGTGGCATTTTCCACCCTTCACATCAAATCATATTTTGCAGAAATCAAAGCATGCGAGTTGAAAATATAGTTATAGTATCATATTAATTGTTAAAACAACAAACGAAAACACAAGTTTGACCTAGAGTGAGATGGAATACAATGTACTTATGACTCGATAAGTTGATTATGATTATGGTTTCATGAACAAAAATTGTTTGCCTTGATAGCTATTCCTAATCTTTTTTCTTTCTTGTTTAAGGACTTTTATTAGGGAAAAGCAAGAAACAGATTATTTACTAAACAAAATTTAGGAAGTTGCATCTGCACAACATTTATTCCTAAGCAGAATCCTCATAAATCACTATTTTAATCCTTCTCATGGTTAATTTTCTTAGTTATACTTTCCAACTAGCAAATAAATAATGTAAAAACATTCTATTTTATTCAAATATGATTTTCTTTCTAATTATTTTAAATATATATATATAAATTGACAGTTAAAAGTAGAAATTTCGGTAAGTTTTTAAAAATGTGTATTAAAAGATTTTATCAAGTTTTGGATTCAGCCGAATACTTTGATATTCGGCCAAACCGAATATTCGGCAGGCCGAATAGTTTCATATTCTGCTTAACCGAATAGTTTGATATTCGGCCTTACCGAATATTCGGTAACATGACCGAATACCGAATAGATGCCGAATATTCGGTGCATCCCTAGTTTTAGTAAAAATTTTTACTTTTATCGTTTGGAAATTATCAAAGACTTGACACCATGGCCCCCCCTAGAAAAATTATGTAGTTACGCCCCTGCTGGGCATCTTTATAGCCTGCGCTGTATGTCGACGACAATATTCATCATGTTTATTCAGGAGATCTTGTCTTGAAAAACGATGAAGGCATCGATAACAATAAAAACTAGCATGACCATGCTTTGTCAGATCACCTAAAAGTCTTGAGAAATTTCTAATAAGGCAATAATGTTGCTTTTCGCCATCATCAACTAATAACAAGTTAATAACATCCAGATTCTGCTTTTGAGAAATATACAGAGGACATACTTCATCTTCTTCATATCCAAATACATTAATCCGTAAATTATTCAGTTGTTCAATAATGGATCTCTTCTGAAGGGGAACAGGATATTCAACATTCCCTAATTTAATATCACTTTCATAAGGAATATAATGAGAAACTCTTTCAGGCTTCTTCTCTCGGGGTATATTCAGTTTAAATGCCAAAAGACACCACACCAAACACTTGTTATCTTCATTTTTGATATTAAGTACTGCTTTTTTATCATATAATTTCTTGGGTAAAGCTATATATGAACTTGCGGCAAGGGGGTGATATTTAGCAATTTTAAGTTCTAAATGATGAATCTTTTGAAGTTTCCAACCAGACCCTCTTTGAATAAATTCTTCAAAGGAGTTAGTTATTTTGGAAAATCCTTCTTCCATATGTTCTGAAATAGTATCTTCTGTAAGTTCAGTAAAGCATTGACAGCGAAAATAAGATTAAATCTCCTCCATCGCCTGATTATCAACCATGCGTTCAACAGATATTTTCATCACCATATACCATTTAATGGTTCCTTTTTCTTGAATTTGATTCATCAAACATTCTTGAATTTCCTCTGTAAAGTTTCTGTGAAACACTGCTATATCACTTTCTTCTCGCTCATCAGGATAAAGCATGACAGTCTGAAACACATTAAGTGCATCACACTGGTTTTGTTTGAGTTTTTTAAACTTCATATATGAGGAAGTTATTTTCCGCTTTACACCCACAAGAGGTGCGCGTGGATGTTGAGTACGTATATGGTCTTTCAATTCAAACTGTCGTCCAAACTTATTTGTACATTCACGGCAAGAAAATCTCAAGTCTTCATGTGATCCAAGATGACGCAACAAATTATCCTCTCGTGTGAAAACATGTCCACAGATATTACATTCAAATGCAGACTGTTCATGAGTTTTCAAATGTCTCTGTAAGTCACACTTCAATCCAAATGTCTTCTGGCACACATCACAGTTAAATAACTTCTCTTCTAAATGAATCTTCTTATGTTGCTCTAAGATGAAAGAGTTTGAAAAACTCTTATTACACATAGTACAAATCTTCTTCGCATCTTCACGGGTCACCGTCTTCAAAGGTACACCTTCATAAGATGACATGTCAATATTCATAGGACTTTGAGAAAAATCATCCTTCGTCACAGAAAGTTGAGAATGTCTGTCTTGTTCTAATGATTTAACAGTAGTATGCATTTTATAATGTCTAATCAAATTAGACTTTCGGCCAAAAGTCTTTTGACATACATCACAAATATGTGACTTGTCACCCAAGTGAATCTTGATATGCTGATTCAGGTTAGAAATAGTTGTGAATAATTTTTCACAGGTTTTGCACTGGAACATCTTCTTCAAAGCTAAAGGACTTCTCATTGAAGCGGCTTCTTCAAAAGGCATGATAACATCCATAAAAAATCAACGAAAAAAATTAATTCTTAAAACACCAATCTTCTCAAATTAAACTACACACTTAGATAAAAGCAAGAGCGAATGAATACACGTCTCAACTGTACGAATTCAACTTGTCGAATGACATAAGATGAAATTTTCATCGCTATTTATACCCACCGAGCCACGCTTCACATGAATTTTTTCAACCACATGAAGGGAATGAACATAAAATCACCAACTCAAAATGAAATCTCATGCAATTAGAATAAAAACGTAATAAAAAATCGCTAAATTAAAAGAATATTCTTGTTTCACTGAAAGATTCAAAAATTGTAGTTGAAGATTAAAGTTTTTATCCGAAATTTAATTAAAACTTCTAAGTTTTGGTATATCGTAAAAAAAAAAAATAATAATAAATAAAAAATAAAGTAAAATTTTTTTTTAATGTATAATTATCAAAAATTAATTTTTCGAATGAATTTTATAAATCTCTTCTAATAAATAACTTGTTAAAGAAAGTTCATCTAACAATGATTCATCATTGCTAGATAAATCTTAGATCGTGGTATCTATGATAAGATAAGACTTACGAAATAGACGAATTCATCCTAAATTACTTTTAACAATTGAATAAAGTCTAACATTGATCTCCCAAGGCTTTATATATAAAAATTAACATACAATTGAAAATACTTACGAATCTATATTAATAATAATAATAATAATGTGATAAATGATAATAATATAATATGTGATAATAATAATAAGTTAATAATAACAATAAGTGATTTAATATAAAGAATAAGAATGTTTCAAACAATTTTCAAATTACAAATAAGATGGATTAAAATTATTTAAACACTTCATACCATTTTCAAATATGAAAAATAATAATAATAATAACAATAATAATTCTAACACACATAAAATGTTTAAGTAATGAAGACATAATAAAAATCTATTACAACACACATTAATAAAATCGAAACAAGTATTAAAAAATTTTATTAAAATTACTTTATAGTTAAATTTCTATTTTCAAATTCTAAAATATGAAAAAGATTAAGTATCTTTGCTTAATCACAACTAATTATTATTTCTAAAATTATTTTTCAAATAAAATATTATTAATTAAATTATTTTTAAAATTAAATATTTATTAATTAAATTATTTTTCAAATAAAATGTTATTAATTAAATTATTTTTCAAATGAAATAGCATTCATGAAATATTTTACAAAAAATATATTACGAATCGAATTAATTTTCCCAAACCAAATATATAAATTAAAAATAAATAAATAAATAAATATCTAATTAACTTATAACAGAAAACAAACATTGATAATAATAAATTATTTATATTTATTTATTACTAAACATTTTTTAAATAGACAATAAAATTCAACAATACCCATTCGAAAACTAAATTCATTTCTCAAAATTAATTGCAAAATTATTAATTAAAATTAAAAATAATAAGACATTCATTATACTAATCCAACATTCATTAAACAACCCATTCAAAATTAATTTTAAAGCTATTAATTAAAATCTAAAAAATAATATTAATAAGACATTCATTACACTAATTCAAATAATAAATTATAAGCATACAAAGCAGTCATTAAACAATCAAACTTCTAAGATTCAATCTCATCAAGACGCAAAGTCATATTTTGAGAATCCCCTATAACTTCAATCCAATCCTTATCTAGCACAAGCAACTGATAGCTTAACGGTTATGGCGTCAGTTTTCTGAGCTAACGATTTGGGTTCGAATCCCAGTCTGGGAGAAAAAATATTCTTTTTTCAATATTCTCAAAAATGCTTCAACATTAGTTCACATAAGTCCCCTAGATGGCGACACTGAAAAAAATCAAACTTGAAAAATTATTCAAAGTCCACATCAAGTAGGGGAAAATTGACAGTCCGGCCCCGGGAGGAGGAGCCAGGAGCGGTGGTGGTGGTGGGCTCCTCCTCCTCACTCCTCCTCCATAGCCCTCCTCCTAAATCCTTCTTCCTGACATCGTCTTGTAAGAGAAGGTGTCTCCCCCCACTTTTCCCGAAAGCTCAAGTGTATCGAGGTGAAGACTGTGTGGATCGCTTTTTAAAACAAATAATTCAAGAGAAGGAGAACTTGGAAGAAGTTTTAATGAAAGTGCAACCGATGAAGCTTTCACCTCTTCAAGAAAAAGAATTTCAACAGGCGACAGAATGTTGCATTTCTCATAAGGTGCTGGGAGAAAAAAAAGAGTCCGTGATCACGACCACATCTCTGGAGAATATAGAGGAGCAGCTCATGTGGGATGTAATTTGAACTATAAACAAGCACAGATCATTCCAGTTATCTTCCATAATTTACGTAATTATGATGCCCATCACATCATGAGTAAATTAGGAAGATACGTATAAAGACTACGAAATTGATGTGATTGCATCCACTATGGGAAAGTTTATAACTTTTAAACTGTGGAAGCGTTCAAGTCGATTTCAGTTGGTCTTTTTAGACTCGTTCCAATTCCTCCCTGCATCCTTAGAAAAACTTACCTCCAACCTTCCCCCTAGCGACTTCAAAATATTGAAAGAAAATTTTCCAACCAATACCAATTTCAATCTGCTTACAAGAAAAGGTGTGTATCCATATTCATATTTTTCATCGTTTAAGAAATTTTATGAAGATCGTCTCCCCCCACCAGCAGCCTTTTACAATAATTTAACAGAAGAACCTATAAGTGAAGAGGACTACCACCATGCAAGAAATATTTGGTCCACTTTTCAGATGCAAGCACTTGGTGACTATCACAATCTCTACGTGAAAACCGACGTACTATTGTTACCGGATGTTTTCCAGAATTTTAGAGATCTGTGCAAACAATTCTATGATATTGATTGTGCACATTTAATGACAGCTCCTGGGCTTGCTTGGCATGCATCTTTGAAGATGTGCGAAACACCTCTCGAATTGCTGACAGATATAAACATGCTTTTGTTTACAGAACAAGGCATTCGAGGGGGAATCAGCATGATTAGTCATAGATATGCCCGAGCTAACATACCTAATACACCTGAATTTAATAATGATGAGGATCCTAGTTACATTATGTACTGGGATGCTAACAATCTGTATGGCTGGGCTATGTCCCAATTTCTACCCTTTGGTGGATTTGAATGGTGTGCGACAGAACATATTACGGAAGAATGGATTTTATCATTATCTGACGATTCTGAAATTGGATATATTTTCGAAGTGGATCTTAAATATCCTGAGAAACTTCATAAATTACATAACGAATACCCTGTCGCACCTGAAAGAGTGACTGTGAGTCAGGAAATGTTGTCTTCCTATGCACGTAGATTACAGGGTAATACAAAGTTCGCTGCAGCCTCTAAACTTATACCCAATTTGAATGACAAACGAAATTATGTAGTTCATTATCGTAATCTGAAATTTTATTTGCAACTTGGATTGAAACTTTCATGTGTTCATAAAGCTCTGCAATTCAAGCAGGCACCTTGGCTTCAGAAATACATTCATTTTAATACTGAGAAAATAAAAAAAGCTAAATCTTCTTTCGAAAAAGACTTTTTTAAACTAATGAATAACTCCGTGTTTGGAAAAGCTATGGAAAATCTGCGAAAACGTAGAAATATTGTGCTTGTTAATAACGAAAAAAGAGCTAAGAAATCAGTGGCTTCACCCACTTTTAAATCTTTTAAAACATATGATGAAGATTTAACTGCTGTTGAAAGGATGAAAACTAGCATACTCATGAATCGACCGATTTATGTTGGGTTTGCTATTTTGGAATTATCTAAATTGGCTATGTATGACTTTCATTATAATTTTATTAAGAAAACATTTAAAGATGATACTACAAAGCTGTTATTCACCGACACGGACACGTTGTGTTATCATATTAAAACGCAAAATATTTATGATGATTTGAAACAGCATTCAAACCTTTTTGATTTCTCAGACTATCCGAAACATCAGCGGTGCACAACCTTTGGCCCGCGGGCCACAAATTTACCACTATTTTCATTGAGAATAATTTTCCTTATAATAATGACGAAATCTTTGCTATTAAATAACACAAACTACTTTTTTCAAATAATCTGGTGGCAAACAACTTTCTGGCAAAAAGGTTGTGCATCACTGCGAAACATCATTCACTGTACTCAGATGTTAACAAGAAAGCAATCGGCAAGTTCAAGGATGAACTTAATGGTAATTTAGCCCTTGAGTTTGTTGGGCTGAAATCAAAAATGTACTCCCTGAAATCCTTCAAAGAAGAGAAGAAACGAGCGAAGGGTGTATCGACTTATGTTGTTCGTCAGAAAATCAAGCATGAAGATTACTTGCGGTGCCTTCAACAAGAAAAAACTAGTATTGAAAAGCAGAGAAGAATCGCTCAAGATGCACACTGTCTGTATACATTAACACAGAACAAAACATGTTTATCACCATTTGACGATAAAAGATATCTGCTAGAAGATGGTATCACCAGTTTAGCCTATGGACATTGTGAAATTAGTCAAGATTGTACTGGTTGAAGAAAATTGTTAATATATTGTAAAATTATCAAGAAAAATATTGTTATGTTAATACATCTTACCTGTAAATATGCTTTTATCTGTAAAGTTTTTTAATTTAATAAAAAAATGTTGATTTTACTTATGTGTAATTATTTAAAACTTCTTCACACTATCTTTTCACATATTGTTTTATACGCAGTGTGCACATATGCAAACATACTCACACATTTACACACTTCTATAATACATGTGCTAATACTTTTATTCACTTACAATTCATTTTTAAATACGTTTTAAAACTTTAAGAATTTTTTTAAGCTTTTTTAATATTATATATATATATATATATATTTTTTAATTTCTTAAAACATTTTTAAAATTTGTTGAAACTTTTTAAAATTTACTTAAACGTTTTTTAAATGTGTTGACACTTTTTTAAAAATTCATTTAAACTTTTCAAAATATGTTAAAACTTTTTTAAATTTACTAAACCTTTTTAAATTTAATTAATAGATAGTCATACAAAGATCCATGCACATAGATAGCTAACTATTCGCGTATAAACAGAAAATCATATTTAAACACATATATACACCCTAGACATTTTTACACATTTATACTATAAAATGCAAGACATGTAAAAATCCTTCGAAACCCTTCTAACAAATATTAGTGAAAACAAAAAAATGAGATAAAAATGTATCTTAAATGATGAGACGTGAAAAATCATGAAGTCAACATATTGGGTGTCTGATCATATAAACATCGCTTGTGGGTGTTGAATGCTGTGGATTGATTGCTCACTGGCCTCGTGATTGATTGCTCATTGCTCCTCCGGCCGCAGAAACGGCCTTTATCTACTACTCTCATCGAACACTTCAACCCACCTAGAGTTTTTCTTCTGGAGTACATAAAATTTTTATTGCCCGAGACTTTATTATATATGGATTAAAATGAAGATCTCGTAACTAGAATCTTTGTTGCCACAGACAAAATTAACACAAAATCAGCATGGTCTATCAGAAACCTTCGAGAGGGTACGCCAATTCTTTCACCAGTTTGAACAGTGAAACGACATGCGTGACTGCCACTATGAATGTTTGCTATCAGTCTTTTTTTTCTGATTAATAAATTTTTAGTATCGTTCATTCAATTTTGCCAAATGATGCATTTAGTTTCATTCCTTTAAGTGATGTTGAAATTCTAATTTTACACTTTTCTGCCCCTCAGAATGCGATCTTATGTTCCATGATAATTGTTTGTCGGCATCGGTGCTATCACCCCTCTTATTTTGTAAAAACAATTTAGCCTGATTCTGTAGATATATAACCAATTTGGTCCCTTGCCAAGAAAATCACTCCCCCTTCCCATCTATCAGGCAAATCCTGACATCTGATTATAAATTTCTTTCATACAGCATCAATCATCAATCACAAGAAAATAATTATATACATATAAATTAGCATAAAAAATATCAAACTAGAATTCTATCCATGAATATATTTCAGTAATTAGCATTGACTAGCAACCTACACAATATAAGGTAGCACTGAGATATAATAAAAGTCCTTGTAGTAAGTCTTTATGCTTAACAATATCACATGAAAGGAAACAATCAGATACAAAACAATGAAAAGATAATGCCGTAGATCTACATTATATTGTGGCTGTGGTCGACCATTTAGACAAGAACACAATGCAAACAACCGAAAATCAATTGAATTGGCATGCAGAGATATGGAATAGCACTTAAGGGGAAAATAAAATACTATTACACTAATGCATTTTTAAGACTAGTATTAAAAAATCCTTTTACGAGCACCAAAAGAGGTTAATATGTGTTTAAGTATGAAAAAGTGTTTCACAAGTGCTTCTAATTGAGCATGAGAAAGGACAAAGAGTCCCTTCTTGGCTGCAGCTCACTGTCAATGCCAACTTTGAAAAATCATATTTGCGCTTTTTTCATATCAAAGAAACAAGTCACAGTTATGATAAAAATGTGTAGTGTAAAAACGTAGCCAGAAAAGATTCAGCGTGATTAAAAATGAATGTAATGCGAAATAGTATCAAAAATCTTAGTTCCTGCAGCGTATCACATTCATACAGACAGTGCCACAAAGCACACCCGCGATATAAAATTGATTTGTGGTGCAGTTGCTGTACAGAATCAACAGTGCAGTTAACATGTAAAGCACGATTGAAAGTTTTACTAAAAAGAAAGCTTAAAGTTTTACTCCTTTTTTTTTCTTCTTCTTCTTCTTCTTTTAATGGAAAAAGTGCAGTAGGGATGAATGGGACAACATAAATTTATATATGTTCCACAAACATAAATAATTTGATAATTTACCTGATAGATGGTAGTACTGAGGTTATTCAAAAGGCATAGTTTCAAAGCAATATCCATACCAGAAGATTAGCTATTGTACAAAGTGTATTTTTCAAGAACCAAAGTAAATTTATCTGTTTAATCTTTTTAGTATTTAATTGATAGTTAACTTTCTCAAAACCTTATAATTTTTTCTTTAATGTTAAAATGATATAATATCTTGTTATACTTATGATACAAATGAACAATATTGGCAGTTCTTGCTAAGCCTAATCACTATTTTATATAACCATGTGGCTATGGGGATGAATGGGACAGTGTTTATGGCGATGAATGGGATGGGACTATCACATTCATGCCCAGGGCTATTCCATAATAGATAAAATTGCATTTTGTCATTACCTAGAAACCAGATGTTAAGAGGAGAAAACGATGCCACTGTCGTATTCTAATCGATACACCAGAAAAACAATATTTGGAAAAGGAAATTGTAAAATAAATAAATAAATAAATAAATAAATAAATAAATAAAAACAGAAACTAATAAGAAAAATGAATTGCCTGCCTTCAAGAGATATTTTCAGTAAAGGTATGGACAGTAGTGATGAATCTGTCAATTTATCACTTCATGATAAAGATGAGTGTGATTTGAACATGATTTCAAGTGATATGGACCACCAAGTTTTGCAGTTTGGATAATGTAATAGAAGACGACTTTCTCCTAACAAAGATATGTGGGAGAAAAAATATTTATCATTACGTTGCTAGGATTTTAAAGAACAATAACGATAACCTTCAAGTACAATTCTTGAAAAAAAGAACAAAAAAAAGGGATAATAATTCCTTATTTTAATGTACCGATCCAACAGAAATTTATGTTAATCTGGAGGATATTGTTATGAAACTACCAAAGCCTAGACCTCTGGGAACTGCCAGAACTAAAGGACTGTTGTCATTTGATGTTAGCTTCAGTCAATATGTAGTAAAAAAAAATGTATCAATCAGTTTTCAAATGAAATATGTTTGGAATAATTTTTTTACCTGTCCCATTCACCCCCACCATCATAGGCGTAGCGTCGGGGGGGGCCTGGGCGGGCACGTGCCCCCCAACCATCTGTACCCGGGCGCCAGAACAGAAAGCGTAGGGGCGCCAAATGAAAACTTTTTTTTTTGTCTTTATATGCAAAAATTTATGTATATATATCGAATTCGAATAAAAAGATCGCACAAACGGAAAATTCTAAAGCAAAACTCAACCAAGTGTATCTTTATGCATTCTGTCATTAAATAAATCAGTCTCTACACAAAAACACTCTTCTGTGTGAAACTGTACTTCATCGACCATTGCCAAAAAACAAACGATTTCCCTAGGGGTTGCAGACTGGGCGCCAAATGAAGATTTTGTTTGTCTTTGCATACAAAAATGTATATGTATGGAATTTGCATATGAATGTCTGACAGCCTGAAAACAAGCGATTACTCTAGGGTTTGCTGAGGGGGCGCCAAATGAAGATTTTGTTTGTCTTTACATACAAAAATGTATATGTATGGAATTTGCATATGAATGTCTCACAACCTGAAACCAAGCGATTTCCCTAGGGTTTGCAGAGGGGGTGCCAAATGAAGATTTTGTATGTCTTACATACAAAAATGTATATGTATGAAATTTGCATAAAAATGTCTCACAGCCTGAAACCAAGGGGTTTCCCTATTGTTTGCAGAAGGGGCGCCAAATGAAGATTTTGTTTGTCTTACATACAAAAATGTATATGTTTGGAATTTGCATAAAAATGTCTCACGGCCTGAAACCAAGCGATTTCCCTAGGGGTTGCAGAGAGGGCGCCAAATTAGGATTTTTTGTCCTTACATACAAAAATGTTTATGTATGGAATTTGCATTAAAATGTCTCACGGCCTGAAACCAAGCGATTTCCTTAGGGGTTGCAGAGGGGGTGCCAAATGAAGATTTTGTTTGTCTTTACATACAAAAATGTATATGTATGGAATTTGCATAAGAATGTCTCACAGCCTGAACCAAGCGATTTCTCTAGGGGTTGCAGAGGGGGCGCCAAATGAAGATTTTGTTTGTCTTACATACAAAAATGTATATGTATGGAATTTGTATAAAAATGTCTCACAACCTGAAACCAATGGGTTTCCTTAGGGTTTGCACAGAGGGCGCCAAATGAAGATTTTGTTTGCCTTACATAGAAAAATTTATATGTATGGAATTTGCATAAGAATGTCTCACAGCCTGAAATCAAGCGATTTCCCTAGGGTTTGCAGAGGGGCGCCGAATGAAGATTTTGTTTGTCTTTACATACAAAAATGTAATGGAATTTGCATAAGAATGTCTCACAGTCTGAAACCAAGCGATTTCCTTAGGGGTTGCAGATGGGGCGCCAAATGAAGATTTTGTTTGTCTTACATACAAAAATGTATATGTATGCAATTTGCATAAAAATGTCTCTCAGCCTGAAACCAAGGGATTTCTCTAGGGGTTGCAGAGGGGGCGCCAAATTAAGATTTTGTTTGTCTTTACATACAAAAATGTATATGTATGGAGTTTGCATAAAAATGTCTCACAGCCTGAAACCAAGTGATTTCCTTAGGGGTTGCAGAGGGGGCGCCAAATAAAGATTTTGTTTGTCTTTACATACAAAAATGTATATGTATGGAATTTGCATAAGAATGTCTCACAGCGTGAAACCAAGCGATTTCCCTAGGGTTTCCAGTGGGGGCGCCAAATGAAGATTTTGTTTGTCTTTACATACAAAAATGTATATGAATGGAATTTGCATAAGAATGTCTCACAGCCTGAAACCAAGCGGTTTCCCTAGGGTTTGCAGAGGGGGCGCCAAATGAAGATTTTTTTGTCTTTACATACAAAAATGTGTATGTATGGAATTTGCATAAGAATGTCTCACAACCATAAAATTCGAAAGGAAAACTGTACCAAAGCATCTCTATGCCTTCTGTCATTTAAATAGGCTAGTCTCTCTTCCAAAACCCCTATTTTATGTGAAGCTGCACCTCATAGATAATTGCAAAAGCAAACTAATTCCTACGCCAAAACAAAAGACTAAGGGGGCGCGCCAAATGAAGATTTTGTTTGTCTTTGCATATAAAAATGCATATGTAGAATATATATTGAATTTGCATAAAAATGTCTCTTGACAATTCAAATTAAAACTGAACCAAATGTATCTCTATGCCGTCTATCATTTAAATAGGTTAGTCTCTACTCAAAAATCCTCTTCTGTGTGAAACTGTACCTCACCAACAATTGCAAAAAACCAAGCGATTTCCCTAGGAGTTGCAGAAGGGGGCGGGGGGGGGATGTGTTTCGGACGCCAAAACGAAAGGCGAAGGAGGCGTCAAATTAAGATTTTTTTTGTCTTTACATACAAAAATATATAAGTATAGAATTTGGTAAAAATGTCTCATAGCCAGAAAATTCGAAAGGGAAACTAAATCAAATGCATCTCTATGCCTTCTGTCATTTAAATAGGTTAGCTTTTGCTTAAAAATCTCTTCAGTGTGAAATTGTACCCTCACCGATAATTGCAAACGGCAACCAATTTCCCTAGGAATTGCTAAAGGGACATGTACCTTGGACGCCAGAACGAAAGGCGAAGGGGGCGCCAATTAAAATTTTGTTTGTTTTAATATATACTATAAAAAAGAATTTGAAACTAAGTGCGTGATGTCGACCCAGATCTACATAAATTTAGCTTTTGTAACTATTAACAATTACTAAAGATATAAGTTAAGCTTAGAATTTTTACAGAATTTCATGCTATCAATGTAATGAAGGAGAGAATAAAATAAGTAAATTGATTTTGTATATCAATTTGATAAAATCTAAAATAGTGATTAAAAATCAGTGTATGTTATATATTAAGATGTTGAAACAAAAGTTCAAAAGAAACTATTATAATGTCAAAGTAATCTTCTATGTTGGGGAAGTATAAAAGTGCAGCTTAAGTCTGCTTGTTTCTTAATTTAATTAATTTTGTAAAGATGGTTTTCTTTTATTAATAACTTGTAAATAAATATGATTAATCGAGACATTATCTCAGTCTGTTTTATTTAGTGATAAGTTTATGTGTGTCATCTTTTCTAGGAATAATTTCCTTGTAGCATATTTGTTACATTTTTCTCTTTGGGTTACAATTGATTTACAAGGAAAAACTTCTTATAGTCCTATCAAAATATTTCTAAAAGATTTTTTTTTTTTGGGGGGGGGGGGGGCAAAATTATTTTAAATTGAAATTTTGCGAAAAATTTATAAGTGATAGGGCCCTTGTAAATAATCACAATGCAAACTTATGTATTTATTTTAATTAACATTAAATAATTAACCTATTTAGAGCGACGGTTATATTTAATTATTTTTTATCTCGCGATGTCTTATCACTAGAATTTCTTATGTGTGATCACAATGATTTGTCATTTTAAGTAAATTAAATTGTACCAAAGTTACTTTAGGTGCGGTTTGGAAATGTTTGGATAGAGTATGTACAATTTTAACCAGCTATAAAGAGTGTATTTATATCTTTCCAGCAAACTGCAAAATTAAACGTTTTTCGCTTATTAAAAAAAAAAAAAAAAAAAAAAAAAAAAAAAAAAAAAAAACTGTGTTGTTATATGTTACAGTGTCAGTATTAACCATTCAAAATGCATTAGGTCAATGTTTTGAGAATCTAAAGAAATTTTGTTCTAGAGTCAATCCATTTCAAGTGGTGCAGAAAATATTTTTTTGGTCGCTCGACCATTTTTAAAAAATCTGAAATTTTTTGTACAACAACCCTAACATGTCGGAAGTTCAAAATGACCGTTATTTTAATTTTACTATTTTTTGTTTGTGCATGGCGGCCATCTTTGTTTCATCGTGTTCAGCGATTTTCTCAGATACTAAGATACACAAAATTGTAAATATCTCGTCTTTTATTTTCCCATTTGAAACGGAATTTGCAGCATTTTGTTCAGAATAAAATAGGCTAAATGTACGGTTGTAGAATAATTTTGAAAAATAAATTTTTACAGGTGAAATTTTAGCACAAAATTTAAGATTTTTTCCAAAATCTATACGTTTGCAAGAGGAAATTTTTCATGCAAGGAAAACTTTTAACCTTACACAATTTTTTCTACAAATAGGTCCAAAGTGCGTGTACTCACACACCAAGTCCCAAATCTGGGAGTTGATTTCTTTTTGCGAAAAAAATTCCGAAATTCGTCAAAAATTTCAAAAATCGCACTTTTTACGCTTTGATAACTCCGGTGGGGCACGAGATAAAAATCTGAAATTCTGGACTTTGATAGTATTGTATAGTAGTGTTATGTACAAAAAATGTCAAGAAGGAGATTTGACTACAAGCTGAGATATGACATTGAAAATATGTGAAAACAATACTGCCAAACTATTGTAAACCTACTATGTAATTGTTCAACAAGACTGTCAACCTTGCACAATTTTTTCTACAAATAGGTCAAAAGTGCGTGTACTCATACACCAAGTCCCAGATCTGGGAAATGATTTCTCTTTGCGAAAAAAATTCCGAAATTCGTCGAAAATTTCAAAAATCGCACTTTTTAGGCTTTGATATCTCTGATGGAGAAGGAGATAAAAATCTGAAATTCTGGCCTTTGATAGTATTGTATAGTAGTGTTATGTACAAAAAATTTCAAGAAGGAGATTTGACTATAAGCTGAGATACTGTGATTAAAAAAATTTAAGAAATGCTATTACGAGTACATTAGGAGAAATGAGATTAGTCTCTTTTATTACAATATTTACACAGAAAATATCGTTTGTTGAAAACAATCAAGTAATAAACATTTAATTTACAAAGGTACTATATCACTCAACAAAGAGCTTAACAATATTTACGAGAGATGTTATGAGTTCGACCAGTTACTGTTCTCAGTCCATCAGGCTATTCTTTCTCAAAATTTTATTTGAAGCCCCCCAAGTCTTGCCATCCCTTGTTAACTTGAATGAAATTCTCTAGGTTTAATAATTGAAACCATGTCAACTCGATCAGTTTCAATCCATTGTCTGTAATTTACTTTTCCTGAAATGTGTTCCGAGTAAAATTGTTGCAATAGCATTTCTAGTAGGTTTGTTCATCTGGACAAATAGTGTATTGGCTTAGCATACATTCTGAATTGTTTAAATCACATAGAAGCATTTGAAGAAGATATTTGTAATTAACATTTAACTTTGTACCATAAATAATTAATTTAAAATTTTGGAGGTATGAACAATTACATAGTATGTTACAATAGTTTGGCATTATTGTTTTCACATATTGTCCATGTCATATCTCAGATTGTAGCCAAATCTCCTTCTTGAATTTTTTTGTACATAACACTACTACACAATACTATCAAAGGCCAGAATTTCAGATTTTTATCTCGTGCTCCACCAGAGATATCAAAGCTTAAAAAGTGCGATTTTTGAAATTTGTGATGAATTTCGGAATTTTTTTCGCAAAGAGAAATCATCTCCCAGATCTGGGACTTGGTGTATGAGTACACGCACTTTTGACCTATTTGTAGAAAAAATTGTGCAAGGTCGACAGTCTTGTTGAACAATTACATAGCAAATTTACAATAGTTTGGCAGTATTGTTTTCACATATTTTCCATGTCATATCTCAGCTTGTTGTCAAATCTCCTTCTTGAAATTCTTTGTACATAATGCTACTACACAATAATATCATAGGCCAAAATTTCAGATTTTTATCTCGTGCCCCACCAGAGATATCAAAGCCTAAAAAGTGCGATTTTTGAAATTTTTGACGAATTTCGGAATTTTTTTCGCAAAGAGAAATCAACTCCCAGATCTGGGACTTGGTGTATGAGTACACGCACTTTGGACCTATTTGTAGGAAAAATTGTGTAAGGTTGACAGTTTCCCTTGCATGAAAATTTTCCTCTTGCAAACGGATAGATTTTGGAAAAAATCGTAAATTTTGTGCTAAAATTTCCCCTGTAAACATTTATTTTTCAAAATTTTTCTACCACTGTATATTTTGCCTGTTTTATTCTGAATAAAATTCTGCAAACCCCATTTCAATTGGGAAAATAGAAGACGAGATATTTACAATTTTGTGTATCCTAGTATCTGAGAAAATCGCTGCACGCGATGAAACAAAGATGATCGCCAAGCACAAACAAAAAATAGTAGAATTAAAATAATGGTCATTTTGAACTTCCATCATGTTAGGGTTGTTGTACAAAAAATTTCAGATTTTTTAAAAATAGTCGAGCAACCAGTGCTGGACCACTTGAAATGGATTGACCCTCTATGATTTTCTTGGGGGGGAGGGTGTAAAATCCGAGAACACTGTTTCCCACTGGCACAAAATATCATTTTCTAACTAGCGCATGAAGCAAAAATATGAAATAATATAAAATACAACTCATGATTACCTTATTATTTTATAAGAAGCCCAAAAATAACTTTTGTTAAGTTGGTAATACTTTATTATTGATTTTATTTAAAAGAAACCTACAAACTAAAATTTTTATCATTGCTAAGTATTGTAAGAAATTGTTTTTTCAATGTAACACTCAGATTTAAACTGCATTTTTTCACACTTTTTTTTTTTTTTTATCCGAACAAGTGCTCTTATTTTCAATTTTATAACTGAATAGTATTTTCTACTTTTCGATAAACTCAGAAATACTTTTAGAAGAGTTGTCAAATTGGCATTTCAAACTGAATTTCCGGGCGGTGATAGTGAGAGTGAGGCAAAAAAATTACCTCCTTGAGACAGTAACCTGCCTTAAGATATAATTCGTTTATCGGAAAATAGAAATAAAAACATTTGATAATAAACCTCTTCAATAATCACGATTGCAATTGTCATGCTTTTAAGTTTAAAATTTAGTCAGAAAATATGTCAGGAAGTTTTTTGTTGTTATGCAAGGAAAAAAAAATATCTTTTCGAAAATCGGCTTAAATGTCTGTTTAAATTCTTTATTTTCTGCGTTTGGCAACATATATTTTCTTTATATATTTACAAATTCATTTTCATTAGTATATATAATACAATGAAGAGTTGAAACTAGAAAAGTCCTGAAAATTTTCACCATGATTTTCAATAATATATTCAACTGTCTTCGGGATTTATTACTGTTATTATTCATCTTATTATTATTAGGTTTTTTTTTTTTATTTCCAGTCCATATTTTCAATGAATCTTGTAGCAAAGAATATGAAAAATACTATTTTTCATTTTAAAAGATATGTTATCAAAAATAAATATTTTTGTAAATTACAAAGATGATTTAATTTTTTCTGTAAAATTTAAAACATTTTTTAAAAAATTAAAAAGAATTACATTTTTTAGAAAATGTATCGATTTTCAAATATGATTAATATTTAAAATTTTTAAATTAAAATTTATATTTTTAAATCAAAATTGACTTTTTTTTTTGTATTATTTACCCATTATACGTAGCATGGGGTAAATCTTGCAATCGTTTTGAAAATCGAAAAAAAAAATTGGCGGATTTACATATTTTATTTACTATAGATTCCAAAAAACATTTTTATTTCAAAAAAAAAAAAAAAAAATTGCCGTCCGTCTCTGTGTTTGTAAATGCTCTATCTCTTGAACAAATTGAGATAGAGACTTGAAACTTTGTATGTTCTTAGTATGTAAGGATGGAACGAAGCCTATTTAATATCAGTAACCTCGATTATTCGGAACTATTTTTTTCGGACTCTCGAAAAATTCGTTCTGTTGAAAGGTATATGAAGTTTATCGAAATTTTGTATTTTAATGAGTGGATGAACAAGAAAATAACACAAATTTTGCATAAAGAATGAAGTCGATCGGATTATTAGTTGCCGAGATATTTGTAATACTATTTTTCACATTCTTCGGTTTCTCATGACCCTGTATTTCAATTTCAATTCAAATATATTTTAACCTTCCGTCTACCAGACGGGTCCATTGGACCCGACAGCAATATTTCTGGTGTCAATGGTAAAATGAGAAATTGTCGATTTACACCGGAATTTATAAAGGACTTGTCTAGATATTACGAATTCCTTAATTTAAGCTTTCATTGTAAAAGCAAAATTATATTAAAATATTACTGGTGCCGTTTGCAAGTTTGGAATTAAAATTAGGTGTTGCCGTAGATAAATGGGTGTTTTGTCTGGTAGACGGAAGGTTAATTGAAAATGAGACCCTTAATCCGACGCAGTAAACTGTTAGTTAATATGATTATTATTTTTGGAGTTATAAGGATGTTTGGGTACACAATTCGGTACTACTTGAATAGCTTGGCGTTTTATATAATTTGTCGAAATTGGTTCATCAGCAATTCATTAACTCCTTCGCGACGAGAGCCTTTTACGAAATTTTTAATGTTTGTCAACAATTGTTTAAAACAGAAATTTGTCCATTATTAAATCAGGAAAATGCTCCAATTAAATAAGGCAAATTTTACAGTAAAATTTTACTGGCGCGGATAAACAAGGATTCTTAAGTCTTTTTGCGGCACGTATACGTATCGCATTATATTTAATAGAGCATTACTATGTATATTAAAAAAATTAAATATACGATTAAATTTTGTTTTGAAATTGCAATGCATTTTATAAATATTTCATACATGTTTTATTTTCATACATTATATTATGCATATCCATGATGGAAAAGTATTACGGTGGCCCCCAATGACTAGTTAGGTGCGTTCGTAATTATGTAAATACGTAGCACCTATTGTTGTCACTCAGTCCGTCCGTCCGTCTGTCTGTCCGTCTGTCCGTCTGTCCGCATATAACAACGCAAAAACTACCTAACCGAATCATTTGAAATTTAAAATACATAATTATAACATAATTTTGTCGAGTCATTTCAAATTTTATGAAAATCGGATGGATAGATCAATTACAGGGACATTCAAAAGGATTCCGTTACATTACGGTCAATAGGGAAAAAAGTTTTAAATGCATTTTAATCGTTTGAAATTTAAAACATATAATTATTGCGTAATTTTGTCGAGTTATTTCAAATTTTATGAAAATCGGAAGCATAGATCAATTACAGGGGCAATCAAAAGTATTCAATTACATTATGGTCAATGGAGAAAAAGTTTCAAATGTATTTTATACGTTTGAAATTTAAAATACATAATTATTACATAATTTTGTCGAGTTATTTCCAATTTTATGAAAATCGGATGCATAGATCAATTACAGGGACAATCAAAAGTATTCCGTTACATTACGGTCAATGGGGGAAAATGCTTCAAATGCATTTTAATGGTGTTACACTCATTCGAACACAATAAAATTGTTATGCGTCTGTGCAATACATATTATAATATACATTTTACATAATTTGTGGTGCAAAGAACATTTGTTATTGATTTACAAGGCCACACAAACGTATTCTATTACATAATGGTATAGGGAGAACATTGTTTGATGAGAGTTTTAATTGTAATTCACTATTTACAATTTATGAGATTGATATATAAGAGTAATATTTTTATAACTTCGTTATCGTTCGAACGCACCTCATTTGCTACGCTTCACGTGCAATTTCCAACTTGTTTTTTATTCATTTTATTTATTCATTCATTTCACATTTATTCATTCATTAACTGCTCTACATAAAAATTTAAGCGAAACAGATAAAATATGGACCATTTTCATTGGTTATGAACTTTCGCGAGAATAACAATTATAAATGTGTTTTACGAACCGATACTAGTTTGACAAATTCACTATAGAAATTATAATATGCCCAGATTAGAGATCATATAATCGGACAATCATATCGTATCTGAGCACAAACTCAATTTCATAAGCAGAGTCGTGCTGGACTGAGTCTTATGTATACATTATATATACACTATATTGCCACTGATTATGGGACACTTGCGATTTTAGACATTTTACTAAATATCTAGAAAAATACAAGAGGA
Source organism: Maratus speculifer (assembly GCA_964019185.1). Classification (NCBI taxonomy): domain Eukaryota; kingdom Metazoa; phylum Arthropoda; class Arachnida; order Araneae; family Salticidae; genus Maratus; species Maratus speculifer. Next base: position 206,256,502 of record OZ025295.1, read on the forward strand.
ATCATCTCTAAACTCTTAGTGTATAAATATAATAGTATACGTCATACATCTCCGTGAAGATTTTTTTACCGAAACGCCATAGGGGACCGTCAACAAATTAAAAAAGAATGAATATCTTTTGAATAACCCTGTCAAAACTAATGTAGCAAAAACGCTCAAACTTTAGATTATGATTGAATGCCTTATTGTAATACACTGTGTTCATTTTTATGCAAATAGCATGCACACTCGCAGAGTAATTAAGGTTTTTATAAAAATGGTCCCAAATTTTTCCAAGTTTTTCCATTATAATTTTCAGAGTTCTTAATATAAAATAATATTTTTTTCAGAAAATATGACAAACAATATTGCACACAGTACCCTGTACTCAGAATTAAAAAATAATAAAAATTGTATGAAAAATGAGTAGGTTTACTATATAATTTTTTACTGCGCATGCGTCAAAGATATCAAAATTTCATTTGCATATTATGTTAGCTAAATCTATAGAGCAACTTTTGTAAAAGTCTCAAAATCATAGCTTGAAAATTCTGAAAGTAATCGTCTATAAAATAAGGACAAAATCCGTTGTTTCCAAAATGAAGCAAAAAAATGAGGGATTTTATCCAAATGCAGTAGTACATCCCATATTGTGTATTCTATATTGACACTAATCAATGAATATATGGATACAACCCCTCTTGTTTTTGCTTCATTTTGAGAATAACGGATTTTCGACTTATTCAATTGACGATTAATGTCAGAATTTTCAAGTTATGATTTTGTGACTTTCACAAAAGTTGCTCTATACATTTAGCTAACATAATATGCAAATGAAATTTTGATATCATTGACGCATGCGCAGTAAAAAATTATTTAGTAAACCAACTCATTTTTTATACAATTTTCATTATTTTTTAATTTTGATTACAGGGTACTGTGTGCAATATTGTTTGTCATATTTTCTGAAAAAAATAATATTTTATATTAAGAACTCTGAAAATTATAAGGAAAAAACTTGGAAAAATTTGGGATCATTTTTATAAAAACCTTAATTATTCTGCGAGTATGCATGCTATTTGCATAAAAATGAACAAGGCTTATTACAATAAGGCATTCAATTACAATCTAGAGTTTGAACTCTTTTGCTACATTAGTTTTGACAAGTTATTCAAAAGATATTCATTCTTTTTTAATTTGTTGACGGCCCCCTTTGGAGTTTCGGGAAAAAATCTTCACGGAGATGTATGACTTATACTATTATATTTATACACTAAAAGTTTCGAGATGATTCCTCATGTATTTTTCTAGATATTTACTAAAATGTCTAAAATCGCAAGTGTCCCATAATCAATGGCAATATAGTGTATATATCATCATCATCATCAACCGTTTTCGATCCACTGCTGGATGTAGGTCTCCCCCAGATTTTTCCAATGTTTTCTGTCTAGTGCTTTCGTCATCCAATTTACACCAGCCACTTTTCTAATTTCGTCACTCCATCTTACTTGTGGTCGTCTTCTTGGTCGTTTTACATCTCTGGGATACCACTGTAGTATATTTGTGCTCCATCTATTGTCTTGTCTTCTTGCAATGTGCCCAGCCCAGTCGAGTCAGAGTGAAACTGGATCTAGTTGTTTACAATGGGACGAGCAATTATGTTTTGAAGAAAATTAATATATTAATCGGGCCTTTAAACAAATGTAAAGGACTGGGCCAGCAAAAAAATTGAACGAACCTGCCGTTCCGGATCGATAAAAAAAAATTAAGCAGACCTACCGGCCCGATATAAAGATCTCTACTGGGCCGATGAATCTGACTTTCGCAAGAATATGTATAATTGTGCGTCACGAGCCGATGATAGCTTGACAATATCAATAAAGAATTTACAAAGTGTCCAGCATATAAATCGGCATCGGACAGTTATATGGCATCTGAATCAGGGCTTAATTTTTTTCAGCTCAGGCTTGTACCGGGCTAAGATCAGGCTTGCATTTTTTTAGACAGTCGAGACGGGACAAAACTAGCTTTAATTTTTCTCAGGATGTATAGGGCAAGGAATATGTTCTGTAAAAATGTTATTAGCGATAATGAACGCATATTAATATAATCTTTGTAAGTACAATTTAAGGTTACTCTCAAATTCCCAACTCAACAACGTGAAATTTGACACACTTTCTGACTCATTTTTCTTTATAAAGGCACAAAATTAACAGGCTGATGATTGAAGTAATTTGTAATCGATTAGCATTTTCCATTTTTTTAAATAAATAAATAACTTTTTGATTTATAACCTATTCTAATCACTTGATGACAAGTTTTTCTTCTCCCTTGTACGATTGCGTCTTGAATTTCGATTCAAAATGACAACTTTGGCAGTATTTTCTCAAAGATTTTTTGTCTTTTACGAAAAATGGAAAATTCCATTCTATTACACAGTTTCTGAATAAGAACGTCTGCCAATTTTATGTGTTTTCGAAAGGAAAGGAATTCAGAAATGTATCAGAAAGTAGCTAAATTGGATCAGAATAATAATTTACTGAAAAATTCGGGGGTCATCCATAAAATAATTTTTCCGTGGCTAGAAAGAAACAAAATATAACTACCCAAAAAGAATTTTACAAAAGATAAAGCTATGTTTTAACTACAAATCCACATTAGAACCAACGGAATTAAAAAGCTTGTCACAACGTGGGATAAGTTTTTGAGTCCAGTGTCATAGAAGTCTGCCACCTGGGAATGGAGGCAGGAACTTGTTACAGTTGTCAACTCACGTCTCATCAACCGTTAAAATCTTGTTGAGGTATTCATTTCCTTCATCGTGATATCGCTACAGAAACATCAATGCTGCTTTCCCACGTTTGTTTTTGTGTTAAAGTGCAAGTTGATTAGGCACTCACCTGGCGCACAGTTTCCAGATAAACAGGTGTTTCGAGGTGGTTTCCTGCATTGAGAATCTTTTTCGCGCTATTTAGAGCGATAGCACACTGAGGGCAACGAGTACTTCAACAGAATCCAGTCCGGGTAATTATGTTTTGTTTCTGTTTTAATTCCGTGGAAAACTCGTTTTTCGATAACCCTCGTATTTCAAAATCTACTTTTTTTATAGTTTCAAAGGTTAGGATTTTTTTAACCACCTTTTTTTAAAATTCTAAACTACATCAAGTTTCATGAATCTTTATTTGAATACTGAAAAGTCTTAAATGTCTAAGCAATTATTAATGCTGCTATTGAGTATTTTCAGGCATTTTCAGGGTATTTTGTGAACACATAGTAATTTAAAGTATATTGTAAAATTATCCAATTAATACTTATGTTTTTTCACTGATTTTTTGTACGAGCAGGACCTGGCCCTAAACTATGAAAATATAAACGGGCCGGGCTCGGGTGAAACTTTTAATACACACGCCGGGCCGTGCTGAGCCCGTGCCTGGAAATTCCTGTAAATGTAGACCTCTAGCATGTTCCACTGGAAGGACATGCTAAAGAGACGGTCACCACATGTACGAAATTTATTCTGCGAGCCATTTTTTGACCGACAATCATTTTCAGGGAATTTCTTTATCTCTCTTGATCGTTTTCCTCCCTGTTTTAAAACATTGTGAACTCTTTGACAAAAAAATGCAAATTTCTGTATGTTTTAGTTCTGAATTTCTTAGTTAAAATTAAACCTTTTAAAGTTCCAAAATAAACGCTAAATAATTATTTAATAGAATTAATTTATATTTGTTAGCTTTATGACGCCTACCAAAAGAAAAAGATTTTTTATTACTTTAGGGGGGCTAAGGGGAGGGGGGGCGCCAAATTGAAAATTTGCCAAGGGGCGCAGTTTTTACTTCGCTGGTGCCCCCCCCCAAAAGTTTTGGTCACGCTACGCCTATGCCCACCATGGGGATGAATGAGACAGTATGCATGCATGTTTAAAAAAATTATTAAAAATTTAAAAAACAATTGTTTATTGAATTTAGTATGTCAATAAGTTGCTAAATGCTGACGTATTCTTTAAGTAATACTTTTTAAAGTAACAACTGTATACAACTTAAGCTATTAGTAAAAATATAAAAATTGTCCCATTCATCCCCACTCTCCCCTATATGATTTTTTCAAATTTGGCATTGACAGTGAGCTGCAGCCAAGAAGGGACCCCTTGTGCTTCTCATGCTGAATTAGAAGCACTTGTCAAACACTTTTTTATATTTAAAAACATATTGATCTTTTTTGGTGCTGGTCGGAGCACTTTTTAATACTAATCATTTTTGAAATTTTTTGATAAAAACTGAAGATTTTTTATACCTTGAAAAGCAAAACATTTGCTGCTGTCAAAATTTTATTGTTGTATGAAAATAACAAAGAAAGTCATTGAATTACCGTATAAAATGCGTCATATCTGAAAAATAAACCAAAGAGTCGAACGAAAAAATTTCAGTCTATT